>JAHMML010000007.1:1212363-1421583 GCA_020341155.1 Eciton burchellii
TCGTTCGTTCATCTTCCGTCTGTCGTTCGTTCCTCTTCCGTTAAGATTTCTGAATAAGATTCTGTGTTTCTCTTTCATTATCTATATGAATTGGGATGATAATTTACAGAGTTATTAATTATTTTAATGACACATGCTCTCATTTAACCCCCCAAGGTACCCCGTTTATTCTTATACCTTTTATGGTACTAATTGAAACAATTAGACTTATTATTCGCCCAATAACTCTAGCCATTCGATTAACAGCCAATATAATTGCAGGACATTTATTAATATCACTAATAGGGTCGTCAGGTCAATCATTAAGAATTATAGCCCTCTCAATTATATTAAAAGTTCAAATCTTTTTAATTATTCTAGAAATTGCTGTAGCATTTATTCAATCATATGTATTTACAATCTTAAGGACCCTATATAGAAGTGAAATCTAACCTATTAATTAGTATGACACATTATTATCACCCATTCCATTTAGTTAACCCAAGACCATGACCAATTTTAATTTCATTCAGGATCTTTAATAATTTAGTAATAACAGTAGCTTGATTTCATAATATCRTCTTCCGTCTGTCGTTCGTTCATCTTCCGTCTGTCGTTCGTTCGTCTTCCGTCTGTCGTTCGTTCGTCTTCCGTCTTCCGTCTTCCATCGTTCTTCCCTTCGTCGCCCTTTATATACTCTAATGCAGAGTCCCACTTCAGGGTTGTCGGTCAGTCACTACATATCATTATTCGGTCTGGACGAATCACGTCGCGTGATAAGGCATTGAAAACAACGCGTAACTTTGTAGTGCTGCTTGAATCTCGAACAACAGCATGATGCGGGATATAGATCGGCTTGAATAATGTGGTCGCATCCTCCGACACAGACTCCATGTGATCGAGTTCTAGATATTCGTGAAGAAATTCATGATATTGCTTGCTGATCTTAAGACGAGATTGTAATCTGTTTTCCATTCGGGCATGTAGAGTGATGGCAGTCTGTAATGAATCGCCAATATCTGATCTTGAAAGGTAGTCGCACCGTGTATCTATCTTCCGCCGTGCGAGAGACGAAATGTCTCACATTGTTCGTCTTCTTCTTTAAGAGGATGTTTTCGAGAAATTTCTTCATCCTCCCAAAATTGGTGTAGTAAAGTATTTGTGTCGCATTCTGAGATGCAAAGCGATACCTGACCCTTGTCCGCATTGCACGGAATGATACCTATAGGACCGGATATGATTCAACCAAGTGCAGTTTTTTGAGCCGTGAGCGTACCTAACGAACCCTCACAGAGATCGCCCAACAACAGCAATCGATATAAATCTGCTTCGATTAGCAAATGGATTGATTGCTGGCTTGCTGGATCCGAATCCACCAGCGTAAGATCGCGCAAATGGTACCATGGTTCGAAAAACCGAACTTGCGAGGCTGCGTATGATGTAATACCCTGAAAAACGTACGCCGTTAACGGAAACAATGGATCGGATTCTTTTACAAAGGAATACTCTGAGCGAAATCTTCGATCTCGCATGGCCGGTATAATTTTTCAAAAGCAACTTATCTGGAGATCGGCGCGTTGTCATTTCGTTCGCAAAGTCTGACAAAGAAACTTGGACATAAAACTGAGAATCGAGCCTTAATCGAGTAACGCGCGAACTCTAACACAGCGGCTCTCCGCGGTGTGAAGATCTACCCACGCGATAGCTAAAAGTACGTTAAATGTATACGGAACTTCCGTTCGCGCGGTTTGAACATGTGCGACCGTAGCACTTTCGACAACGGAAAAAGCATTTAAGACCGTTTGCGTTTTTGAATCGTCGGCACCGGGCGCTCGGTTGACGGTTACGTTGGTGATCTCGCCTACTGCCAGATATAGCGAATGATGTATGCGACGACAATGCATACATCGCGATTTATTTGGGCATTTCGCTGTCAAATGACCCGACCGTAGACAATTGAAACAAACTCGCTTTTCCCTCGCTAGAGTACTGCATTGTCCGACCGATAATGACAGAAATCTCTCGCAATTTGATAAACTATCCGAGCCAGTACAGTTGATGCATTTGGAGACCGATACGCTATTAACCGAGAAACGGGATTTATTTCGCAAATTATCGGTAATCGAACCAGGCTCATCCATAGAGTCGGAAAGTCCGCGAATACGGAAACTCAGAAATGCGTCTGTCTCTTGATAGGAGGCATCTTCCTATCGCCACGTTTTAGATTCCATTCCGTTCGTGTTTTTAACCCAAATTTCTTTGAAATAATATATGCTAAGATAGTTATCCCAGTAGTTGACGTAACATCCGAGATTCGACAACGCTGCGAGCGCGACGGATACGGTGTCTCGCAGTTTTTTTAACTCTGTGACACTTTTGGATTTTCCCTTCGGCAGGCTAACGAATGAATGAAGGTGCGTATATATTAACGCTCTTTTATCATCGTACCGTCCAACATCTCCACGTAGCGATATAATCTTTAGGAGGAATTTGAAATCTATTGATCAACAATGAGACATTACCGGTAATACTCGACTTTAAATAGTGAAACTTTAATGTATTCGACATCGCATCATTCGAATCGACTAGAAATTCAAAGGTATGGCGGAAATTTTTCCATTCGGAAAATTTACGGAAAATTTTGAAAGTGCAATACGCGGCAGTTTTAACGAGGATGATTTCATTTCGTCGCGAATGGTAGAGTTAGTAATATCGTCGCATGCAGAATGTTCTACTCTTACAAAACTGCTTATCGCTTCCTGAAGATGGTCCGCATCCTCATTGTAGGCATCCTCGGCAGCGAAGAATTCGTCTTAAAGGAAGTAAGATGGCTTCTTCTTGTCCTCAGTCGTTGTCCGTTGCCGCAAGGGTGATGCTACTATGGTAGTCTTGAGCTTTTTCCCAAAGCATCTTCAAATCAGACAGACGTGTTCTTGGTTTTTGGAAGCTTCTTATAATTAATGATGACGCGTTTGATCAGACTAAATGTAGTGTTCTGATTCGCAAGAAAGTCATGCAGATCTTCAGCCATGGTCATAACACACTGCACTTAACATAACATACATAACCACACATAACCACACATAACCACACATAACCACACATAATCACACATAACCACACATAACCACACATAACCACACATAACCACACATAATCTTGAAGAATCATTCTAGAACTGGGCAGTAATCCGCTGGATCCCAGATAAATTAGCATACTCGTGTGTAAGTGATACCACGAGGAAGCACCGTGACACTCGTGATCAGCGTGAGGCGCTAGAGATGCTATATCGGCGCTATAGCGTTCCTTGGATCGAGCATTTCGACTCGGAAATTGCACGTGGGGTGCAAGTCAGCGTAATCATCGTATGGCACCGGCGTTATAC
The DNA here is from genome assembly GCA_020341155.1 of Eciton burchellii. Classification (NCBI taxonomy): domain Eukaryota; kingdom Metazoa; phylum Arthropoda; class Insecta; order Hymenoptera; family Formicidae; genus Eciton; species Eciton burchellii. Next base: position 1,215,728 of record JAHMML010000007.1, read on the forward strand.
TTTCTGTTGCGTGTGCAACACAGCGAGAAGGCGTCGCGACACAATTCGAGGACGCTGAGTGTCCTTTTCGCGAACTCGATATTACATTTCACCAAGCTCCGGACTTTGACTTCCCCGGAAGCGTGTACCGTAACACGTGATTCTTACGTGAGGCCCGAGTTTGAGAAAGAAAGCGATAGCAGCACGAGCGTGACTTTTGATTCAGCTCGTGGTGATTCTTACAACGTGCATTTGGTGGCAATAGCACCAGAGATGATCTTTTATATTAAACTGTCCGTTTCACCAACAACGTATACTCGAATATCAGCTATCTGGTTCGAAAGACCAAAAATAATGTTAATGGGCGTTCGATGATTCGCGCAACATTGTTTATATATTTATTTATTGCCGATATATTTATTTATTTATTACTTTAATCGTCAAACAAGTTAATAGTTACAATATGTGGGTTACTTACTCTAAATAACAAATGTGCGACCGTTGCCTTTGGCTTCTTGCAAGACACTGAAGACACTGGGTTTTTCTTCTCGCAAGAAGACTCCGGGTTTTTTCCACTTGGGAACTAGCCAAGCGATAACGGTACTTTTGTCCGAATAAAGCAGACAAAAGTCATCTGGACAACAATAGCAATGGACCGTTCATTTGCTTTGTGACTCATACTCAGGTATGCTTGTTGTATCGAGAACATTCTAGACCAAAGAAGGAACGCCCATAAAAGATCCGTTTACAATGTTGCCTCAACAACGTGTTACGTATAAAAAGAAATAAATTCATATCTAGAATTTCGTATGTCGGATACGCCGAGGAGATAATTTTTTAAAAAAGGGGAGGGAGAGGATAGGACGAGGGGAAAGGAAGATTTATTTCATTTCGCGAAAATGTCGAAAATGCTTGACGAATCGAGCCGATTACGTAGCCGAGCTAATTGCAGGAAGGTATACGAACTATGTCGCGGCGAATTCGGGGAAATAAAGCGTCGGCGATGCTGCATATAGCGATGCAATTAACTTAAAGTTACGCCGTAAATTAGCCGGCGCATTAGCCGACACGGGACGCTAATACATTATTACACGTGCGCACTGTAATAGCGTGGAAATCGTCGTTGGAAGGAAGTGGCGCCTTAATTATTGAGCGCCGATATCGATCGCCGATATCGGGAAGCGACTGACAGAAATCCACGCTCCGATACCGATAACGCCCTGATAACGCCATGAAACCGCGTTTGTGTCAGTCGCGCATCGACGTAATTAGCAATTGCCCGGCGAGATGCTCGTCTCGCTTCTTGCGCACCGAATGACTCATCCTTTGCGTTCGTTTCGATATCTTCGTAATTGGCCAAAAAATCGTTTCTGCTTTACTTGTATTGTTATCGCTTTTACATGGATGATACGATGAATCTGTTTCTTAACGTATATATCTATATATGCGTATTCTTTAATGCAAATTTTTTTTACCTATATTTTTTTCTATCCATAATTTTCAATGCATCTTTTTAATCTGTTCCTTGATTTATATGCATATCTATTTAATCGATAGACTTTTTAATCTATCATATTTCTTAATCGTTCAAGCTACGTTCTGCTGCTTGCGCTCGATATGACTGTAAATATCATTGATAGAATCATCTAATGCGCGCGCATTATTAAAACCGACACCGTCGGGCTTCGAGATCCGAAGAGTTAAAGGTCGGTATTATTACAATGGCGCCGTCGCAAAATGAGAAAAGCCGAAGAATGCGGCAACGACGGTTAAAGGCTTCATCACGCGGCGCGTACAATCCGATCTCGCGCAGTATTTAACTTTATTCGATTCTCGCAGCGGAGAGAGGGAACAGGAGGGGGGGGGAGAGAAACGGTCCCTTTGAAGATGCGCAAAGCGTGCGTCTTTCTTCTTTGCGTGAAAAACGTTCCGAGTATTTAAGCATCGTGAAATTAGGTTCGCTATGAGCTTTACGAAACGATATCTCGCAGATTCATTTTAAGCTGCGATGGAGTTGTTTTCCGGGAAAACAAGCTAGCAAGGAAGCGAGTAAAAAGTCTATAACTAAGATATAACTGGAAGCAGGAAAAAATTCACGACGGAGAGGAATATTTTGTTGTACGGATGGGCGGTTATATAAATTTCTGTTGAAGGTACGACGCGATGCGTCGATCGGAGAAGAATTCGTTTTGAGATCGATAAAGCTGAGCGCATCGTTGATCTTAAATTTTTCATTTAATTGTTTCAAGATTTTTATTTGTATAATCTAAAGTCTTTAGTTATACAAGCGAAACAAGCAGATCATTGGCTTACGCTGCAAAATTCAACGCATTATGTATCATGATTTTAATATGAGGATAAAATAAACGTAGTTTCGAAATCAGTCCAATCTATCCGCGAAACGATATAAAAAGTATCTCTTCCACATGCTGGATATAGTCGTTTGGGACTCATTTGTATGAAACTTCAACCGAATTAAAGTTGCCATTTGCAAGACGTCATTTGATAGTTTTGATGTAAATAGTACAAATATATGGAAAAGTAACAAATAAATAACAAACCAAATGTTCCAAGCATCAAATGTTCAACAAATGTTCAACAAATGTTCAAAGAAATAGAAATAATAGACAACGTTTTATAGAAAGGCGCTTTCTATTTCCATTTATATAATTTAGCAACAAAGAAACCTCAAGTTCGGAGATGTGTTCTTTGTATCGAGCAGGTCAAAAAACGAAAGTCCAGACACAAAGTGCCATGTCTAGAGGTTTATGTGCGTGACATATTTCGAGATATATCGCACGAAAGTTGAGTATCAACTTTCCATTCTAATTTTATCTTTACATTTTCATTTTATTATTAGCTTCACTGCTGCAAATATGTTTCGCATCGCGCATTGCGCACAGCGTTTCGATCCAATATCGATGATCGACATGAATGATCGCGAAAAATGAAAGTGGAATAATGAAGGAAAAGCGCACGATGCCGATCGCGACGTATCCAATCAGGCGAGCGCGCTGCATGCGCGATGAAACAAGCCGAAACAAGCCGAGCTGAGATGTCTTTCTTCGTCCCTTTCTCTTGCACGTGCGCGACCTTACATGTCGTTATCGCCTGAAACGCCCGTGATAATGACTGTGCACGCGCGCGATATTTCGGGGTGCTCGCAACCTCGGAGAGCCGGCTGCCTGCGGTAATTTCCGCAGCACCAGGCGAGCTACTAATTACCGCTGGCATCGCGCGTTGATTATTCCTCCCGCTGCTCGCACCCTCAACAAATCGCGATCGAGCTCGCGACGCGGCAGAGCAGTTGCAGGAGCGCTCGCTTCCGGTCACCGAGAGCGATTTCTATCTCTTCTTCCGTCTCATTGACCCCCTCGTTTCATCGAAACGAGGGGGAAAATCGGGGATCGACTTTGAGAGCGCATGCGCGTGCGCTGCTCTTCTTCGTTAACGAATTGATGACCCCAGTCGTCTCGAAATGGCTGTGCGATAAATAATCGACGCGAGATTCTCTCGCGGTTATCGCGTTAACGTGAATCATTTAACCGCGCGTTCTGTAAGCGTCCCTTGCCAATAATTATCTGCCCACGTGGACTCTGTCTAGGTAATCTTCGTGTTTTATCAACCGATTCGCGCTCGCACCTACGGCGCGCGAACGGATTAATAATTCATATTGCTGATTGGAACGTTCGCTCGACTCAATCAAGGCGGCTCGTCAACATGACGACGATGTTGTGGTTTTATTTGCATATTCGCGACATTATAATAATTAAAACGCGGACGTGCATTATGCATCCATCGCGCGCGCGCACATGGACGATAATCTCTGAAACATTTCGCTGACAAAAGTGCTCCAACAGCGCGCGGTAATTATAATTTACAGAGACTTTAGAATCATAAGGAAGCATTACGCTGATTCGAGAGAGTCCATTTCTACCTCCCTCCCTCTCTCCCCCTACTTTATTACCAGGAAAACTATTTGATAAAGGAACAAACAAAGTTCTTTGTTTCAGCTCGACACAATTTCCTCTCATCGTGCTGATCTTCCGAAGAAAAAAATCGCCAATTGTTAAATATTTCTGTCAAATACACAGCTTGACAGCAACCAATTAAAATATTGCTACGCATCACGGCGATCGTTACATATCCCAAGCTATCTTCATAAACTGGGAACACAGCGTACGCGGCGTCTCGGATATCCTAGAAAAGAAGTTCCACAACAGGTGCGCTTGTAACGTTGCACTCGACGCTAAATCCATGTACGACCGGCGAGCTCGTCGTATAAAAAAGCCAGTAGCTCGTCGGGAAACTGGCGGGGAAAGGGCGTTAATAGAGCGTTAACCGGCGGATGTGACGTCTGCGAGATGTTTCCCGCGTGGCAACGGATCATCCCGCGTGATCCTTGACGGATCTCGAGAAGAGAGACCGGATATGCGACACGGTCGTGCGTAAATACGTAAATGGACACGGCGATCGGCCGATCTGTCGGCCCGATATCGGGACATGCTTTTTCTCATCTGCAGAAATACGCCGGACCTTTCTCTCGCTTTAGCTTCTCCGAGAGAGAGAGAGAGAGAGAGAGAGAGAGAGAGAGAGAGAGAGAGAGGGGGGGGCAGAATAGCGCGGAGTAGCCGGAAGCGCGCGTCACGAGTCTGTCGAGAATAATTCAGGAACGAGGACTTGCACGAGTATCCGCAATTTGAGATACGTTTACCAGATGGCGCGGCGGTCGAAACGTCCAGTTTTACAAATCGAGTTCCGCGAACGAATCCCAGCAACCCTCTCGACCCGCACCCTTTTGAGCGCGGAACCGGTTAAGAGCAATTTGATCTTGAAACGGCTTTTATTTCGCGGCTGCCACATTTTTCGCTATCGGAGAGCGATCGTATCGGCGAATTTGCCCGATGGCCGTGCGAGCAAATATTTTTCGGCTCGCGCATTGTTGGAGAATAATCGGAGTCAATGCGGCGTATCGAATCGCACACATGTAGCGCGGAAATTTCAAAAATCCCATCGTGCATTCGAGAAGTTGTATTAATCACGAGAAATAATACCGTCTGAGTCGTATTCCGTTCATTCCGGTAATCGTCCCACAAATGTCGAGATTCATGTTTTGCGAAGCGTGCAGCAGAAATTTTGCTTCTTTGATTTCGATTAAGGCTCCATTTCTGATATCGCTTTGACAGACAAAATATAAAAAAAAAAAAAAAGGAAAACAGAAAAAAGCATTCCGAACCACTCAGTCTCTGATAACAGTTCAACGTCGTCATTTGTCGTCCATTTGTCGTCCATTTAATTTACGGCGCGATTCCAGCTACCCATTCGTATCACTTTGGCTTTGGAAAGGTTATGTTACCGTACGAGCGCGCCGAAAAACACGGCGGGATGCCGTTGCAACAGTTTGCTCGAATTATCAATTAGTAAATTAGCAGTTGCGCGTTCGTGTGCGAACGTGCGTGCGAATTGCAATCGCCACGGCCCACGGACCGATTGAAATACAGGGGAGATCCCCGTTCATCCCTCTCCCTCTCACCACCCAATCTCCGGAACCTCGACGCACCGCGGTATCCAACGGCAAACCAATCGATTATACGACCGCGTTTCTATCACTCCGTCCGTTTGTAAACCGACTCATTATAATTGCAGTCAAAGTGGCCCGGATCGCGCGTCCGTCGAGGCACGCGCCATTTTATACATGCGCGCGCGCGCGCACTTGCCTGCTATCGGCCGCGTTTACGAGTTTATTTCGCGAATAATCCGCCGGTGTCGTCGCGCGATAAATCGTTCCTCCTGTTTTATCTCGTAATTGAATTTCCCGCCCGCCCCATCCCTCCCTCTCCCATCCGTCCCGTCGGCCGTTGCTCCCTCCCCCCCGCCGGGGGGATTAACGTTACGTTAACGGACGCGAGCGGTAACGTCGGCGAACGACAGTCCAGCGAAGAGTCGACGCAATGTCGCGCGCCCAACGAGTTTCCGGCCGGCCGGCGGAAATTGACTGCACGAAGAGTGCGCGCGCATTATTTCGCTATTATTTATCGCGTTCAAGGGACGGGCGGTTTAGGGGATAAAATAGCGTAACGTAGTCGGATCCGTAAGCGTGCACATTCGCGCGCGGCGAATCTTGTTTACCGCAGCGGTCGGGGGTGGAAGAGGGTGCATTGTTCGGCCATTGGCGGGATCGCCATTGTTTCCAGCGCCGCATCCTCCGCCAGCTCGTTATTACTTCGCGAGATCGAAGTATTTATACGCGCGTGAGCGTGTATTATTCATAAAAATAGCCCGGCGAAGCGGCCATCGGCGGGGTCGCGGCACCGCGCAGACTCAGAGCGCGTTATCCGGCGCGAAGGATTCGTCGTGATGATCTCAGATGAAATCCATCTGCAAGTTGTAACTTCTACTCGTGGAGCGCAGTAGGGCGCAGTAGTCCATCCTGCGCGGGAATTATTCCGGATTGTAGTCTGCGACTATTCCTGTACACACGTTTATTACTGCACGGATTACGTCATATATCCGACGCACGGTAGACATCTTCACGATGCTGCGGTCCCCGCAGCTTCTCTGAGAAATCCATATCTGGTTTTTCTGAAGAGCTGCGAGGGAAAATGCTGCGCCAGAGAGATGAAAGAGGACCGCCGCACGCTGCGGCGCGTGTTATGTATATACGTATATTTTGCGTGTCGGTGTGTGACTCCCTTAAGCTCCGCGGTAGCGTTATTAATATAAGGTACTCTCACCGTGCCGCGCTCTTTACTTTGAGAAAAAGTCAATATTTCGTTGAGGAAGAGAACGTAGCGAGAGAATGCCGCGACGAGACGATGAGGGAAAATCGCTTGACGGTTCATATATATATATATCTTTTTTTGTCTGCGAGTCCATCTTAAGTTTGCGGTAACATTATTAAGCGAGCAGGCCGGGGGTAGTTTTAAGAGCGGTCGGCGAAGTTCGCGCCGTTGACTGTTTTCCTAACCGCCCCGCAGGGCAAGAGCGAAGACGGGGAATCCCGCGTTAATAAGCTTTATTTTTACAGAGCGAACGGCCGCCGCGGGATAAAACTTTTCGCGACGGGCAGAGAGACAGAGAGGGAAGGAGACCGGGGGAAGGGGCAGAGGCTACGCTTTTTTCCTCTATTTAATTTGGAACGCGTCAGGTGTGGTTAGCAGTATAACGTTCGCAAAGTAGCTAAGTGGTTCAATCGTAGCGCGGCACGAAGCGCGGGACCGGTCTGCCTTCCGCCGTTCGTGGAAAGATTTTCGCGTGGACCGAGTGCGCCAAAGTGCCAAACGGAAGTGACAAATTTTCGGTGTACAGAGAGTTAGAAAAAAGAGACAGAGAAAGAGAGAGGGAATGCGTTGTTTTCCTCCGCTGGAAGTAATGCCGGAATGAGCGGCGTGAGAATCGTGGGCTTGCGAGAATATCGCAAACTTTGCGAAGCTATCGACCGCGCGATATATATGCCGCTTTAATCTTCCGATTCCAAAGTGCCGTCTGGCCATCAAGAAAAATCGGGCATCGACAAAGCCGAGTCTTCCCTATCTTTCATCGTTACACTCGCGCGAGCTGAGAACGCGCGAGAACGATGCTGAACACGCGCGTGTTCGATGACACGCGGAACTTCTCGATGTTAACCGGCGTGATACGGGGCGCGAAGGAAAGCGAAAGAAGAGTCAAAGTAACGCGCCACTCGGCAGAGATGTCCGAGAAACATCCGACAAGTATTCCGGCTCTCGAATGTTCCTCGGACATCGCCTGTCGACGATCCACCTCCATTTCCGCCATTTCCGCGGTCATAAAACAAAGCATTTCTGAGATACGTACACGCATTTGTCACGGACGGCGGGGAATAAAATGAAACGTCGAAGGGTTTCGTTGGCACTTGAAGCGCGATGTAACCACTGCACTTACTGTAATTCCAATGGCTCGGCATTCGGAGATGCCCGAGCGCGCTCGAAGCAGCCGCGATTATCGAAGCCTGAGCGAGATGGAAGAGAAGAGAGGAAGCTGGAGGAGGGAGGAGAAGGAAGGCGAGAAGTCAAACGAAATGGAACGAGGCTGTGTTTAAGAGCGGATGGCAGAATCGATAGCCCGGTCTGCGTGACCCGTAGGCCGAATCTGGGTCATACCGTTATCCAGTTCTCACTCTCTTTCGACCCCCGCTTCAGCCCTCATCACGCTCAGCCTCCTTCTTCTTCCTCGCGTCTCTCATTTCCGCTCGCGCCCGCTCCATCGTTCGTTTTCGTTTCCCTCGATATCGTCGCGCGACGATATCGATTCGTGTATTTCTCGCGGATAAATTCCGCGGAGACGTCTCGGCAGCGAGAAGCCCTCCCGGCACTCGCGTGTTCGACTTTGCCGCGCGTGACGCTGCGATCTATCGCGATTGCGATTAATCTCGTCGGGAGACGTGAAACTTGACAGGATAGCGCAAGTCGGACCATCACGTGGACGAGATTTTTCTCGCGGAACAGCGTTTTCTGGAGCAACAGCTGCGAAAATTCCCCCGCATGATGACCCGGCCAGGCAAGAAGATGACTTCTCGGTTGCCACCAGCACGTAAACGGCTCTGTTACTCGACGATTCATGCTGTCGTTGAGACGTGCGCATGTCCCATCGCTCTAAGGGCGACGTTTTAAAAGCTCCGTGAAATTATGGGTGACCTGGTTTTAATCGCGCGAGTAGAGAGTAACTAAATACTCCGGAGATCGGTTCATCTCGAAGCTAAGAGGCACTCGAAAGCGACGATTACGGTACGTCTCGTCTCTCTCGCTCGATGAATATATCCTTGTATGTTTGTACTTTTGCCTGCATCGATTGCAATTAGAAATTCCAGTCCTCCCTGCAGGAGACACGCGTATCGCTCTCGTCGAAACCGGCTGTGGCAGTGTAATCTTGGATAACTCGATTAATCTTGAATCTGCATACACGACGGGATCTCGTATGGAGCGCAGGCTCGATTGATTACAAATAATGTCTGCATTATGAAATTACAGTGTCACGGCAACGACGCCGTTATCGCATTACGGACGGAGTAATTTACGTACGATTACGTAATACAGGCACGAGGAAACTCGTGCGCTCGACAGAGCGATCAGATTTTTATCATCTTCTTCAGGGATAACGATATCACGATGTGAAAATAGGAATGACAGAGATGGCTGTCCGATATTAATTTAATCTCACTTTTAGCGAAACTCGAGAATCTCGCGTCGCGATGATTTAGCGGAAAGTTAGCGTTCACGTTATCGCGTTTCGTTATTCGAACTCGAATCGCACACGAAACGGTGCCGATAAACAAACAACAGCGAATTACGTACGATAATTGCCGATAAACTGTTAAGTTTTTATCGCATCGAGTGTCCCGCATATTGAATTAATAGATGTATCAGATATCGCGTGACGAAAACGTGCGGCAGAAGTTTAGCGAAACGCATCGCGCGGACAACAACAATGCTTGATGACTCCGCCGGATAAGAAGTTTCCACTTCTACAACGGGAAACGCTGTCGTCCGATATCGCCGACATGGCCGAGAAAAATCGCGCCATTCTCCAAACGATTTTATCGGTGAGGAAAGTCGCGGACATCATTATGCGCGTCACGGCGCGCGGATTGACGCTTGGCGACCTATGAACCCGATACGCTTCGAGCGCGCTCGACATGACACTCGAGCCGGCTCGCGTCCCGCAGGATCATGCACGCTCCGGTGCCGCGTACGTACACTCATTTACACCTGTGAGATACGGTGTGTCAATCCCTGGGGATAATAACCCGGCCGGGTGCGATGATGACACGCTCTTCGCGCCTGATGATCGTCGAAGCTGCGGTTCTAGTCGCTTTCAGGGTAACTGACATTTTCTTGCCAGCTGTTGTGGACTAGTCGTCACGTTGGCTTTTGTTCTTGGCTCTCGTGTCGCTTGTTTTGATGATCCTCTGAGCCTTCCTTCCTTCCTTCCTCCCGACGTTGGTTGCACGAATGAACGCATAAAGTGGGATTTCATTTGCAGTGGAGCTGCCTTCGTAACGAGCGTCTCTTTTATGGAGGAGGACATTTGCGTTGTTCATCAAATTTATGTAATAATAACGAGTGCGCTTTTTTATTAGCACAGTTATTAAATAAGAAAAGTTCTTCCTCTCTCTCTCTCTCTCTCTCTCTCTCTCTCTCTCTCTCTCTCTTTCTTTCTCTCTTGTGCAACTTGAGAAAGAGTAATTGGTTCGAAGCGAAAGATCCAAGTCAAGAAAACGTCGGGTTGAGAGATCCAGATGGGATGAAAGTCGCGAGAAAAGTGACCGAGCGCATAAATATGACGCAACGTGACTTTCGACGTGATTTCACTGAAAACTGATTTTACATATTCATACTCGCTCTCACGGGCCTTTAAAATTCAATATTTAAGCTGCTCAAAGCCACTTTTAAGCGGAGAAAAACGGTGCCAAATACCGTGCCAACGTTTGCCCCTTTAATATGCGTCCTATAACACGCAATGAAAAGAAATAACAAATTAAAACGTGCCACGCGCGGTTTGTAAATCGCAAATAATATATATCTATCATGTAATTCCGCTAATATCAAACACTATCTTTGTACAGCTGATAGAATCTTTACAATCCTCTTGTTACGCGATCCGTGCGGCAACAAAGCCAGGACAATCCAACAATCGTTCCGCATTCGCGCGATTCCACGCCGCGAAATCTACATTTCGCCTGCCTTGTTCTCGATCTCAAAAGCACCCGGCTCATTTGTACCCTCAATTACAAACAACTCCGTTAACGATCCCCTTTACCTTCGCTCGCTTCAATGAAAGATGCAAATGGCCGATGCCAAGACTCTTTCCCACCCCCGGAGAGAATCCGCGGAAGGGGTCGTGTAAACCGCGACGAGACGTTGGCGAATTTTAATCGCGCAAATCTGCGTTCCTCGACGCAGCAACGGGAGGGGAGGAGGACGGAGAGAGACAGTAGAAAAAAATCTCGGGACGTTGACAAAGGGACGTGCGTCAGGACGCGTCCTGAGGGCGATTCTGAGGACAGCGCGAGACGCGCCGAATATGCGACATCACGTTCTCGCGTCCGAGAGATCCTCCAAGGAAGCATAGTCGGTCACTCATCATCATCCCTGACTATCAAAGCTTCGTTCGCCATTCTCTACTATCATCCTCCCCCTCATTTACTTATCGTTAGCTGATCTGGTTAGCGCGAGCGAGCGAGCGACCGCGTTGGCGCACGACTCCTCCGTTTCGGTTGATTTATTTACGAGGTGTTTACCTACTTTGCGGTGGGTGAGCGCGGTTTAGATTTAATGAAAGGACGCCGGTAACCAGCGGATATGATACGGTATATCGTCATCTCCGGGATATCGGACTGCGTGCATCACGCGCGCAACATCGCGATCGTGACATGGCGCATTTGCATTAAAGGACGCGGAACGAACGTATCGTTAATGACGCGGCTCGAATTTTTCTCTCTATAAATTCTCGTGTCTCGTGAATGGCGTGCGGAACTGTTTGGAAATTTTCTAACAGTTTCATGTCCGCTGTGGATATTTCTCGTTTTAATTTTCAAAGCGAACGGTCGACAGAAGCTAACGAAGCTTATTACTTTTTAGAAAGAGACTGCGGGATGTATTTTGCGAATTTACACCGACGCGGTGAGATCTTTCCCTCCTGCCGCAATTGATCCCCTTCTACTCCTCGAGAATTCCCACCGAACCGCTTACTGATGCACTATTGTGCATTAATCATCGAGACGCAAGTTGTCGGTCATCGCAAATCTCGATCTCGCTCGATATCTCAGACAGAATGCTGTCGAACTTTTTCGTCCCGCGCGTTATTCCTTCGAGCTATCCTTATAGCGCAGCCGACCGCAACAGTAATCCTTTCGAGATTTCTGGATTTGCTGGAGTCATGCCAGGCCGGAGGTAAAAATGCGAAAATACGTTTCGAGAATTGCAAAGTATCGCGCGTTATTGCGCGCTCCGCGAACAGCGCAGATAGATTATTTGTTGCTGACGATTGCGCATCAGTGCAAATGTAAAAATATGGAGCTCCTCGTTATCGGGAAATCCTGCGGGAATTACCGCGCAATCGCTCGTCTTATCTTCATCGATCCGTCGAAAAACGCGACGGGCAACAATGTTTGCTTATAAATCTGCACCGTGGCGGCTCTTTTCCATGAGCGTTTCTTTCAGATACCGAAATCGCTCGCTCGCGACTCGCGATTACGTCGGAAAATCACCGTCGAGTTAATTTATGCTAAGTGCAACGGCGGCGAAACGAGATTCTATAACGTTATTTTATCGTCGTCGAGAAAGCGCAAGGTGCGTAATAAAGATAAGAGTAGTCAGTCATTTCTGCGAGATGATTCTCGAATCGTTCTCCGTCTCTTCTATCCTCAAAGCTCGAGCTCTGAGCACTTTGAGTCGAATCGTTCGCGAGCGTAACGAGGCCCTCGCGCTTCAACGATTTCGATCATCGTCAAGCCGCGAGACGGTAATTAGCGACTTGCTCGCATTAAAATATTCGCCGACGAGAGAAAAAGGAAGAGAGAGAGACGAACAGAGAGAGAGAAAGAGAGAGAGAGAGAGAGAGAGAGAGAGAGAGAGAGAGAGAGAGAGAGAGAGAGAGAGAGAGAGAGAGAGTGATCATATTTCTCGATATACTTACAATCGTATAAATGAATCCGCAGTAGGCGGATCATCTAATAAGGGAAAAAGGGAGGAAATGGAAAGAAAGAAGCAAGAAAAGGGCTCTTCTTAATTATGAGGTTCCCCCTCTCTCTTTCTCTCTCTTTCTCTCTTTCTCTCTTCCCACTTTGAGCGAAAAATTTCATTTTTTAGATCGGTTTTCGTAGGAGAGAAAGAGAGAAGAGAGGAAAGCTGTTTTGAGAAGATACGCAGGCAGTGTAACCAATAATTGACTACCCGCCAATATTCCTGTGGAACGTCCCGTTTTTCACGCTTCATGTTCGCGCGGCGTATTGCCGCGAGCGCGAGCGCGCGTGCCAGCAGCCCGCTCGCGTTGGCGTTTTCATAAAAATCCGTTAGAGATAGGCGACCGATACGTCGATATGCAAACACGCCACGTGAAATCGCTCCGTTGTATCCTCCGACGCCGCGCTGCCGCTTCCGCTGTGGATTACGCGCCCGCGCGAGCAAAAAAATCCTTCCGGAGAGAGAGGATCGAATGGCGGACGGCGGTCGCAGGCGAGAAGAGGAGAGGGAAAAACACGCGCAGGAGGAAGCCGAGTCCGAAGAGTATCCGTTCTGCCGGCGAGGCTTGGAAATTGGCCAACTTTCAGCGCGGCTAGGTAGGCGAGGGTCTCCTCATCCGAGTGGCAATTGAATTTTTATATCTGTCGAGCGAGAAGCGAACGCCACGGTAAAAACTGTCGAATCTCCCCCCCTCTCTCTCTCTCTCTCTCTCTCTCTCTCTCTCTCTCTTTCCCCGTCCCTTTTACCCTCTTGCTCCTTCGAGCCTGGCCGAGACGGAGAGCGTCGAGACATCGGCGAGAAATGTCATCTGTCTGGCGCAACGCGACTGTATCTACTAGGCGAGCGGCTTTCCTTGTTCACCGTGACGTTTCACATTTCCGCGTTACATTTGCTCCCCGTGCCGTGTTGTATTTTATTATTATGTTATGTGATGGGTCTTAGCGATATGTAACAGTTATATTATCGCGTCGTGTATCAAAGTTTATGGGTCCACTGCGATATTCACTGCGTAAAAGCAGTTCCGGCATGCGCCCGTCAATCGCGCATCGCTCTCGCGTAAAACCGTGCATTGAAAGAAATATTTATTTATTTTCCATCCATAGCCGCTACGGTGGGAATAATTTCACTTACAAGAGAGACGGATTCTGCTTGCAGCTGGTGGATGGGATACGCGATCCTCTGTATAAATTAATACTCATACACGTATATAGATACACGTAACGCGATCAGTAATTACATGTTACGTATTCCTTTTCCCCTTGCGGATCATTTTCCGCCGACGTATCGCGTGTCGCTAACCCCGGCGGAATTCTTCCGTAGACGACGTGTGTACGATCGCAGTTTCATATGGAAATTGATTACGAAATTTTCGTAATATCCCGAGCGACTATTGAATTCCGATGACGGCCCGTCGAATGCCAACGAAATTTTTCGGTAGTGGCTGGCCCTGGTCTCCGCGACTCGCCGATATCCGTTCTCTATCTTCCTTAGAATATTTTTCCTTGACGTTTGCATCCCAATCGCGCGTTATTGCCTCCGCGGCATTGCCGGATATCCGACGTAGCGCGAAACATCGAAACGAATTCCCGTGGTGCGCGAGGTAAAAGAAAACTGGTCCACGGACTCGGATTTTTCAATACTGATCAATAGTATTCAGATTCGGGGACCGCCAAGCGCTAAACAGCGAATAGCATTCGCTCAAGTTTACACCGTCAAGATTTCCACGATGGCTCGGATTACGTCGATTTCAAAGCGTCTTTCATACACAGGGAACTCGATTATTATCCGGAAACACGACGCATATAATCGACGCATGAGCGCGCGTCTCGCGTGTACGTGAAATATCCTCGAAAGCGTCCATCCTCCGAGCGCGATAAATAAGAAAGGCGCGTTCTCGGCGCGACGAGATTTACGGCAGATTTTATTTTGCAGGTCGACAGTTTACATTAGCGAAAGCGCACCTCGTACAATGCTCCAGCGTCGCGCGGTCGGTACGCGTTTGCTTTCATCTCTCCTTAGGCGCGAGTTAACGCGACCGACATCGCGTGGATCTCTCCTCCCGAGCTGCGCCGCGCGCGCACTCGTCGATTTCGCGCGCGATTCGCGAGCGAGAGCGAGAAGTGCCTTGGCGAAATGACGAGACCAGCAGAGACGCGACGACGAGTCGCTGTTGTTCGATAGGCGAGCTAAATGAATTAGAAACTCGCGCGCCGTTGCTCGTTTGCCAGATGCCGCGCGTTCCCGCCGATCCGGCCGCCATGTGGCTGCTCGTCTCCGATTCAATTGCTTCCTGGTGCGGTCGATGGCTCACTGCGACATTGTCGATTTCATCCGCTGGCAAATGAAGCTTCGGAAGCCGTCCAGCGCGCGAGAAGGCGTTTCTGGCTTGTTCATTGCGGCCGTAATTTTCAACGTTTATTAATGTATCTCGCGTGATTCGCGCGATGCTTCCGCGACGAATTAAGAATAAACTCATCTTGGCTTTGTTATTTTCCTGAAATATTCATATTTAAAGGTCTTTCATACGATCTCTCGGGAATAAGTCGTGATACCGTGAATGTCTCGGAGCGTATGACGAGTATGTGTGCGGCAGGAATAATGCTCTCCTCAAGGATCGCGTAAATTCCTTTTGCACGAAATGTTATCTCGGGCAACTTTACGCTTTTCGCTTGCCCGCTGCATATTCGTCCATTCCTTAATGCTGGGATCGTATTCATTATGCATTCAGCGTTTCGTTCCAAACGGAGCATGTTTCTTTGAGAGAGCGAAAGAGCATTCTTATCAGTTTTACGATTCGATTAAAGAAAGCAACCCGGTCGTTGCTCGCCAATTTAATCAAGTAACTCGATCCTCGACGGTCCAGCCAGAAATGGATGGATTCTCGTAGGGTAATCGCCTGCGCGCGGATGTGATCGCGGATAACAAGAGTTCTTAAATGAAGGCACTTTCCAAATAAGTGTCGTACACCTAAACGCTCCATCGCACGTTTCATTCGTTGCATTCACGACCTCTCGAACCTGCCGTCTCGGACGCGACTGCGCCGGCGAGATGCATCTTCTTCCGATCTCCCCGGGAGGAGAGGAGAACGAAGTGGGAGATGGAAGCGGGATGAAGGGTGTTGTACACACAATGCGGCATAAATTACCAAGTCGCGCGCGAGCGACTATCAGGAGCACATTCCCGCGCGAATCCCTGCCGGGACAGCGAACAATTCGGTGCTTCTCGCGCACCAGCATCCGGAAATCACAATTTCATTCGAAGCCGGGAACCGTAACCCCGCCTGTAAGACAGCTTTTTCAATTCCTGTAAGTGAAACGAAAATCCGTGCGGGAGAGGCGAGTCGACGAGCGTATCTCGATAGGTTTGATCGGGTATCGCGGATCCTCCTGCGAATATCGATCTGCATCCGCGGACGCACGGAGCGAACGATGCAACGAGAAACGCCGGTTCTGCAGGAGCGAAATCAAAAAGCTATGAGCGTATCCACTGCACTTTTCACAGGGAGGATTTGCTTTACGCCGGTACGATAATCGATATCGTGCGCGCGAGATCGACTCGGCGAAAGTCCTCGCGCGCGAGGATTGCAAATTAATTTCCCTTCCTTGAGGCAATCTCTCTTGCAGATTTCGCGGAATCTTTTCGCGCAAGTCCAGAAGTCCTCTCCGGCAACTCTCTGTGCCAGTGCGGAGTATTCGCGTGCATAAACGAAAGATAACACCACGCACGCGGTTCGAGATAATCCAATTACCGCAAGCGGGGCAGACAGAACGCGGGGTTTGGATAGCTCATAAAATCACCCGCGGCGCGCATTTTCCCCGCGTGACGTTGATCGAAGCGCAGCTTCGACAATTAAACGCGAGCGATGCAGCTTCCGCCCGGCTCCATCCTCGCTCCTGCGCGAGGCGAGAGGGAAACGAGTGACAAAGCCGGCGGAGGGGAGGGAGGGAGGGGGGGAGGGGTGCGGACGTGGCTCGAGGCGCGTCTCGCGTAATCGTGAAAATCCTCGATCGAGGCTGCACGGATCGAGGATCCGCAGTGATCCAGGACGCGGCGCTATCGCGTCGCGGATATCCATCCGCGCCGACGACGGCGAGGAACCGCAATCTCCACGACGCTCGCGCACAAAGTCAGCCGAGGAAGGGGCGGGGAGAAAATCCGTGGGGGGAGGGGGAGAAGAGGGTCGTCTACGTGCCTCGAGCGTGCACTTGCAATCACGAGCAATGCGGGCGAACAAGCACGCGTGCACGCGTGGGGAGAGCTTATAATCCTGCAACGCGTCCCTTCGCGCGCTGGATCCGATCATTACTCAGCATCCACGGCGGAGCCTGCAAGGAGGCGTGGGTCACACGGAGGATACAAATTGGCTCGTCTCGCGCTGGCAATTGAGCATCCCGCTGGCATAACGAAGCCAATTCAGACGAAACGGAAGCGCGCGCGTGCGAAGGGCTTCGGCAGGCAGATGCGATCGCGGCATTGCCGCGGCGAGATTGTGCATAAGCTTAATGGCGATCGAACGATCGACGAAATGAGCGCGTATTTCCTGACACTAGCAGGTAGCCACCGTCGTGGACTCGCCGATGGACGACATTGGCGACCGCGATCGCGAGCATTTCGCGAGAAAATGCGGAGACGAGGTCGACTGATGCGGCGGCGAGCGACTCTTCCTTGCACTCGTCGAGATGGAATCTCGATCAGTCGTCGCGATCGATCGATGCTTGCCGGCTTCGTTTCCTCTTCCGATAATTAGAATTCATTGTTTTATCGGGCGATTATCGGGTTAATAATGTATCGGCGAATTTAAAGTCGCGGGATACATGTTGCATTAATTTCTGCCGCGGCACGATACGAAAAGCTCTCGCAATTTAATCTCTTGTTGGTCAACGGATAGCGTTCGACATCGAATTTCATGCTATCGGAAGAGTAATATCGGAACGGATTTTACTACCGCGTAAAATTGGATGCCACGCATAGCGAGCGGTGGTATTGTGCGTTTATTTATAAAATAATACGAATTAGGTATGACATTATTTCGCGAGCAGCCCTTGCCTTGTCCTTCCCTCATCCTCCCTCCTCCTTCCCCTCCCGCAACTGAGGGTCGATCAATGTGGCACGCGCCGCATCGATATACGAAGAAGAGATCCAAGGATGGGAAATTACGAGAGGAGATACAGTTCAGATATCGATTCAAAAAGCGACAAGTGCACTCGTTTATATACGCGTGTGCAATTGTTACTCAAACAATGTCATCGCGTTTGCGTTTCTGCCATCGCGCCATGCTCGTAAGATATTTCTTATAATTATCACTCTCGAAATGCTTGATCGTCGTAATTCGAGGATCGTCACGGTAAACGAAGATACATCAAACACCTTCTTCGCGGACATTCCGAATTCTCGCGTGATTCCGCGACCGTTTGTCCAAGTCAACGCGCGATCAGCATCCACGAAGAGGACTCTTTGCGATTTTGTCCGGCGAATAGCCGTGGAACTTGAGCCGCTCCGTGTAATCGCCGCCAGCAGATTGCGTATGGAAGCTCGTCGAGGGGATGGAACGACGACGATGACGATGGCGACGAAAGAGAGAGCGACGTTTGGAACAATTCGCCGACGCTGCTGCTTTCCATCTCGGCGAGCAGCGTGCAGCCGTAATAGTCCCGCTAAATTCCGCCTCGCGGACCAGCATGAAACTGGGCTAATCTCATTCACGATTCGTCCGGCATTTATGGAGCCTCCCCCGGCTTCGTAAACTGCACTGGCCGTGCCATTTATTAGCGTCGCCGTTGCGCGCGCGGCGAATTTACTTTCAGCCCGAGCCGTTGCGCGCATCGGCGGAAACGCAAACCTGCGCTTTGTCGCGCAGCTCTCTCTCTCTCTCTCTCTCTCTCTCTCTCTCGCTCTTCTCTCTCTTTCTCCTTTTCCCTCGAGCCGCTGATTAATCGTCAATGGGAACTTTCGAAAGTGGAACGGAGATACGGTGGAAGACGCTTCCAGACAATGGAATGTCTTCTCTTTCTGTCATTCTCGCGTTCTCTCTCTCTCTGTCTCTGTCTCTCTCTCTCTCTCTCTCTCTCTCTCTCTCTCTCTTTCTCTCCCATTCTCTTTCTTTCTCGGTGGAGGTAATTAGTATCGTTGGATTAGTGAATTTAAATTGCAGCTCGCGCTGATACCACTTTGCGCAAAGTGTAGCGAGTTCGAGATAATACGAATACGTAAGAGCAATGAAGATAATGGTCCCGCTTAAGGAAGCGATATCGAGATTTGTAGCCGAGACCTTGAGAAAGCATTATCAGGAATATTTACGGATAATTGATGGGTATCATTTGCTCACGAGTGACTACGATTTAAGCGGCAGCTTATGAGATCTGAAAATCAAGCTATCAAGCTAAACGAGCAGTCTCAAGTTTCTGTTCAACAATTTTCTTTCTCTGCGACGACTTCGCGTAAGCACGGTTCATCGGTATTTCCGGATGCACGTAAAAGGAAAGAAAAAGGAAACAGGATGGTATAATCCGATTTCCTCATTTCGAAAGTTTTCGAGCCATCGAGCGAGAATCGGAATACGTTCCAGCGGGACCGGTCGGGTCTCGGTATTC
Source organism: Eciton burchellii (assembly GCA_020341155.1). Classification (NCBI taxonomy): domain Eukaryota; kingdom Metazoa; phylum Arthropoda; class Insecta; order Hymenoptera; family Formicidae; genus Eciton; species Eciton burchellii. Next base: position 1,234,998 of record JAHMML010000007.1, read on the forward strand.
GGCACGACGTGAAACACGGTAATAAGTTGGCGTCGTACCAAAGTACGACATTCCGTTAGTCGGCCCTCTGCACTCCGTGACCGAAAAAATATCCAGTCGCCGAACACGCGGGAGAATGCCGCCATTATTGAGCGAAACTTTAGGAATGCACCGGAGAGAGCTTTTTCATCTGCCGTCAATTTTTTCTTTTTCCTCTTCCTTATGCGAATCTGTCGAATCTCTCGGACAAACAACAGCGAGCGAGTCAAGTCTCCGACAGATAGAATCGACATTTCGCGGACGACCCTCAGCGTAACGCAATTTAGCAAAAGCGCCCTTATCTGACTCCAAAGTGCTTCCGAGATGACGCGTTCGATGCGTGACTTTAATCAGATTCCGAAGTCGTCCTTGATTGGCAGCCACTTGCGAACGATATTTTATCGTTACGGGAGTAAATATTTCCTCTACTTTCGTGCCCTTGATCGTGCATCCTTCGCCGATCGCAGTCATCGTTCATGAAATGGCTTAATATGGATCCAAAGAAACGTTGTTTTTATGTTTGGAAATTATATCTTTGACGTAATTAAAACTCGTCATCTAATGACAGAATTAAAGCATTCTGTTATCCAGATAACGTTATCAAATACGTAAAGCTATTCGTGCCGTTGACATCATCTTCGATAATCTCGGGATATTTATCAGTCGATAGAAAGGTTTCACTGATTCACCTAGAAATTATATTTAAGATCATCTTGTCGCAAGAACGGATTATCCTTCTATTATCGACGCTGCCGTATCGAAAGGATTAGTAATCATTTCACAATCCTGCGTCTTATCGATAATCTATGGAAGCTCTCAAGACATCCGTAATCTCCGGGGAATCAAAATACGGGCTGCCAAAATACAGGTTCGAGACGAGCGGTATGCACTCTGGGTATGTCCAGAATTATACGGAACGATAGGTCGTTGACCGTTACAGGAGGCTCAATTCTCCGGCTTCGCATCCATGCGCAAGGATTCGCGCTGCCAGGGATTCCGAGATTCATTCAAGAATCCGAGGATTCATGACTGTCGGCGACGATTAATCGGCCTGCGTTCGCGAGCTTTGGAACGTGAAAGCGACGATTAATTTTCCTTTCCATCAAAATATAAAATCAAACAGCTATATCGTAAGGGCTTGTGTAATTGAATTTCTTTCTAAATACGTTATTCTCTGAAAGGATGCATTCTTGGACGCAGTGGTAACCCTCTGACCCTTTTATCACGGATTGTGACCGCGTTTCATAGATGCGTTGCTAGGAGGTCCATCAGCGATAAACTTAAATACTCGAAGATTCGTCATCGGAAGAGTACTCGTATTACTCGGGACGTTTGGCAAGGAACGCTCTCGCTTTCAGGAATCGATCCTCGCTTGATTCGATTAGCTGGACCGTTGGAGGAAACTTGGAAACGCATTCATACGTTTATGCGGCGGATCCCCGTTATTTCCCGCCTCCCCCCCGAAAGCGTAAATTCGATATCGCTCCAAATCCGCGCGTAAGCCAGAACGAAGGGAATTTAATTCTCCGCGAATAACGTTACCACCTATATATCCACCCACGCGAATTTATATATATACACATGTACATACATATACACACAAATGCGCAACGTGCGGCGCAAGGACAGCCTCGTCGCAAGGAGGACACGGTAAAATCCGCGTAATCCTCGTAAGGGCCGAAATAGATTACGCAGCTACTCCCAAAGGGTCCGGGGAGAACATTGCTTTACGGAAACGGCTTTCCGTTATCGGCATAACGCTGGAGGGTTCGAGTCGCAGGGTTATCTTTCTCCAGCTTACTGGTCCCTCGGCCCGTGATCTGCGGCCTCATATCATACCAAATATATTATATATAACGCGCGCGTAAGAGAAGTCGTGTAACCTACACGTCAACAAGGATCTCGATAAAGCCGGGAACCCTTCGATCGATTCTGACCGCTTGGGATCTTTGATGAGGGAAATTAACGTTACGACGGGATCTGAAATGGGAAAGGAGGCATCTCTATGTTGGAATATTCAATCGTTTGTATCTTCCATAAATTCAGATTCTCCACGCGTGCGCGTTCTCAACGTAATTGGCAGCGGAGAAGAATTACGATTTTGCTGCAACGGGAAGGATTACCTTTGATTTATCTATATAAATCAAAATGCGATTCTTTTTACATTGATCGTTGCGCAGTTGTTGCGTGCGCATTCGTGTAATTCAATTTGTAGATTGATTTTTCTTACAGTGGAATAAAATAAGCGTTCTGGCTTTATAAAAGACGAGTTGGATTCCTGAGATCATTTGAATTATTTAACGATAAGATAAATAATTTTATAGAGGTCTATTTAATTCTCTCTCGACATGCGTTTTCGAGATTTGGAGATCAAACTGACTATACACGATGCTCGCATGTTTCTTTCACGTTTTGCATATTGAAAAGAGTGCACATCAAACAGTGTAGAGACATTTGCGGGATTACAAGCGTTTTATATCGCTGTGAAAGCACGAGCGGCCTTTAGACAGGTATTAACACGCAAGACCTAAAAGACCTTTGCCCCGAAGCCCTATAATTTGCGATCCTATATCTCGCGAATGTAGTAGAGCTCCGTGTAGGTGAAAACGACGGACAATAATTAAATTTCATGCAAAAGGCGCACCCGCGCCTCTTGCCCAGCCTTCCTTTGTCGGCGCGTTCTTATTATTCGTTAAGAAGGAAACGATAAAATAGAGATAAAATAGAAGGTTTTCTTTTCCTTTCCCTTGGCGGACATTTCAGATTAGGTTTAGGTTTGGTCTCGCGCAAATAATTCCTTTCTTTCGGTCCCCGAGAGAAAAAATAGCTCCAGCGGAGGAATCAACTAACGAGCACGTTATCTCGGGATTCCTTCCGGTTTTTCGCGCGTGACGTCAATCCGCCTGGCTGAATGAAAATTCAGGCGAGTCCGCAGGCGCGCGGCGCCGACGCGCGAAAAATCATCCGAACAATTCCAGACATTCTCGATAAATCGGAAACTGTCGCGCTGATCTACGGGCGGCGTTTAACGACCGCGATGTACGTTCGATCGAATGCAAAGCTTGAAAATATGAGGGTAGCCCGGGGCGCTTCGTTCGTCAGAATTTCCGGACAGGCCGATAATATTCTGACGGCGCGCGACCGGTAGCTGTGCGAAATTGATAACGCTTCGTAGCGGCCGGACGCAGTTTATGGAATATGGGAATTATGCAGCGATTTAACGTGATGTAGCGCGGCCTCGTGACTGACACGCTCAAAATAGAAGAACTTCCCGCCATGTTACTAATGGAATTTTTCAGCCAACGCGTATATCCGTGCGCTCGCGTGGGAAAACGCCACTGGAGCACCGGCGGCTTTTCTCTCTGAAGCGCGGATAAATAATTTTTCTGCTACTTCCCGTCGACGTCTTAATTACGCGGGTCCATTCCCACTCGGAGGATCGCGTGGATAAACGCGAGCAGCCGCGAATATTCTGCACGTTCCTTCCATAATTCTCGTAACGCAAATATCTTCCGAGAGAAACTTTATCGCTGTATCGTAGCCGCGCTTGCTGAGAATTATATCGATAAACGGATCCTCGCGCGGCTCAAAGCTACAAGCTTTTAATTACCACTCGGCGGACGTTTTTTTTTATCATTTAATCTACGCGATCTCGGTCTCGCTTCGTCGCTCGGTCTGATCGAAGTCTGGATAAAAGGAGATAAACAGAGCTCGCTGGATAAAATCAGCGGATCGATGATCCGGTCTGAATCGCGCGCGATTTTACCACTTCACAGACTACAGTTACGCGGCGCGATCGATAGTTTGCGATTCAGGCGCGTTTCGCGGCGCGTTTTTGCCTTTTGAGGTGTGCGGCGGGAGTAAACGTTTCGGCATCCGGAACGAGCGCGACTCATCTTTAAGCGCTACGCGACGCGACGCGCTTAATTCCGACCGGCGCGTTCTTCCGGCGCCGCAGTCTCGCTCTCACCCCTGTCGGACGCGCGGGGGCTGATTTAAAGTCTCGAGTAATATCGGACGGCCTCTCCCAAGGTGGAATTGGACTGGCCGGGTATGCCGGAGTAGATTCCAACGAACCATCGCGGCATGACGGCACGCCGGCAATGTCTAATCAGTGCCAACTCAATTTCCTGGCGCGTCTATTGTCACCCCGATTCCACGCGCGTCTCGACGCCCGCTGTGTGAGTGCACGCCGCCCCGCAGCGGCGTCCCCCACGCGTGTGCGGTTTAAACGGTACAGGTCTGTTAGGAGGGGACGAGGAGAAAGCGGGGGTGGCCCTTTGGAGCATCGCTCTGCTCGCTAACTCGCGGAAGGGACGTGACGGATGGGACACGGGACCGTTAGTCCCCGAGGAGAAGTGACGTCGCGTGCGAATTAGCATTCTGCACAGATCCGCTTCCGAATCGCCAAACCCGAAGAGAGACGCAATCGGAAGCGATCGTCAAATTGAGCTATCCATGGTACGGAGAACGTGCGGAAATGCTGCGTGAATTGTAGTCTCCCCCTCTCTCTCTCTCGTCTTTCCCTCTCTGTTTAAGATTAAGATAAATCTCGGCTCTCTTATAGATTTTGGAATGTTAACGCCCAAGTTTTCTAGACTCGTCTAAGACGACGAAAAGATGGTTCTGCGGGAATAAAACGAGGATCTTTGTATATACGCGATTTGCACTACGCGAGAGTGTACTTTGTACACGCACAGCGTGTCAAAGTGATTAAGATATTCTTTCGTTCGTCAATTGCGAGTTCGCTTCCGCGAATACGTATCATACTCTATCAATAATCGTGCGAGCACGATGAAGAGATAAAAATCGTTTCGAAAAAATATAATTCCCATTGAAATAACACACGCGCAGCGCGGTACCCTGGACTTTTCCGGACAGCGAGCGTTAGCAAAAAGGAATTCAGGGCATCGGGACGCGGGGTAATAAAAGATCCGGGCGCAATGTATTTTGTACCTCGCGCTTCGAATCCCGCGGCTGATAGTGCAAATTCTGCAAAGCCGGATGCAATTTACAGAAGGGATGTCTTGGGCGCGGCGCGCGATATGAAAACTTAATGAATTCGTTAATTCGCGAAAGCGCAGATTTTCGTGCCTCTCACTTCCACTATTTTCCCCACACAACTAGCAATGTCCCTTTCACATAAATCCGTTTCACCCGACGACGGAGAGGAGTGGGGGCGGAAATAGCTCCCTGAGAGAACGGGGAAAGTAATTTCAAGGGAGAACGGAGGATATAATTGGCATAAATTTTCATTTTTTAATAAATTAGAAGGGATTGCCACGAGGACTAATCCGGTTTGGTTCGTTATCTCTCGCGCGAGGAGAAAATGTTGAACTTAAGGAATCTCCGGCATCTCCGGCGAAGGGTACAGCCGGGCGGGATTAGATGCGTCCGGAATTATTAACGATTTTGAATGGGCCGATTCGCGGGAAGGGTCGTCCCTTGAATTCATGCGAGAATCACGAGAACGCGAGCTGCTCGAGTCGCGTGCAAATCGTACGTCAAAAAGCGGTGGCTGACGTGCCAGCGGAGGGAAATATTGGATAAATAGGGAAGCGAGCGCATCCCCGTGTTGCCTCGCGATTCATAAACGTATTGCGCTAAGCTTGACAACGTGAAAGCTCCCCGCATAAAAGGCGAGAGTGTGCGTTCGATACGTAAAGCCGCGTACGACGAGCGCGCGGCACTTCGCGTTGCAAACTTATGTAGCGGCGGAACGAAGAATGATGGCCTGTGTGTGGAATGCGGCGGATATTGTCAGTCGTAGCGCGGAGCCGGCAGCGGTTCCGCGAAAGCAGTAGCAAAAATCAAATAAAATACGTCGAATATTGCGTGCATACGCGCGAGACTTTAACGCGAGTTCACGTGACGTGTTAAAATAAATTATTAAACAGGTACGCGAGTGAATGCAATACGAATGAAATAAACGAAGAACGCATCGCCACTCGAATCGCCACAATAATGACACCTCGTTCTCTCGTTTTCCAAGAGAGAATCTCAAGAGATCGGCATTTCCGCTCCTCTCGCACCCTTCCGCACGGATCGACGACTCTTGAGCGGAATCGGAATCGAAAATTCCAAATCGTAAATACACAATAAACGGAGACACTGTTTTCCACCAGCAGAGCTCGGCGTTAATTAGATCGAAGAGGGATAAGGTCGGGGCTTGCCGGCTGTTTCCGCCGGAGGTTTCCGCTGAAAACCGGAAACTCGGGGCAAGACGCGAGCGTCATGTCAAGCGAGTGCACAATGCGGCAGCGCACGCGTTGCGTGCTTCGATGAACCGAGAGCTGTGATTCCGCTGCTAGGGATGCTTCGGCTGCACGCAATCGGACGGCAATTCACGCGCGCGAGCTCGCGCGAGCGGCGATTCCGTCGCTCATTAGGATGAGCGAGGGCGAGCATTTCCCGCAATCTCGGGATACAATAAAGCGCCCACGTGTCGCGGCGACGTATGATAAAAATTCAACGGGACGTCCGGATGATTTTCGTTATCTCGCCACGGCGCGGGATGGATTATCGATCGCCCGCTCTGATCCGACCGCGCTGTTATTATACGGGGTTGCGAGCTCGCGTGGCTCGCGATCCATCCCCGTATACGGGATGCCGTAGGTAATAACGTACGGCAACGGCAGCGTCACGAAGTGAGATATAAAGGCGCCGACGTTCCGACGTACAAACGCGCGCGCGTGCGCGCGCGGAATACACACGTACGTGCCTCGTTGCGGAAGCTACCGCGCCCCGATAACTGCACGGCGATGTTATTTCCCGCGTTGCACAGGAATGCTCGGCTGAACCCTCAGCCCGGCAAATCCCGCCCTTCGATTCGCGAAATACATCCCGAGGCGAGGCGATGCACTTTGAAGAAGGTGATTTCGTACTGCGCGCTCGAGAGGAAGCCGAAGAAGCTGGTCCCGCTGGCGACTTCTGTCCACGCCGTTGATGACTATCGTTAACGCGCGGGACCGTTTGATCCGGGCAATACCGCGTAAAACGTAGAATTTCCGGCGAATCGTAACACGCGCGCTAAATTAATAAGTGTAACAGGCACGTCGCGAACAGGCACGTTGCGATTCGGCGACCCGTGCAATTGATTAATGCATAATTATCCGCCGTAATTATCCGCTGTAAGCGATATGAATTTTATTCCATTTCGCTTGATGCGCTTCGCCAGGGATTTATTATTCCCGGGCGAAATTATTTGCGATTTTAGGCTCCCGAGCGCGCGTAAGCTACGTACAATAATCGACTATCTGTCGAATAACGTTTCCGATGAGGGGCAAGCGGATTATGCTCCGGCCATTCCGTTTCCGCTGCTGAAAGCGACCGTGCCTCTCGTACCGGACACGTAAGAAACTTTGCAATCGCGCGGATCGATATCTTGTCACTGAAAGGCAAATAGCTTGAAGCATTATAAAGGACGGGATGAAATATGTATAGGAATTTCCATTCACTCGGACGGTCTGCAGGTGATTACCCGTGAGAAGATGGAAAATTCTGCTGATACCGGTGCCACGGAATAAGCCCGGAATCAACGACGGTGCTCGCGTATAAGCGGACAGGGAATTAAGCCCGATAAATCTACATGCGCTATACACACCGTCGAATATCATTACACGTCGGCCGATAATAAGCAATTCCGTAATGGCGTTTATTCAATTTTAACCATAATGCATCTGTGAGTCATCACGGCGCGTTAATGAAATCAAACTCGCGAGTTGTCATCGCGAGTGATTTATGACAAATACAAACGACGCGGCGGACAAGTTTCTTGCCGACGATTGCGCCACATTGACTGGCGACATGAGCAAATATATGTGTGTGTGTGTGTGTGTGTGTGTGTGTGTGTGTGTGTGTGTGTGTGTGTGTCTGTGTATGTGTGTATGTATATATATATGCGATTACAGATCGAGTCCTCTTCCGTTAATGATATCATCATGTTTGCAGACAAGCCAGAATTCGTAATTGGGCACGCTGGAAGTAATCGGTAAATAAATCTCTCTCTCTCTCTCTCTCTCTCCTTCTTGCACACGATTTTCTTCGATGCCGGCTCGCGCCGCGCTCGCAAGCGGGTAAGAAATCACGGCGGGAGATTCCGCGTTAGCGCACTACCTACTTTTTTATATTAACTCGTGTCATTTACCGACAGGCGGTTTTCATAATTCGCGGCAGGGATACCGCGGGCTTAGCCGCAGATTCGAAGGCACTCTCTTAAAGATCCCGCGCGAGCGCGAGGCTCTCTTCCGTTTCCGCCGCAAATCGGATTACGAGGGGATTAAATCCACGGCGGGGCTACCTTCGCGCCTTAACTCGCAGTCACGTTCTCCATCTCGGCTGGTGAGAGAGGAGGGGAGGGGGAATGAATGGGCTGCGCATGCGAGGGGTTCAATTTAGCAATAAAACGACAAAGCCACTCTCCCTGCCCGTCCCGCTGCTCCTGCCCGAAAATTCTGCGCGAGGATCGCATTACGTACTCCATCTCCGGTATTGCGAACGATAGCACCCGTACTAACGTACTTTATCTCAGTTTATATCCGTGTTAAACGGATATCGCGCCGCGCGATTCATGGCGGGCCGCTTCATCGATGAGATACGAGCTGAACTCGATTATTCCGCATGCGGTTCCGCGCTGCCTCGTCGCATTTTCAGCGCTGCCGCTCACTTTGACGCGGAAGCGGTATTTATAGCGGTATAAGATCGCCGCGAGTACGCACGGCACGCTTGTATCGATGCGTTGTATCGATGATGGCTGGCGATGAGGAGCGAGACGATGATGTCTCGGAATAAAATTACTTCACGTAAGTGATTATTATTTGACGATGAATTACTTCACGATCGTTTCCTCGGGATGTCAGGTCCCGAGCTTTCCGAGTCGTATCGCGCGTCTTCTGAGAACATGAGAGACCTCGATTAAACGAGTAATAATAATAATAATGCAGCCACTTATCCATCTTTGGTCCAGAAGAAAATGAGTGGATCGAACGAAGGAAGATGGATCACGACGACGGAAATGCTCGTGCAAAGATTCAGTATCAGGGCCTGCTGGATGGCAAAACGTAAGATGTAATTGTAAGACCGAATTGTAAAAGGGACGAGCCTGAAAGACGCGAATCGCAGCGATGTAGCGACGAGGAGGAAACTTCAGCAATGAGATTATTCGGCGAGGAAGAACGAATATTGCCCGGGAGCACGCCAAACCGAGTGGCCGAGCTCCGCGTGTACGTCGCACCTGGGCAGGTGTGCCCGAAGCATCGAAGTGTTTTCCTGCATGGTCGGAAGCGTTTGGCCTTAAATCAGCGCGATTATCGCGTATAGGATGTTGTAGCTGGCGAGGGCGTTCTGGCGCATTAGAGAAGCAGGAAGCCGCTATCGTGCGGCGCATTACGCTATCGTGCGGCGCGTATCCGCGCGAGGAACAAACCCGAAGACAAGGAAGCCGTCCGACAGTTTTTCGACGCCGCGTCAACGCGGACAAAGCCCCGCCGAGGTTCCTTTCAAAGCGCGATGCCGCCGTTCCGCGCGCGCGGAACGCGCGCCATTATGCCGGCATCATTCGACGCGGCGTCTTTACGTCGAGCGCTTCCCTCGCTCGCGGCTCGTCTCGCCGAAGTAAATTAAGGGATCAAAGAGCAGAGGAGAGGAGAGGATTCACAGGAACGGCTGCTATTAACCGCGGAGAACGATAAACGAGAAGATAAATCTTTCGCTTTTCTCCACGCTCGCAACGCTTACTCCGCGTTCGCCTACGATGATGCGGATGATGCATCATCTTCAACGAGAGAGAGAGAGAGAGAGAGAGAGAGAGAGAGAGAGAGAGAGAGAGAGAGAACGAGCAGCTTGCTCCGTCATCTCTGGTTTAATCGCGACGGTAATACGCGAAAGTTACGTTTATCCCCTGATTGGCCGCTTTAAGGCACCCGCGAGGGGCCAAGGGCTCCCGAGAGCCCTTTCGAATCCATCATCTCGTTGTATTATTCGGATCGAGCTTCCGCGCGCGCGCAAGAAACCACCGGCCTGGTGGTTGCGGCCGGTTAATAGCGCTAATAAAGACGCGGAGTAATTATTTCTCGCGGCACAGCAGCGAAGGAGCAGCGGGGCGGAGGGGAAGACTGTAATAAACGCAGGGAAAATACGTCGAGCCGGAATCTGCTCGCGCTTTAGCCCGCTAATCGACCTTACCTTCTCTATTTACCCAACGATGGAGGACGTCGGGGTGGGAGGGGGGAGGGAAGAGGGAGAGCGCGGGGGGAGCGGCGTGCCCCCTGCGAAGACGCTGTTGGCACTCACGGGCGATACCGTCTCGCACAAATGTAACGCTGTTTATTCCATCGGCCCGCTATGTTTGCCTGCTGATTTCCCGCGGACATTTCCCGCCGGACTATGGGAAATCGCGATCAACTGTGATTTATGGGAAGACCGGCGGAAGGCGGGTTAATGGCTCGGATGCACGATCACTCGCAACACAATCAGCAGGCGATAATTCGCAGGAATATCTTCCTCGTAGATCGCTTCGTGCGCTGCCCTGCTCCTTTTTTGAGTTATGTCAAATTGCTTTTCAAATCGCAAATTGGCAATATCGCGCGAAATCGCGCGAAAATCAGAAAACCGCGCCTGTACAAATCCTCCCCTTGATCGCAGGCAAGCTTTAGCTTTCGGCTGTGAAATGCCGCGCGTCGCAGCAGCCGAAATTTCGCCGGCTCTTTTGTTGCATCATTTCCGTAAAGTAAAACCACCGTGTTCGTTATTGTCTTATCCGCAACGATGCATCGCCCGCGCGCACGCACGGAAGCGGCACGATCGGCCGAACGCGGCCACTTCCGCCGGCCTGAAAAAGGGCGGCGGATTCTTTCCAGACAAGACGATCGGCGGATAAGCGTTATCCCCCGCAAGGCACGCGGGGAGCGGGGACGGGAGAGGCGGCAGGAGAGCCGAGGGAGGATTAAAACGGGCGGAGAATTATCGCGGCCGGCTTAAGTCCCTCCTGGCGAACTGCACTTTGTGCTTTCGTGCCGGCATGCCGTACGTCCGATCGCGCGATAATCTCTGTCACGTGTCGCCGCATCCTTTGTCGGGCCATCTTTTCGCTGCCACGAGGCAACAACGGGGTAGAGGGAGGTAAAGCCGCGGCTTTAACGCCGCGATCTACGATCTACTTAATTTCGCCGGCGAGATTTACGTTGCCCTCGCGTGTCTAACGCGCCGGCTTTTCATACTTTGCGCGGCGGAACATACGGGAAATCACCGTCACCGCATCTCGTGTTTCCTTGTTACTCTCTACTCGCGAGGGAGCAAAGAGGATTCTCTCTCTCTCTCTCTCTCTCTCTCTCTTTGTTTCTCTGAGACACCGCTGTGCATGACGCGCTATTATGACCGAAGCTGAGACCGAAGTGAGAAAGCGACACCTCGAAATTCTTGAATTAATTGTGATTTGATATTACGCTCTCGCTGAACTGAAAATAATTCGACGCACTGCGTTAACGCGAAGCGAGATGGCATTCGAGATATAAAATTTTATGGAATTATACTAACTGGCACGAATACGAGAGTCCAAAGAAACACTAAACTCTTGATTACTTTTATTCACGCTTTCAACGATCGCGTACTTTATTTGTCATAGCTCGATTATGATTCTTTTGCGTCATTAAATTCTTGAAACCATCGTTTGCTAGTCTAATACGTAGACTAAAGACGATCGGGGTTACGCGTTTCGTTCTCTCCCGTAATCAAACGAATAACGACACCGTAATCGCGGGATGACCTTAAAATTTCGCAACAACGTTATGCAAACTTCGTCATACGTTGCTATGACGCCAGCGCACCCGCTGTTTTACACGCAAGTAAGCAGCATACAGGTTCCAACAGAATCCGCAAAGCTCCAGCCTTCAACTTTAATTAGCGAGCTCGCGATACCGCGACGCGACGCGTATGTTTCCCGCGAAGCTCGACGTCGCTGATCTGGTCATGCTCTCTGCTCTCCACTTTTTGTCGGAGTCGACAACGCGAGAGAGAATTCCGAGGGGAGTTTCCGCCGTCCGATTTTGGGTATTCCATAATTCTATGATCACGCGAAGCCGCGCGGTCGCGCAAACGTCGGAAAATTTCCGGCGGAAAGATGAAAGCCAAGATTTAATCCCAAAAGCGGGATCGCGCACGTAATCTCTCAAGCGACATTGCAACTTCAACTGGTGCTCGACGGATTAGTCGAGTTAGGAGGTCTTCAAGTTTTAAACGAAGCCCTGACATCTAATGTGTAATTTATTCTCCCGTTCAATCTGCTTACCGCGAGGCGCCCTTCGCGCTCGATATCGGATTTCGTGAATTCGCTCGTTTTCGGCTCGCTGACGCTCGAATGACAACGCAACGCTGTAACAGGTGGTGACGTGATAATCGCAGATAGCCGAGAGCACCGAAAGAAGAGAATATCTCGCATCATCACCGGGGCAATCACGCTAATTGCAAGCGATTTCCCGAACTCCCCAAGCGTGTCCTCCCGCGCCTGTCTGACCATCGGCGCACTTTACCACTGCGGGCCGACTATCGCGCGTCGATCCATCGATTGACTTCGATTGGCGCTCGACTTTGATTCGGAGCTCCATCGAACGCACGCTCGCATTATCCGCGAATGTGCGGATCGACGCGACCGTGCAGGGGCGATTTCGATTGGCTTACGCAGGAAAAAAATCGCGCGGATAGTTACGCGCACTTGCGCACATCCACAAGCACCATTTTTGTTGCGTCTGTGTTCCGCGAGACGCACGAGCTTCGAATGGATACTATTCATATCCACGCACGATATTTTAGCTAACCGCTTTTCGATCGAGGAAATCTCGATCTCCGCAACGAAGACGGAAATCGAGAATTTCTATTAGCGAAAAAAGCGGACTTGGAAAAATGAGCGGCTGAACGTTCGTTGCTCCAAGCAAAGTTCATACTTCATGATGAATTTACAGCGAAGCTGATGCAAAAGAGAGAAGAAGAGAGAGAGGGCGGAAGAATGCGGCAGAAAGCAAGGAGAATATTCACGTGCGTTTCCTCGCACGCTACTCCCTGCTTGTCGATCGGTGTTTGCCCGTGTGCGGAACTAATTGCCAGTTTCGCGTGCATATTTCAGTGTCGGGAAACAGCCTGCAGTCATGAGCGCGGGGCGGGCGGGTGGCTTGAGTACAGCACGGGTGCGAGACGGTGCACGCTCGTCGTCGAGCGAAGTCGCCGATCTTTATGAGACGAGGCTCGTTTTACGAGCGACACATCGTCGTCATCGAGAGCAGCTCGTGTATTAGCAAACGGAACGAAACTTCTGCCGCCATCGTCACGGCGCCTTGCACGTCGCCGCGAGTGCAAAAACAAAACAGCGCAACGCGCTTCATATCACCCCGGCGGATCGCCATAAACTTTTTAGTGCTTTACGGGGAGGACCATAATTTCGGCGCCGTTTTGGAAATGAGCAGCGGCTGGCGAGGGGGGGGGGGAGGGATCTCCCTGCGCTATGACGCGAGCAGCTAAATGGAACTGTGTATCTCTGTAAATTAATTCCCTCGCGCCGCGAGCTAATTCCGAGGAACGAGCGGATGGAGAACGCTCCATTGATCTTTACGACATCGACGCAGCTAATCCTGTTTCCTCGCTGTTTGCCGAGAAAATCGGTATGCGTGATGCGCGAGTGATAACTTTTCGATGACGGTGAAATGCGTAAAAGATCCCGGATACACGATTACTTGTAGATCATTACGGCCATGTCCGCCGAATCGATGACGCGGACTCGAGACACTCTCGCATCAGTGTTATTCAATTGCGATGACAATTTTCAGTTGACAATTCCCGTGGGATTTATACGAGCTGCAAATCGTCCATGGTGGATTAGATCAGAGGAGCCTTATCAAGATCTCTATTAATGAGAAGCAATTTATATTCGCGCGTAGCCGAAGAGAGAGAGAGAGAGAGAGAGAGAGTGAGAACGATGAGATCTCTCGCTAGATTTTCTCAGATATTAACGCAGCTTGCACACAGATACAGGCGCGACTATCTCCAACGACCGTGTGTCCGTTAATTACTGAATTTCGCCCGGTAATACATATAAATCCGACACGGGCGCCACGCGAACTGAATTTCGTCGTTGCTGCTTATTATTAAACGAGTCCGGCTACGGATGAGCTCGGATTGTAATTATGACGCTCGAATAATAGTCCAGTCGCGGCGTCGATCGCGCAGAATTGCCAGCGGACGTCTCAGCGAACGCATAAAACATTGGAATTTAAAATGTTAAATGTATTATTCCCCGCGCAACAAGCACGACGAAAATAACGCGCCGCCCGTCTGTTGGGATAACACGGACAGGCGGATACTCGTTCGAGATGCTCTCGACGCGAAGTTTCAATTTATCGCGTGTTTTCCGGCATACCTCGCCCTCCCCCATCCCCCTTTAGCATATTATTTTCATCAGCGCTGCCCAATGTTCTTTAGCTCGGCACGACGCGGTCTGTTTTTGCAACTGTATCTCGGTTCAGCCATCGCGCGCGTTTAATGAACGCAATACGTGATCGAACTATCGCTCGCAAATTAAACGTATATAAAAACATAGGAGCGATGCAAGCGCGACGTTCCATTATGCCTTGCATTTCGAGGTGTCGAAAGAATCCCGTTCGCTTAATTCTTCCGAGCACCATTTTCCATGAAAGTGTAATATCGCGGATCCCGCGCGCTGGCGGAAACGCACAGAATACGAGCTCCATTATGAAATCAGGAAAAAAAGGAGAGAGGAAAAAAACACGAGACTGGCAGTCCCGATTGGCGTTATCTCGATTTCTCTCTTCTTTCTCTTTTCTCAGCGAGCGCGATGTCAGTCTCATATCACGTCGCGTCCTCGATCGATCCCGAGAATTATCGAGATGATATTTATGCGTTACTTGTCATCGTCATTTCACATGTTCCGTCTTTCCATTCTCGTGCGATTGTTCTCGATCGATACCCTCATCGTCGCTTTCTGATCATCGACCTTCCTCAGCGACATTCACCGCTCGCGGCCGTCTCGATCGCCCTTCTCGATCCGCGACGCGGAGAAACGATTAGAACGACAATCTTGAACGATCCGGCGTGGAATGCCATCGGGAAATTCGTCAGCCTGTCCCGTTCTTATTTGAAGCGCTGGTACATTTACCTCTCGACTTATCAGAAGCTACTCGGCCCTCGCAAACACGCCGATTGCGGCGGACAGTTACGAACGCGAAGGGCTCTCGTTGTTCGCGATTAATCAGCGTGGACATTTCGTAACGACGTAGCAACACAACATTTGCCGTATGCCGCGCCACTAGACGTCAGTCCAGGTCCTGCCAACAAAAGCGCCGCCTGTTATGCACGAGGGCTTACCGGCTCGGACATCAGCCACCCTTGTCGACGGTCACATCAGTCAAGAGGAGAAAGAGTCAGTCACGGCGAGATGATCGCGAAGGGTGCGCGAGAAGGGATCGCGCGACTCACCCCGTTCGTCACTACGCCCTTAAGCCATCTTTCCAAGTCATATGAGTGTTAAAAAGTATATTAATATACACACACACACACATACACATATATATGATACATCGCAATGTTGTATTCTTGCATGTCGGTAAGTCAACGCGTGCGGTTTATGCCTGACCTCATTTACTACGCTATTTATACGCAAACGGGAAGTGTGTGTTATACCGTTGCGTAAAACATATGCGAACACGTATACACGTATACACACATATTGCATCGTCAGGGAACAAGCGTAGGTGGAATTAAAAATGTGCACCTTGGGAAGCGTAGTTCTCGGTGGGATTATAGCAAAGAAGAAACAGCGCCATTTGTAGACGCAAATTAGTAGGTCAAACGGGGAGGCCAGACGCGAGTGTATCTGCGTAACTTTTTGGGTACTTAAAGTATTAGGCGAGCGTTCGCGGAAATGACGAAGCAGCTAGCGAGCGTAGCAACTCTCGCGGGAGCCGCGAGACCGCTCCGGCGCGGAGTGTGGCCAAGTATTTCCGTCAGTCAGCCGGCGTAACGCCAACGACGTTGTAGCGGCCGCTCGAATTACATTAGCATAACGACAATTAACTATAATTATTCAATTTAAAATCGTCAAATAAAGTCGGTGTTTGCGCAACATTTGCAAGAGAATGGCGCTCTGCGCGCGATCCGCGCGGGTCGGAAGGTTCGCGGGAGGGCAAATACCTGCCGCAGCGGCGGATGGACCACTCTCCACGTTCGCGCGCTTGCGCTTGCGCGAGCGCGAGCGAACCGCCGCTGACAGAGCGCGGTCATTGAGTATTCCGCAAGATCGCGCAAGAAAAACTCCGAAATTCAAGTGAGCGCGCCGCGCGAAAATATGAAGATTCTCCCGACCGCTCGGAATCTCCAAATTAAAATATCAAGGCGCAACGTGCCGCGGACAAGTGCTCGGGGCATGTAAATTTAATCCAAACGTGTTCGCCAACGTTGAATATTATTGTCTGATATAACACACGCGCGCGGCGCGAGATAATAACAGACGCTGTTTTGAAAGCGATGTAAGTCAAATCGGGAGATTAAAATATGCCGCGACGTATCTTCGAACTTGTACCTCGCAAACCGGATTTGCTCCCCGCTCGCAGCCAGGGAACGACGCCTCTGATTTTTCCTCTTTAATAACAAATGAGTCGCAATGCGTTTCGCGAGTGACGTAAACCGCCGCGGGCTCGCGCGCTGCGTTTTGTACACCGGAGACGAAAGGGCGCGCGAAGTATACGACGTCGTATCGATCTCCGGTACTTTTCTCCTTTTTGCCCAGAGAGAAACGGTGCGGGCGGGCGGGGGAGGAGGAGGAGGAGGAGGGGAGGCAGGAGGGCCGCTCTCGAACTAGATGACTCATATTTTTCTTCCCTAAGCGCGCCCTGCGCTTCCCTGCGCTTAAATTTCCCCGCGACTGCGCTTACGCGGTGTTTTATCGCGCGCCCGAGATGGCACCCCTCGAAGGGGGATGATGCACCGCGATACAGGGAAGCCGACGTTCGCGCGGCGCGTCCGCGTCCTCGCGCTTCCTCTCGCCCTCTTCCTCCCTCCGTCCCTTCTTCCCCCCTCCCATCCGCGCCATCCCCCGGCCACGGCATATTCAGTGGATCTTAAAGATGCAACGTCGCATCGGACGATGCGACATTTTTATACATTATTAAGCGTTTGCTGCGCCGTCGGGAGCCGTTGCTGAGAGCGCGGAAGCGTAAATCATTACCTTTAATCGCTCACTTGCGCGGCTGCCGGCACGAGCGAGGCCAGGAAGAGAGAGGGAGAGGGCGAGAGGGAGGAAGGAAGGAACAACATCGCTCCGCCATTTGAATCTTTCATCGGAATCAGCAACGTGCTTTCATCGCGCTTAATCCCTCTTGACAATAAAATTAATATATATGTACAAGCTTCAGCATGCAGAGGGATAAGAGAGAGAGAGAGAGAGAGAGAGAGAGAGAGAGAGAGGGGGGGGAGAGAGAAAGGAAGGGAGGAAGCGACAGGATGCACTCTCTGGGAGGAGCAAAGCTCCTGTTCCCTCTCCAGATCGTTTAGGATACCTCGTTAGCGCGGGGCCAGAGAATCACTCGCCGACGGCTGAGGGTGCGGGGGGGGGGGATGAGGGAGTTGGGTGAGTGGGAAGGGCACGGATGCGGCAGTTAAAGCGCCACGTAAACACCGGTCCAATCAAAGGTTATGGGTCATTAGGCAACGGAGAAAATTGCGCTGCGTATGCAGCCGCACACGCGCCCTTAATTCGAAGGTGGCAGAGATCGAGGCGGGGGGAGAGGGCGGAGGGGGGGCGGCGGCAAGGGCGGGACGCGAGAGGGGTAGTGCGGGGCGGGAACCGGTGGGCGAGAACGCCCGGCCGAGCACGTAATCTTTTCGCGTCATTGGGCGCCGAGCGCGTATAAATCACCGCACCGCGCGGCCGTCGACGCTTTACCCCCCCCCCCACCCTCCCACCCGTCCCTTTTCTCACCCCCGTTCGCTGGAGCCTCGCTCCGCGAGTCGCTCGCGAAATTATACGGGTCGTTTCTGCGGTGTATCGACGGACACGGACACGCGAAAAACGGTGCCCCCTTTTCTTCCCCTCCCCCGCTCCTCTTCTCCCTGATTCAGCTGATGCCTCATGGGGTTGCACGGCGACATGACGCGACGTCACGTAGCGCAGCGCGAGTCCGCCACTGCGCGCTGAATCCGCAGTTCCGCGCCGGGGGAGCAAACGAAGCGTTCCCCGAAGCGGCGTGGGGTCCTAGCGATCAGTTTCGTCTGATGACGAGCGGTAGGGGACACGCGGGGGCTAAATAAGCGCGCGATGCAACGCGATAGCTTCAGCTTCGGGAGAGGGCACGCAGCGAAATGCGAGAAATGTTCTCCCGTCCGTTCGAATCAGCAGGAATCGCCCGCGCGAGCCTTGTAAGAGTCAGATCGGTAATACAACGGTATTGAAACGGAGTCTGTTTTAAAATTGCGCAGAGGTAGGGTAGCTAAGATGATTGCTTCAAATTACGCATGCAAAGAGGGTAAGCGATTACCGATCGCGCGCGATCTAAATTGGAGCGCCGGTGCACGCCGTGCACTTTACCGTTTTACGTTGCGCGCTATGTATTTCGAAGACCCTAGATTGTCTTTCGACGGCGAAGGGGATCAGTGCCGGGATCCTGCGCTATCCTGAACAATTTCGAGTAGACGCGAGCTATTGCGCTCACGATCGTGCACAAGACACACGTTTTATTACTACGTAGCGCGCTGAAACTTCCACAGATTGAATTTGTTGAAGTTTATAAAATCGCCCGCCGTCTACACGGCAGCACAGGCACAGCCGAGGAATAGAAGGGGAGAGGGGAGGGTGGGATACCCTGGAAGTGTTATCCGGCTGGTATTCAAACTATAAGCAGAAGTGAACGTCACGGGATCCATGGACTCGTTACATCCCGGTCGTTTTCATTCATAATCCACCACGAGTATCCGGCGCGATAAAATCTCGCAAGACTCCCCTCTCTTCATGCTTCATCCTTCGGTAGGGATTTTCCGACGACTTGCCGCGAAAGAGCTACTCCCGCCGACTACTTCATCCTCCGCTTCCGCTTCTGGCGGTCGCTTATCCTGATCCTCGCGAGTCGTCCGCCGAGACAGAAGATTGGTAGCCGGCGATAATGAAGGGCCATAAATAAAAATTACGGGCGAAAACTTTCATAGAGAGACAGAGGGAGAGAGAGAGAGAGAGAGAGGAAGGAGAGGGGAGCAGAAAGTGAGAGCGCTGTCGCGCAGGGATGCAAAAAGAGCCGCGCCGGAAAAAATGACTCTCCTCTCTGTCCGCGCGAACTTTATCACTTTAGTCTGTTCTTCTCTCTCGAACCCACCCGCGCACGCTCGGATGTCGTTTCTCGTCGTCCCTCTCCCCCATCCTCTCTCTCCTCTTCAACCCCCGCCGGGTAAGATCCCTCTTTCTCTCTCTCTCTCTCTCTCTCTCTATGTACCGTTTCTCAAACGACTTCTTCCTCTCTGGCGCTGCCAACTTCGCTCCATCGTTTTACCCTTCGCACGTCCATCGCGTTCGTTTTCGACTCCCTGCTGCATCGCAACCTCCGAGTACACTCCGCATCTCCCGCAACCCATGTCGCCGCCGTCCTTCCTCGCCCTCCCATCTCCGTTTCTCTCACTCTTTTTTCTTCCTCGCTTTTCTTCCTTTTCACTCTCGCGTTCATTTCCTTTCTCTCTCTCTCTCTCTCTCTCTCTCTCTCTCTCGCGCGCGTCTTACCTTTGTGCGCAGCACATTTCTCTCTCGCTCCTCTCCCGCTTCCTCGCTTCACTAGCTGGCTGCTTCCATCGGCGCGGCCTTCGCTCAACCTTGTTCCACCAATTGCATAGCTGCAGAGCGATCTCCGAGATGGATACAGGGTATCGCATTGACATTGTACATTCTATCTTGATTACAAATAGAATCAAACTGAGGACAGGTTAAAGACAATGTCGTTTGTTCCACGAGATCAATTTCTCAAATAAGAAGTCATCAAAATTATCAGCCCTGCAGAACCCGTTGAATTCCACGTGAGATCTCGGCGAAGGTCTTCACTGACCTGCTCTAAATGCATTCGTCAGCGAAACTTACGAATCGGCCAACAATGCGAATCTCACGCGTGAAATAGGATAAGGCCAGCATTTTCGTTAGAACGCCGCGTCCGCGGTATTTATATGAAAAGCGGCGGTTTCATAAATGTTTGTTCATGAATAAAGTATCAGCTGTGCGATCGGCGGAGCGAGATCGGGCCGCGCGTGGCACGGAAGTTCCACGAAAAAATACATTTATGAAATTTCCATTAACAAAAGCTCGACGCGCCCGAGAATGCATAATCGAGGGCCGAACTCGACTAACTGCTAAAACACGAAACAGCCTGTACACGAGCGTAACTTTTCCCGATGAATCGATAAATTCAACGCGAGAGCGAGCAAGAGAGAGAGAGAGGCGGGGAAAGGAGATCCATGCACATTGAAATTCCCGAAGATCAAACCTGGATGATAATGCATAGAAGGGCCGTACCGCCGATAATTGGGTGACCCGAAACGAGCAATCGATCCGCCGACCAACGCTTAGCACGCGGTCGGTTCACTCGAAGTCTCGAGCGGCGATATATACCGCGATCGATACCGTTATCGGCGAGCATGTCCTAACGAGTGTTGGCAGACAACGCGGAAAAGGAGAAACGTCCGTATGCATGGCGTGCCGCACGTAAATGATTGATATATATATATATATATATATATATATATATATATATATATATATTAGTCAAATATCCATTAGTCGAATGCATTATGGAATTTTCGATAATCTCGCTCGTAGGCGATTGCATCGTAGATCGATCGCCGTGCGCGCGATATGCGATGATATCGTATGCATGTCATCGTGTACGCTTTTTCTTATGAAATCAATTAAATGGAACGGCGCATTTGATATTACGGAATATTATGTGAAAGAGCTGCTATTGTCGCCACATTCGCAAAGACGTTTTCGAACGCGGCGAGGAATCTAGTATTTTATTTAGTATTTTTTATCTAGTATTTTTATATTAGATTCCTTTTCTTATTATTCCTGATATAATCTTGTCTTGATAAATAATTCAGTCTCTTTTCTCGTACGTTAATTGTTTAGCGCTAATTGTTTGCTCCGCCTTGCAGAGCATCCGAATATCTGAAGCGATTTATGGATTAATTAATATGAGAACAATGTAGTTATTTAAATAATCAAGAGAGCGTTAATATGTACAGAGAGAGAGAGAGAGAGAGAGAGAGAGAGAGAGAATTCATCGTTCAACAGATGCAGCATATGAAATTTTTATGCAACGCTCGTGTTTAATAGTTCCTGCTTGTAAATAGATTATACATCACGGAATTTTGATTAGAATAACATATGCACTACGCACTCATCAATAGGTGTAAACGAATGTAATTCGTCACGAGAATAATGCGAATTGTGTATTTATAGGATTTCATACGCGGCCATTAATTTCCCGTTATACCAATCGATCCCAACTTTCCACTCTCATGCCGTAATTGGTGCATGCGCGTGCCAATATGTGCCGATATCCGTTTCGACTATCTTCAAATTACGCTAGATGAATAATATCGAAATGAATATTTAGATAAATCCATAAACACGGACGAAATATTTTAAGCTGCTCATATCGATTCAATTAAATAGGAGAAATCTTTGAATAGAAATAATAATCATTTTAGCAATTCCGATTACTGAATTATCATCTCGGAATTATCTCAATAATTAAATCATTCAAATTGCCCGCTCAACTTCTCTTTGTTATCGAGAACATTATGATTTCCGGTTTTTTTTTGCAAATTAAATAAGTTATCAACATGTCGTTCTATATAACTGGTAGCTTTCACTTAGCTTCCGTTTAACGATATCTATAAATCCGCGATGTGGCAAACGTTTGTCAAAGCGAGTCAAAGAAATCGCCCGGAGAGGAGCCCGGCAAAAGTT
The DNA here is from genome assembly GCA_020341155.1 of Eciton burchellii. Classification (NCBI taxonomy): domain Eukaryota; kingdom Metazoa; phylum Arthropoda; class Insecta; order Hymenoptera; family Formicidae; genus Eciton; species Eciton burchellii. The sequence continues at coordinate 1,257,013 of JAHMML010000007.1, forward strand.
GCAGCGGCGCGCTGTGTCACAAATTATAGCACTCGGTGCTGCGTTTGATGGACGACCGTAATTCAGCCTTAATAACGGCCGCGGGAACGCCTTCCGAACACGGTCGGATCGCTGTAACTTCTGAAAATAAGTAATGGCCGTTTTGTCCCCGCGCCCATGCTGTCGCGCGCGAGAAACCCTTTACTTACGGGATTAAGCTTGTTTCCGAGCTCTAACGGGGGCATTAAAAATTACGTTTTCAACTACGGGGATCCAGTTGCAACGCATTACCCTCCCGACGTTCGTTTTCATCCCCCGCCTGCCGCGAGACGCGTCCTGAGAGATGTACATCGTATAATATCGAATGTATCCGTCGATTTATCGGCTATTCTTCCCTCGCAGGATATTTATCCCGTTTACGCCTCCCTCTCTCGGACTGGATTCTCACCCTCTCGACTATGCGAGATGAAGAATCTCGAGAATCCCCGATGACTGTTGCGCGATGCGTGCACGTAAACATATCGCGATTTTTTATCTAACGATCGAGCGATAATAACAAATTTACCCGGCGCTGTAGTTTTAATATCGAGAATCCCCTTATTTCCTTTTTACTTTTTATTTATGTCGCAATTCGGCCTTTAGCTTTAATGAACGATGCTTTTTAGAAAAAACGGACGGTCAATTCGCGCAATTCTGAGCTAATTGTTAGAATTGAATGTCGCTGCTCTGCCTTCTTGCTTTCCATCACGCCGATGTGTTCAGCTTGCAAACACATTTCTCGCAATGCTCATTCGCTCCCGCGAGCAACCATTCCATTTCCAAGAGAATTCTACCAACAATTTTCTATCGATCATTCGCGCTCAATAATCGATTAGAAGTTGCGGGACCGCAAGCATTACGAACGATACGCCGATTCTTTATAGCATCTCGGCAACATCTCGTTTGCCTCCGCAGATCGCTCGTTACGTGCGGTACCCATGAATAAAACTTGAAATTCGCTGGCGACGTTGTAATTGTGAACACATCGCCACGGACACAACTAGAAATGAGTGCTGGCGGTATGAATTTCTCGGTCGCGCGTATTACGCGACTGCGGGAATCCCGCGAGTTTTCTCGCTCCTGAGAGAGGCGAGACGCGAATCGATTCGCAGCTGAACTCGATACGCGGATTAGGTGTCACGTAAGTTTCACCGCGATATAGCAAGTAGCTGAATCTCGTGCAACGCGCGGATGGATGGGGAGTCACTTCGATTAAGGAAGGATTAAGCTTGATGGCTCGCTTATTAATTTACGATGAAATAAAATTTACGTGGAATTACGTGACCGAAAATACGCCGGATGGTAATCGGCAAAAACTGGTTCGGCTTGGCCGACTTGGTCTCCAATTTTGCCGTTCAAATAATGATAGAAGCTCGCGCGGAAATAGTATCGCCGGTATTGACATTGTAATTCATGCCCGCCCTATTGACGGCGTAATTGTAATGCTAATATAATTGTAACGGCCATTTATAAGCGCTGTTTCCGATCATTCGAGCATTCGCGAATTACGTTTTTCCGAAATTTCTACGAGACTCGGCTGGGCTCCAACGGACAACTTCCCTCTTTCATCAAGCTTTCCTCGAACTTTCCTCGGAATCCGATATTTTATTTGAATACTTTTATGCGTCGGGAAGGATCGATTGACTATTCTGCTTCTGATGCGGCTTGCCCGCCTCTGTCCGCGATGTACACGCGATGTCTGATCGCGCTCTTTCCTCATCCACGTGGCGCTGCTCGCGTGTCTCCGGCTGCAGAGTCGTTATTACGGGGGAAATTATCCGATACGATATCGCGCAACTTAAGACAAAACCTGAGTGATAGCTATTGAATTGTATCCCGATAGGCGGCAAGGTACACCGACGAACTATCCTTTCACGCACAAAAGGGAGTTGCTGATATATGAGCCAGCCCGGCTCGCTCTCCACCATCCATTTCTCGCGAGTGTACTTGGAGTACATACGCGAACGAGCTCGCACCTGTACATAACGTACGTTACCTCTTCGACAATGTTGCGCCGAGAATAAATGCGAGCTGCATTGTGTAATGTCGGGTTGCTTACGCATATTCGGGAGCACGGAAGCTCTCGCGAGTGAGTCAATGAAGAAGTTATCACATCTGGGACTGGTGTTATCATTATGTTATTATCGTGCATCGAAACGAGTATTATAACACGTACATATATAATCACGATAAGTGATTACATGTAACAAAGGTCCGTAGAGACTTCCAGAGCTGGAACGCGACACGGCGATGCGCTCGTCGACGCTCGTTTACGCAAACTCGTGTCGGCAAGACTCGACAACATTGACAAAAACTTAATTTGGCGCATGCGTGAGGAAATCACGCGGAAATATGAGCGTGCATAGTGCTCGTATCGTGCAATACCATACAGTAGAATGTCATAAAATACGATTTCGAGCAAGTCGAGAGCGCGGCGCGTTTTGGCATCTGCCACTCTAGAGTTAATTGAGTTTCCATGTTAACGAGCTGGCCGACGATCCAAGCCGATTTTCGTTATCGAACATTTCTATGGCGCTTTACATCATGCGATTGGATCAATCAATGCGGAGGAGGTCTGATACTTTCCAATTAACTTTCCTAGCGCGCTCCGCGTGTCGAGATAATCCTACACGCGATGCGATCGTTTCTCGTCAACGTGATACACGCTTTCTGGGCTTTTCTGATTTATTTTTATTTACTCTTAGATACTCGCTTTAAGTTCCGCGCGTTACTTCTTCTCCCGTTATCGCGAGCAATGGGACTCGATAAAGCCATGAGAGATCGCCAGAGAGAGCCCGAATTCGTTGAGAGGATTGGCCTTACAAATTTATTCAAAAAGAAAGAAAAAACGACGGCATCAGGAAGGAATCCTCTTTTTTCTTTTCTATCATAACGTGAACTGCATCTCGCGCGCGCACGCGCGCGCACGCAAACACGTACACGTGATTATTTATTTTATCGTTTTCACGCGAGATACCGTAGTTACATATTTATCGCTTTTTTTCCCCGCCCGATACTCCTGCTATCGGAAATACCTGTTTGCATTATTTGCACCATGTAAATGTTTCACGTTACATTGGTTACGCGTTGCGGTAGATCGAATCGGCGCATTATGAATTCGTATGCGCGCGGCGGGGAGAGAAAAAGTTACGCTCACGCAATCGCGTTTATTCGAGATTCCGCGTTCGCGGTTTTAAACACGCGCGCGCACGGGCGCGCGCCGAGTCATTTCCGACACGTGCGAGTCGGACACGTGTGCGCAGGATCAAAAGAAAAAATAGGAAAGAACATCTCGAGCGCGATGAGAAGGATGTTTTTATATTCTGCGGACGTAGCCGCGCGGTAGCATTCCGCGAGGATAAATAAAACAGGGAGAACAGACGAGCAACCGCACGTGTAAACTTGATTTCTCTTTTGATTTCCAGCCGCCCGAGCGATCTTTGCGCAACTCCCGAAACATGCGTCGAAACGTCAATCGATGTAATGATTATTTATTCCTTCTTCTTCTTCTTCTTCTTCTTCTTCTTCTGCTTTTTCGTCTTCTTGGATGCAGGACCATGTCCTGCATTTTATCCAAGATTCTCTGTGATGTCGATGTTCAACTTTCGCATCAATATTTTGGAGGCTGTCCAGATGGTCCTGGGATGTTTGATTCCCCATTTTTTGCGGTTTTTACAAGCCGGTTATCATCCATTCTGATTTATATGGTCTCTCCATGTTTGTCTCCTGACTCTGGCTCATCTGACGCGTTGAATCTCATAGATGTTGCGGATATCTTCGTTCGAATTTTATTCCGCAGGATGTTACCAATGATGCACCTCAGATTTACTCAAATGCTCCTCAGATTTACTCTTTCCTAAAAGATACCATGTCCTTTATTCCGAACGAATGTCATTCTGCCCGAATGTGCACGTCTCGCTTTAATGATAATGAATCTCCGACTGAAATTTCCTTTAATCAAACGAATTGCATTTGCTTAGTGTTGAGCCGTCAGTTGTGCGTCTTTCGATACATTGCCGATGTGATTGTTAATTGAGAATATGAACGGTACAATAGGTGGGCTTGACAACACAACAACGCGCCATGGATAATGCATGTGCCGATGTAATCAGCATGTATCGCTGACGAATTAATTGGCGCTACAAATGAGAGAGAGAGAGAGAGAGAGAGAGAGAGAGAGAGAGAGAGAGAGAGGGAACGCGCGCTGATTCATTGATAGAATGCTGAGGAGCCATAATAACGGAATTAATTCCACAGTACCGAGACATCCGACTGGTGATTGTCCTTCGTGCACATTTAAAGCACATAATTCGTTTCCTTCAAGATACCCTCATCGGGAAACTGTTCCCGGCACTATCGTTTACCCGCTCTTTACTCAGCATGCGAAACGGTCTCCGTTATGTATATTGTTCGCAACTGCGAATTATCCAATTTTCTCACTCGTGCATTTTTGTTTGAGCGCCGGCAGATTAGCCGCCAGCGATTTCCAACTACCACGATCGCGGATTATCTCCTACTTCGTTGCAGGCATCTCGCGCTAATCAGCACGTAATACGTTGTCGTGCCAAATGTCCCTACTTCAGCCGCATCGCGTTACCGCGCGCGTTTAGCGCAACTTCCTACCGCCCGGCGTCCCGCCGATTCTCCTCATTTGTCGCTATGATTTCGAATCACGCGACCGGCCGGGGGCCGGTATCGTCGTATCGCCGGAATATAAATCAGCGGCGATCTCAGAAAGCTCGCCGGCCAGCTTTCTGGAATAAAGCGCGCCACGCGCGATAACGCTGTTTCCTTCTTTCTTTTTTATTAATTAAAGCCAACGCGGCGCCTCGTATCTCGGATTCGCGGAAACGCGACTACATAAAACGCGACATAAATAGCACGAATCTATCTCGATCTCCCTCCGTGCTTCTCCTTCTGATTTCTCTCTTTGTCCTTCGTCGGAAAAGAGAAAGAAATATTCCATGCATCGCCGAGCGTACGATTGAGCGCGTGAGCGGTCGCTCGCGGGCTCGCGGATGCACAAAAGCTTCCCGCGAAGTGTCTCGCACATTATGCGAATAATTACAAGTCTATTTTTCGTTGTTGCTTGTCATTACGCTCGCCAGCCGCGTGTATCACCTTTGCTCGACACACGCGACGCTCTATTAATAATCGCTATTAGCATGTCGAGCCGAGCGATATCCGTAATTATATACTCGCCGCTTTCGGAGCGTTCGTGACACCGAGGGCAAAAGTCATGGGGTCGATGCATACGTACACGATGTCCTATCGGTTCACCGCTCTCCCCGTCTCTCTTTCAAGAACCCGCGAAGAACGTCGCGAGCAGTCACGCACGCGTGTCAAGCGCGCAAAGCGAATCGGAGAGAATGTTTAAGGCAGATCGTTGCAGCGCGAAATCAATCATCCAGGCGGGCCTTGAGAGACTGTGGACGAGACATGAGGATTTTTTAAATAATTCAAAGCGAATCTCTTTGCCTTCTTTCTCTGCCACATTCGAATTGCACAAATGAATATCGTAATTCGTTGCGTTCATTGCGCTTCGAGATTAAGCCAGATAAAAGATAGCAGCCGGCATTGACGGGATTAGCTCCGTTCATGTGCGGATTCCTACGTTTCCCCCCTCTCGATCCGTGTGATGATTTCTGATGATTGCCGGCACGCTCGAAAATACAGAAGAGGGACGAATGAAGCTAAATGAGGAGACGCATGCGGGTGCACAGTGCCCAATCGCCATGCAAGATGAAAGTGCACGCGGAAGTATATTTTCCCGAGCGTATCAGCGAGTCCAATCTGAGTCGCTGAATCGTGATAGCATATTTTTAGTTTGCCTTACGTCTGACATTTTGTCGGCCGGCGAAAGATCGAGCAAAAGATCGGAAATATGCACGAGACTCTCGCCGCTGAAATGACAAGGACGAAATTATCGCGAGCGGGTACAACTCATAACGCTCGCGAGAGCATTCCGCACGCACAGAGGACGCTGCGGGATCGCCGCAAGAGGCTCGCGTCGCTGAAAATTTACACCGTTCGCCGTCTCATATTTGTCTTCGCGAGAAAACGTGCTCGAGCGGCCAATTGCCTCTCGATCGGAGATAATAAACAACGCCGCGTGCCGTGTAATAACAACAAGGCGGATCAGGGAGGAGGGTATTAAAAAACCGGCGATTCAATTCGGTGCTTTTAGCATTCCCGCGGCGATTTTCCCTCGATATTTTCACCGATTATTATTCTGAATGTAAATAACTCCCCGCGGTTTGAATATCGCGGTTTTTTTTTCTTTTATTTGTTTATCTATTTATTTATTTATTTATTTTTTGTTTTCAAATTTAAATAGAGCCGTTAATGTTTGTGGAGCGTCGCGTAATGCCGCGCGCCATCGAACAATTCTCGTGAGATAAAGCTCACGGGAGATAGATTCTCGTTGCGGGAACGATCGGATTGAAATTCACGCGCTTAATGACGAGAATTAACAGCGATACAGTTTCCATTCGTTTACGATATCGACTTGAAGCGCGCGAGTTCTCTTGTCACGGTCGCGCGATCAATCGAGGACCAACGAAACCAACGTGAGTAACGTGAACTTTCGGCCTCAGAGTTGCGAACTAGATGTTTAAATTCGCATTGCATATTTTACATTGTCGCTAAATGCTTCACATGCGTGTGTATATGTAAGTGCGCGTGCCATCGCTGCAACAAACTGGCACATTCTGGCACACGCAGCGTACCTTACGCCACCCTCCGTCTTCTTCATCCCCGTCGCGGCAGGGGGAGGGAGCGAGCTGGCGAAGCGAGAATTAGCCGGTTAAGCGCGATAATTACGCGAAGCTATTATTTACAGCGAGGCTTTTGAAACGCGCCTCGTGTCGGCCGAGTCCCAAAGGTCAAGCGTTCAGCAAGTTCTCGCCGGCACGCGAGGTTGATTGTCATTTCCTTAGTGCGTCGGTGCGCGTATGCAAATATGCGTGTCACACGCATGCGCGCTCGTTTTGTCGTGCGTCCAGCAGAATTCTTTGCATAAACAAGTTACGCTATCCGTAACGTGGTATCAGGTCGATGTTTCAAAAAGCACATCGTGAACCGGATCGAAAACTTTCAGTTAGTCGGATCTCCCTCCAAGAAATATTTGTCGAAGAATTTTTATCAAACTTTGCTCTCCCTTTTATTCTCTTTCTATCTAACAATTCTCATTTCAGCAATTCCTCGCTCGCGTGTTTTACTTTTCCCCTACAACCGGCAAGGTGCGGTCAGGCGATCGCAGCCGTCCGCGGAAAATATTAAGAGAAAGTGTCGCGGGTACGCTGCTGCAAAGTACGCTATTATAGGCCGTGGAATACGACGGGACTTTGGATCGGCAGATGTAAAGAAACATTAAACAGTGCCGATCATCCAGCTGCCGTTTCGAATGAACGGCTACACGCGCGACATGATCGTTCTCATTAATAAGCAGCAGCCCCGACTCAGTCTTAGAGTGACTCCCGTAATCCATTAGCCGTCAGTCCGAATCGTCTTACGGCAAACGCCCGCAGTTGGCGCGAGACGAAGCGGAAACGAAGGAACGGGAATAAAGACGGAACAAATAGGGATAAACTTTTTCAGAGCGCTCGGCGGGGTTGCCGTGGCTCCCTCGTAGGCCAAGAAATTTGCGTAATACACGGAAGAGAGAAGAAAAGTAGCTGCAGTTAGGATAGCGCGTTGACGGACGGGCGGAGAGCCGGCGGAATTGTGGGGCGGACTTGTGGGGGAAGAGGGGTTGAGAGACACTGCGCCCAGGAGAGAAAAGCGAGAAAAGCCGCGAGAGCGAAGATTTGCAATGCTAACCAGGGACTGCATTAAACGGGAATTAATTTCTTGCTAACCGTCTGGAGTAGCTGCGCGGCCGGCCCGGGAGCAACCCCATTCCACACTCCCTGCTGCCTCGTCGTCGCCACCCCCGTCGTGCCGAGGAACGAGCGTCTCCCCGTCGCGCGACTCGTCACCGTCCGAGCATTACTGCTCGGGATAATCCTGTCTCGTTTACCGTGCTCCCGCGGGAGACGGTGACCATCGAGCAGAATGGAAAACGGTTTTCCGGACTTTTCTTCCCGGTCGGCCCGGCGCGCTGAAAACCGGCTTAAGGCCCTCCACCCCGATCCTCGTACACTCTCGCGACGAGTAACGAGCCGCGTCGGCGCGCGTCCGCTTGCGCGGACGGAACGAATCTCCATAATTCACCCTCGTGAATCTCGGTGCATCGCGCGCCGTCCGCGGCTCTTTTCTCGGTACCTCCCCGATAAATTCTGTTCCGATGATTTAGGGTAATCTCGAGTCGCCTTCAACGCTAAACCTTCAGCTCGAGCGATTCCGCTTCTCACGGCGCGCGCTCGGGCTTGAAGCTAATCTAGGCATTCGTTTCGAGAGATTCTGCCGTATTTATACAACACGTTCGCGTGGCAAACGTATTAGCGCGTCAGAAAAATTCCGGATGAGAGAATGCGATCTCGGTGAGGGATCCGGGATCCGCAAGGTCTCTCCGTGCACGCGGATGATCAAGTTCAGTATTTATATCCGCGCTTTGGGGAACCCATTACGAGATGTCTGTTATAGCAGCGCTTACTATGACGCAATGGCAGAATCGCGGAAAGAAAGAGACAATCTTCTCCACGATCCCGATACCTCGCCGCAAATAGCTTCCAGGAAGTAAAAAGAAGCCAAGATGAAGAGACGTCACTGTGTGTCCTCTAGGAAGCAAGAAGCGCCGTCCAACGAGTGGACTGAAATAATCCCTCCTCATCGTCTCTCGATGCGCATCTCTCGTTCCTTCCATCGCCCTCAGCTCTTCTCGGCATCGACAATCAATCCTCCTCTGACATCCTTCGCGCATCCCGCTACATCATGTCGGTCATCACGCTGGCAATTATTCCTTTTAATCTCGTCCTCGATTCCTCGGCGTCTCTCACACATCGCGTATGCCATAAAGGAGTCCCGTACAAAAGCGAACAGATTGACGTTAATTAGCGCGCCATAACGTACGAATAAGCAATGTTAATTATCCCTTGCGGGCGCGAAAGTCTGCTTCGCGATTATCGATGTCCGAAAGATGATTCGGGGATTACATTCGCGAGATTCTGCACGTTTCATCTGCAATGGATGCGAAGATTTCGCATAAGCGATATCAATCTCGCGGGCGATCTGTGATATCGGAAAGGAAAAAGTTTGCATCGCATTTATCGTATTCGTAATGTATCTTGCTTGTAATTTTAAATGTAATTTTTACTTGTAACGAAAGAGCGGTAACATCACGCCAAAGTCAAGTTTAATTGAATTAGAATGAGATAAATTAAATTTTAATTAAATCGTGCTGCAAGCTGCTTTGTATCGGCTGCATGATTTTACGAATCGCTAAGCTAGAAATTCAAGATATATTTCAGCGAAATAATCGGTAATTTAACATTGCTTCGCTATGTTCCGCCGAAAGAATTTCGATTAAAAGTTGCAACAACGGCCGTCAAGATCCACGCGAAGATGGCCCATCGCGGGAAGAAACATTCGCGCCGGCATTACGTGTACACGAGTGACTTTTACGAGGCAGTCGCGCAGTCGTGAATCTCAACGATGTAATCATTTAACGGAGCTCCCGGCTGCGAATAGAGCAGGAAAATACGCGGCGAGCTTCCCCCCGTGTTATTACACCGTTATTCGCCCCATAGAGACCAGATGAAGCGCCAGCCGAGTTAAACTTCAACTTAAAACTTAGCGATTCCAGGCGCTTCGACGAGTCACGGCGCGAAAACACGCCTCATGAAGCAACTTTCTTTTGCTCCTCGCTCGCGGCGTGAGTTCCCGAAAATTTTTCAACCCCTAACAAGAGTCAGCTCGCGAAGCTGAGACTCGGGATGGACTCGCGTCTCTTTTGCATACGGTTTATGTTAATTGTTAGTTATTGCATTGTATACTCCCCAGAAAACTCGAAAGCAATTATTGCTGTACCTTCAAGCGAAGATACAATCGGGAAGCTAGAGGTGAAGAGCAGAGCGGCAAAAGTGCAAATTAAAAGACAAGAATTCGATCTACGAAGTCAAGCCTCAAGGCTGAATCTTGTTTCGATCCTTCGTTTATATCCTACTATTAGCACGGAAAGTCCAGGCGAGAGAAAGATAGAGAGAGAGAAAGAGGAAGAGAAGAAATGTTACCCGAACGTGGACGCACGCATCCGTTCGGATAACTCCGGCGGCTTGATCGGATTAAACGCATCCGCTTGCCCCGGACGGTGGTGATTCTTCAAGGCGGCGACGTATCGTTGCAATAATGTTGGAACGGCGTGCATTACAGGAATTTACAATCCGCTTTCCAGCAACCGTCGTAGATCGATATGTCTCCGGGCGATAAGGAACCGTAGTGGAAGACAGTTCGCGAGACGAACGGAGCGGGCGAAGGAACGGACGAGCAGCCAAGACAAATGGAGTCGTAGTTTACGTCGGTGCAGACAGATACGCGGTATCTCCGTCGAAAGAAGAACGACGTAAACAGACGTGAGGGACGGGGTGGGGAATCGGTAGGTGTCGGGGTGGCACTCGGAGAGCGCAGGATGCGGAGGCTGCGCGCGGGACCTTATCTCGCGCGGCATCCCACTGGCCCCCTTTTCGCCCGTTGGTCCGGGGCACTCGGGGGTACGTGGCCGAATTTGGTGGTCGATAGCGCGGGTCAGCGGCGTGTTTCACCAGCGACCAGCGCCAATGGGGCGAATTGCGAAATCCAACCCCCGGCAATGGTACAATCCGGCTACGAAGTATTCCCCGTCTCCCGCTGCGCGCTGCAGGCTTCCCCAATTGCGGTCGCTGAGTGCTCGTTAATGATCGTTATTAATGTTCTACCGCGGGGGAGGAAAGATAAGTCTTCCGGGGTGAATGCTTCGCGCGATCGGCGCTGGAGACTCTCGTTTCCGTCCTCGAGGCTGCGCGATGAATGTGGATCGGACAGCTCGACTTGCACTTGTGCTTTCCTTTAATCACTTCATGTAATTTTGCAGAAATTGTTTCCAGATTTAATTTTAAGATTGCATAAACGTGCATACTTCATTCTACGGAAGGAAGGGTAAATCGATTTGTTAATGTAGTCAGGAATTTTAACAAATCTAGCTGCTGCCCTTCTCCGTGTTCGATTAATGCAGAATGTAATTTTTATTATCTTTAACGTCGTTTAACGATATTTCTTTATTCTCCTCTTAACTTTTTCTCAATTCGCGGTTACTTCTCGGTTTAGCTAGCTCGCGCTAGCTTCTCGATAGAATTTCGGGCCAGATCGATGTCGTGACAACTTTACAAGTGGCAGGCTCTCATCGTGGGGAACCATTTGACGGATTGAGGGAGCAGGGAAGCTTTGAGATGGCGCTTAAAGATGCCCAAAGACGGCATATCCCGAGCTTTGCACGGTGCATACACCCGTGCAATTGCCAACGGCGAGCTCGAAAGGTGGGACTTTGAAAAATTCTGGGATATACAGGTCACCATGATGATGCACTGCGGTGATAGTCGATGTCTGCGCGCGGCATTAATAGTCATCGAAAACAGATGGAAACCGACACGTCGCGACACGTTGCGCAAGAGTCGGGCGGATATTTTTCTGCCGAATCGCATCATTCAATATATCGGATCGCGGCATCAAAAGAATATCAATGCACAGCGAACGGCGAACGCAATACATCAATTCTCTTCACGACGACGTCCTTGAGGAAAATGCATCCGTTATCACCGCGTTGCGACATTTACCGCAACATTCATCACGCGATATCACGTCAAGGAAGTCGCGAATGCGTCGCGTCCGACTTCTCCTCACTCCTCACTCCGCAGAGATCGAGGATTTGCATCGGTTGATTGTTGATCTGCTGATCTACTCGTGATTATCAGGCATCCGCCATCGTGGTTTTCCTCATCCGTTCTGCACCTCGCAAGTTAGTTAGCTAGCTCCCCGCATGCAGCGATTGTTCTTGCTAAAATCTCATTTCTCTCCCTGCCTCTCTTTCTTGCTTTTTCTCCCGTTTCACTTCCACCCTCGCCTTATCTGGCCGTTGTTGAATCGCTGGCTTGCTTGTCGCGGCGAACAGAAGTGGATCTCAACTGCGGCGGAGTGGACCGAAGCGGCAAGATTGAAAATCGATTTTCGACCGACGACGACCGAAGAGCCGGCCATTCGCGTTTATTCGATTAGCGGGGAGGCTTAATGATAAGAATCGCCGACTCGGCCGAACAAATATGAAGACCGTCGATAAATAAAGGCGCACGGACAAGCTTCCATGCAAACGTCGCAGCCATTAATACAGATCGCCACGTGGTTCGTACACGGATAATGATTTTAACGACTTAAATGGCAACGACTTTATTAAATGTTCGTTCGCGGACACGCGAAATGAAAGGGAAATATAGCGCAATTCGTTTGATATACAAATATTGCCGCAAGAAGGGAGATCGACGTCATCAGCGGCTCGCGCGCGAAGCGAATTTCAGCTGAGCAGAGTCCGACAATTACTATTAAAGGAACCGACGACGAAGAGAACTTTCTCCGCCTCGCGTTTCTCGCTTTCCGACACTTCGCGCACGTAACCTACCTACCCTTTCACCTTTCCCCGCCGCCAGCCTTCTCTTCACAGTCCGGCCGTCCCCGACGCGTCCATGGCGCGGCCTCCTGAATCTACATTCTAGTGGACCTCGAAGGAGAAGTAAATCGAATCAGCGTGATTGGAAATCGATTTTCGATACGGCACTCAAAATCAATCTGCGAGACAGCGGCAAATAATCCATTTGTACTCTTGATTGACACCAGCATTCATTGTCAGTCTCGTAAGGCGCACGATCGGCGTGCACGGTGCCGATTGGCTCACTTATATTATCGATTATCGCTATCGCGAACTGACCGGGAGAGTTATTGCGGAAATGTAGCGCAAACGTCGGCGTGATGCATCGCGAGATGTATCATGTAAAAGTTACTTTGCGATACAAGCGAAACCCATGGCGGATCATCGTCAAGTTCCGCGAGCGCAAACGCCACGTCAAGCGGGATACGGAACTTCTCGAGTATCTCGGAGGATCAACATTATTTTCCTGATCTGTCGACCAGCGGTGGAAGAAGATAGCAGTCCTTATCTCTGTAGTATATCGAAAATCTATTTTCAATGTTGCATCCTGGATTTGTTTCCCTTTATCTGCACATTATTTCGACAGCGCGCGAGAGCGCCAATTCCGCGATAAGGGAAGAACGACGCGGAGTTGTAAAGCTGAATTTGATAGGAAGAGATGAAGCGAGAAAAGAGACCAATCAGGGATCATTGTTTTATCCTTGACGCTCGTCAATATCCAGAAGCAGCGTACTATTCAACCCGCGAGTCTTAAGTAGAAACGCATTCCTGTGTTTCGAGTTTACTAATAAATTTTATCCGACGCGCATTACTTCTCTTCACCGATTTTGCAATTACCAAATACAAATGTAATGGACTCGACTTTAGTTGAATGCCAACGCAGCGACTATCCTTCATCTCGCAAGTACGATCCGGTCTATCGGCAATTACGATTTTCCGGCGTTGTGGAAGCGAGCGTATTTATTTAACCGACTGTCCGACCAGATACGTCTTAATGCGATGGATAGGTGAAATAAAGAGCCGTGGCTGCGTAAAATGGAGTATCCGCACTGACGTCCCTCTAATCTATTAGGAGCATTGAACGTAGATTCCGCTCGCGGACGCGCCCGGGAGATTTACTTCCGTTGCTTTCTTCAACCCCGGACTCCTCGCTTCGTCCATTTTCCACTTTCGCGAGTCGCCAGCGAGAGCTCCCTATCTCTTTCACTTCGTGCGCGTTTCTTTCTATCTCCGGAGCGCCCGTCGTCTTATCTATGTCCGCGTTCTGTACTATTCTACTAGAAGGGCGGGAGGGGGAGAGAGAGAGACCGAAGCGGACACCGCGGCAAGGCGGATTCCCCCGTCCTGCCCCCCACCGCCAACCGCGATTGGAAATCGATCTCCGAACTACGCCCGTAGCGGGATAATTCGTAAGAATGTCCCCGTTTCAATGACCGACGACTGACCGGCCATTTGTCTCGATTATCCCGCGCGAGCACAACCCCCGTCGTCTGCTGTCTTCCTGCCCCGCCCGCCGCGCGCGCCCCGTTGTTCGGGATGTCTTTCTGGAGATTGCTATGCGCGGCGTCGCATCACAACGAACAACCGAACATACGTCCCTTCTCTCCTCCCCGATATCGTCCTCGCGGGCGATTCCCATTCCCATCGCACGAGCGTGTACGCGCGAGGATGCTCGCGATCCGACAATTCGACTCCGTACAGCGGCGACAGAAAGTTGCGAGCGAGTCACGGTATTTGCGGCGACTTCGGGATAAATGGCCGGCGACGAGTTTTCTTGCGCGACGAGCACACCGAGAGAAAATACTCCTACCTCCCCGCCCGTTCTCTCTCTCTCTCCATCCGCATATTCTATGCGGATTCGTTCGGACACTTCTGTGAATTTGTTGTTTGCGCACGTGAGTAGCCACACATCGCCGCGTTCACTTGTACTATGAATTTATACGCGTATACGCAGGAAAAATACGCGCGCTCGTGGTCAGACGCGTTAAGTAGAAAAAGACGGGCGCGCGCCCGTGATCAGACGCGTCAAGCAGAAAAAGACGAGTACGCGCTCATGGTCAAAGATCAAGTAGAAAGAGACGGGCACGCACTCATAATCAGATATGCAAAGTAGAAAAATACGGGCACGCGCTCATGGTCAAACATGTGAAATAGAAAAAGACCGCCGCGCGCCCGTGATCAGATGCGTCAAGCAGAAAAAGACGCTCATGGTCAAGTAGAAAGAGACCATGTGCTCATGGTCAGACATGCAAAGTAGAAAAATACGGGCACGCGCTCATAGTCAGACATATAGAAAAAGACGGATGCGTTCTCATAGTCAGACAAGTAGAAAAAGACGGGCGCGCGCTCGTGGTCAGACGCGTTAAGTGGAAAAAGACGGGCGCGTGCTCGTGGTCAGACGCGTCAAGTAGGAAAAAACGAGCACGCGCTCATAGTCAGACATGTGAAGTAGAAAAAGACGGGCACGTGTTCATAGTCAGATAAATCAAGTGGAAAAAGACGGACATGTGCTCATGGTCAGACATGTAAAATAGAAAAAGACGAGCGCGTGTACGTAATATAACTTCGTTTCGTCCATGTTGAAATTTATGGCGCAGATATCGATCGGATGACGCGCAAAGCCGTCGTTCATGCCGAGCGGGGATGATTTAAGGTTATCTTATGGCGACACGCGATTAAAGAATAAATACTTGAAACGTTTCCTATGTAGTTTATAGCGTCAAAGTACACGTCGATCTTGCTGCAGATAGCAGTCTTCGTGTCGAGAGTTTATCTTCGTATAAAATTATGGAGGACAATTGATCGCGGTAATCGTTCCTTCGGATATGTCCGGATAATCAAGCCTGCATTTCCGCGGGTATGAAATGATAAGTACTTTTTACGTATACTGTACCTTATCGTCGTACATTCTTGGTGCAGATATCTTATCGCGGATGTATTTCTCCGTCGGTCGATTCCCTGCGGTATACGAATGTCAAGATTGGGGGAAATCGAGATATTATTGACCGACGGCAATGGTCGAGATACGGAAAATTTAGAAGCAAAATATATCACGATGTGTTGACACAGCTTAATAAATGTGGAAATTGACACAGCGAGAGGAAAATTGAATTTGCGGAATAATAGAGTCAAAGGGAAATTCCAGGAAGGAGCAGGGTGGAAGCGGAGGAGGATTTTGCGTTTCATTTGGAACTCGAAATAATATATTCTCATGTATAATAACATATTCTTTAACGGGTCCTTTGTCACGTAACGTTTAATTACAATCTGAAAGTCGAATGCCACTCCTCATCGCAGCCACGGAAGCCAAAGTGACCATAAAAGATAATAAATTCCGCCCGGCAAAGCCAATGGCAATCCAGAGACGAGATTGCGCGATAAAGTCCAATTGAAAACAAGAACAAGATAGCCGGTATTTTCATGTGCATCGATTTCACCGTTCGCTTTCATCCCCGTTTCCGGCCTTTGTTTTTGCTCCCGCGTTACGTTTCACGCTCTCGCTTGAAAGGAACGCCATTGCGCGAACGTCTGAAAATAGAATTATCGCGACACTGTGAACTCGGCCGCGATCAGCCGCATATTTGGAGATTAGGGGCGATTCACACGAGTCATTGTCAACAGCTTTGGAAACAGCCCGGGGATACTATAAGGATGTTATCGTATTTGACGGACGGGGAAACTCGTGTCGATGCGAGCCTGTTTCAAACATCGTTCGGGACCACGCTGGCGACAATTTGTTTTGAGAATTCGGCAAAAGTCGCGCCGCCGTCCCGTCGTCGTTATCCGGCCCGAAATAGCTTCCTCTAATCCACCCTCCACTATAATTCCATAAAGCGAGTCGTAATCCGGTACACAGGCTTAATGCTAGAATGCACAAATTACCATTGTAAACTTGCCTTTGCGAGTTCGGTTATCATGCAGAATGATTTTCCCGATTCGTTCGTCGAAGCGGGGACGCGCGCGAGGCGCAAATAGCGGAATAGTCGCAGTAGATTGCCTTGTTAGACTCCGGAACAAGTCTACGAAGATTAACAATCGTCGGAGGAAATGAATGGAACAAGATAAAGACGAGAATACGAAGAGGCGGCATAATGGAAAATGCACGGGGCAGCGAGAAAACTAACGAAAGTGTCCTTGCACGGCAAACAATAGCGGCTAATGTCGGCGTTCAAACTCGCTGCTCGCGGAGCGGATAAAAAATTAAGAGCGCGGACACGTCGTTGAATCTGTGCAGTCGCGTGCGCGGAAGATACTTATCTCGAAACGCTTGATTAAATATTAATTCCAAACAAAGCAGCGAGTGTGGGAAATGCACAAATGCGCTCGTCGATTTTAATCGGTTCGACGTATCTCGCGATTTGCGACGGCGGAGGATACCGCGAATAAAGTGCTGTCCATCGTGGCTAAAAGCATGACAAAATCTCCATATGAGGACTCGCGCCCTCCCCGTATGGGGATTTCTACTCTTTACGCGCGAGTGGAGACCAAAATTGTCACCAGACGCGCCAGAGACGGCGTCTTTCGGTTCTCCTAATGGAATGTCACATTACTGCAGCGGGGATGCGGGATCCAATTTGGCGAATGATCTTATTGAGCGCATAACTCGCCCCTGGCACGAAAGGAACCGCGGGCCCCATACAATTCCGCTCTCGCGGACGACTGACAAGTAATCTGCAGTTTTCAGCGACTCGCTAATGCCAGCACGATCTACGGTCGAATTTTCTTCCCCGCCGTGGTTCCGCCCTCTCGCAGACGGGAGAACGTGAGAACCCCGCGATGGGAAGTATAACAATTTCACCACCGTTTTAACACCGCCCGCTCTACAGGGTGGCAATTGACAATAAGTAACGGAAGCGGCTCCGTTGTCGCGACGCGCGGATTGCCGCGACGAGAACCCAGCAAATCGAATTTTTGCAGAGTGCACAATAACTCCGCGTCGACTCCGAGATAAGCGACATTCGAGAGATCGACGCCTCGCGATTTAACAGGCAGGAAACACCGATGATGGAAACGGATTTGATCTTCGGTTAAAAATGAGTTGGCGCTCGATGCGGTCGAGAAAGAGCTAGCGGTGAGAATAAAACCCTTTCCTCCAATTTTCCCTCGGAAGGATATTTCCCGTGCAAGAATATTTATCGCCCACGATGTACGCTCGTTTGCAGGATACATGTAGAATCACGACGCATGTTTCCGGGTTCCTCCGGCAAAAAGCGGAGTTTCGGGGCGCAAGAGCGCGACATATCGCGGCGAGGACGAAGGTCCGGCGTTTCTTACGGCGGATCCGGTTATCCAACAAGCGCGCACGCGACGACTCACACGCGATTTCTATGAAAATATCATAAATACTTCCCTAGCTTCTCTGAAATTTGTAGAAGCAGGAACATGAAATTGAGAGGAAAACGTGTTTCCGCGGGTGCAAATAATTAATTTTTGCCCATCCTTGTGGCGCATCCGTAACACAACGCGATTTACTGTACGATTTATGTAAAGTCATGTGTAATCGTGCGTTGCACGATCAATCTATTTACAGTTTATTCAACATCACGAAATATAGTGTCCCATATTGCCGATATGAATAAAGATACTAAATTATATTCGATGACAAATTACTTTCGATGATTAAAACTGGTTTCTCGAGAAAACGCTGCTATGAGCTCAGATTCTCTAATTCGGATTTTTACCGCATATCGAGCCGAGCTTAGGGATCAAGACCAAGAACGGGAGCCCGGCAGGAACCGTCGTGATGTCGCGAGCTTTTTCCCAAGAGTACCGAGAGTACCGAGGGACTCGGGGTGGGAAAGAAATCACGGCTGGATTATGATCATACCCGGCAATTAACGGTAACATCGTTCGAACAACAACAGGAACGAGTCGAACGCTGCCTGCTTGTTTTTGCGCGATCGTTGCGAACGAGGATCTCGACCGTTGCTGATCGTCAGCTCAAATCGAGAGCTTGAAGGAAACGGACGTTCAATCTTGCTGCTCCACATCGCGGATCTCAAGTATGGCGGACTGATGTGCAGTGAATGGGCACTCTTTTGCACACGGTGTAAATATCGTACACATTAAATTGAGCGAGGTTCAACTCGAGAATATTCTTTATTATACAAATCCATATCCGAGCATTCATCCGCGTAGCGTAAGATTGGCAGACTCCAACCGGCGAAAATCGACCGGCGAGTTCTCCAACACTCGTCAATGATACTGATGCATCGTTGCATTTATAAATTTTCAGTGCGTGAACTATCTAGTGAACATTTCACAACATGTCATTCCGGCAAGTTAAACTGTACAAAAAGTAGAAAAAGGGAATGGTTAAAAACAAAGTCATTGCGGCCAGCGTTACGCGCATGTATATTGCATCGCGATGATATTTTTATCAGCAATAACGTAACGGATATTCGCTCTCGATACGCAGATGTGCGCGTGGCTTCATCTCTCATGGAGAGAAAGAAGAAAAATCCGCCGAAATGCGAGCGCGCGAGACCGAACGTCGAGTAAATTACATTTCACTTCCACCACGGCGGATACATCTCCCGGTTTAATGGCCAATTCGCAACCGCTCTTCTTCAAGATAGCCCTCTCGAACCTTTTAGCCTTTGTTTGCCGAATCTACTCCTTCACTATCCACGCCAGCTTTCAAAAATGGCCGCCCGACCGGCGCGGAATTCGCAAATAAATACATAACCGCAGCTTTGACATTTGCCGAGCTCGCGATAATGCTCTTCCTACTTTCAGACGTATCCGCGCTTCACGCGCGCGTATCGCTCGTATCTTGCTCATCTGCTTTTTCTCCGATCGACCGAGAGCGCGGAATAACAATCACGTGCGAGACGCAGAAAAACGCAACAGAACTCCTTCATCAGGCGTGAGTCTCGGCTCCTTCTCGACTGTTTACTCCCGCCACGTGTATTTTTATAACGCCGGGAAAAAAAGGCATGGCAAGTGGAAATACGAATATGGAGAACAGACGATTTAGCCGCCGTCACGTGTGCTGTCTAGACAACTTGAGCGATTGCAAATGGGGATGTGTCCTTAAACAATCTTGTCGAAGCGAAATGACCGAAGTTCACGTGGAGATAAATCAGCATCGGGGATAATTCGCGGATGCTGTCGCTCTTAGCGACATTCGCTCGCGCGTCCGTCGTTCTGTATGCCGCGAGCGCGCTGGCTGAGTGGCCCGTCGCGGCTAAAACCACCCCCGTGTCCAGGGATGATCTACGGAGTCACGCGAGACGTGATCGCAAGAAAGCCAATTTGCAGACTACGATCGCGTCGAGGCATCGGGGCCCGTAATTTGAGTAAGTGGCCCGTGGAGGCCCGGTAATGGATTCGTCGGGGGGGAGGGAGGGAGCAGGGGGGGAGGAGAGGAGAAGGGCGAAGGGAAAATCGGCTTCGCGTCGGTAGACGCTGTCGTCGCCGGCTCGACGTTAGGCCAGGCTCTCCTCATTAATAACGCGGTCGCGTCACGATGGTCCGGATAGCGCGTAAATTACGACGCTGACGAACGTTAACGAGAACGTACGGCGTTCTCCACGGGGTAGAGACCCCGTGCGAGGGCGGCGAGGGGGTCAGAGCGGTCATTATACGCCGCTGGATCACGACAATGCGACGTCGATCGGCAGCTCCCTACTTCGCACGACGACGATGCGCCCGTAATAATATCCCGCGGATGCTGCGTTCCGAATGACGGAATGTGTGATTACGCCTTCATTACGCATTCGTTACGCATTCATCGCGTTATCGAAACACGGCTGCATCCGTTCCGCGCTGCGTTTCCGCTCTGTCTTCGCGGAGACTCAATCCGAGCGACGAGGATTCTTGGATGAGATTGGAGTGCATTCGCACAGTGCAAATGATCGGGTAATGATTGACTCTCTGATTACTCTGGATGGAAGTTACTCGAGAATCTGGCATGCAGCTTCTCAATTAGGGAATGACAGAGAAGACGCTTCTCGAGCAAATAATACAATCTTTTCAGACAACTTCCGCAGACGAATACGCTTTTAATTATTTTAAATTGATACTCGATTACGGAGGAGACACGATATCGGGAGTATCAAGTTTTTCGATGAATCTGTCGAGATGTGTGCTCCTAAGAAGAGAACCAATTCCGCGTTAATTAGGCAACAAAACGTAGCGGCGATATATCTCAAAAAACATGATATTTAATTATATCATGATACAGCTACGCATTATAATTGCATGTTATACAGTTTTACATCACTTTCCCGATAACCGATATTTTCCTGTAGCTTTCTTTTTCGGACATAGCATTTATAAGCACGACTTTCCATAATCCCGACAGATATATATGCATAGAGATGCGCTTCGACAGAAAACTCTCTCTCTCTCTCTCTCTCTCTCTCTCTCTCTCTTTATATATATATATATATATATATATATATATATATATCTATGTATAGTTTTAATGAGAAGTGAAAGCCAAAGCGCCGACCTCGCTCTGGCACCAAATGCCGCTGCATATTTCCGGCAAAATAATGCGGCAAGGTAAGCAGATATGCATATACCTGAAGCTATCTAGTTCTCCAAGAGAAATGTCGAGAGATTGCTGATGTGTGTTGCATAATGGTCGCATGATTACGCGACGCACGGAGTGAACAGAGTCAGAAAGAACGCTGCCATGGTCGTATTTGGGGGAAAATTCCTTTACGGAAGCATCATCGTGCGGTTTCCTCCATCATCGAGCATTAATGCATCGTCCAGGCGCGATGCGCTCGACGATCCGACAAATACACAAATTGCATTCGCAGATACGCGCACATGCACGCGCAGGTAACATTTATGCGTACCTGTGACACGCGATATTCGGTCCGATCCATCTGGCGCGATACTCTCGCCAGAAGAAGAAGACATTAAACGGATTAAATGACACTAAAGATTTTACGGCCAACCGATATCGGCGCGGCAGAAACCGTACATCGACGTTTCCACGGGATTGTAAATATTATACGGCTTCAAAGGATGAATTCCGCGAGCCATGGCTGCGGATGAATTTGCGATTACACTGGAGTTAATCAATCTCGATCACCAGTGTCCTCTCGATTACATGCGAACGTTTCGGTTGCCCGAATCATTCGAGTGCGGCGTTCGAGCCGCAAGAGACACGCGGTTGTTCGAATACTTCATTCGGAGCTTTGATCGCATTTTAATTTTGCGCAAGGTTAAATTTGATAACATTCATTGCTGCGTTCGGAATAAACGCATCGCGTCGCTTTACGTTTCTTGAGCTTCGCTGCAAAAGTAAAACAATTCCCGCCAACGATGTTAAATTATTTTTCAACGTGGTAAATTATTACGCCTAGGGATTTTTAGATTCGCAGTATAACATTTCCCGACAACGTTCGCGACAGCGTTCTGATATCGAGCGCTTCGGTGTCGCTTCATCCGCGACTCGTGCCGCATCTCCTGCCTTCAACAACATATTTTCTTTGCAACTCACGCGCGACGAGAGGGCAGGGAGGACAGGGGATAGATTGGTTTTACGGAAAAGCCGCTCCCTCCTCGTTCCGCTCTCCCTCGCATTTTAATCTCTTTTGTCAAACGTCAAACAAAGACTGCTCGAATCGTCACAAACAAAGAAGTCAATCCATCAGCAATAGTCGCGGCTGAACAAACGGATGTCGAGCGATTTCGCAATTTATCAGTAAATTTGACGAAACTTTCCGCAGTATTGGTATTCGTTTACCGTTGTGCTGCCCGCTGCCGTCGTTCTGCGATCTACTTTCCGGCTACACATACACACGCGCGCGCGCACGCACACATGCAGGCACCGACGAAACCGCGATTTCAAAAATTCCATAAGTTCACCCTCGATTTGCCGGGGACGCCGTGCAATCCCGCCGGAGGACGGATCATCCGCCGTGTAATGACGAGCCCGCCTCTCGTTCCCTTTTTCTCTTTTTTCCTCCTCCCCCCACCCTCCCCTCTTCTGCCGGCTTGGTTCTCTCTACCCCGCGGATTGTGCGTGCCATCTCCAAGGGCGGAGGATAGGTTCCTTAAATCTCGCAGCGTACCGGGACCATGGACAATCCGGAAAAGATTATTCGGCCTCCCTTCGCGGCATCGATGTCAGCGGAACACGCTTTATCTCTGTTGAGAGAAAAGAGAGCGCGTCGTATCGTTCGGCGTTTCTATCCGAAATCAATCTCCAATGTGTTGTCGCAGCTGAAATTTCCTTGCTTCTCTCTCCCTTGTGGAAATAATTCGTGCTTCCGTACTTCTGTTCCCGAACATTCGCCGGTAATCTAATTATATAATTTCCTTTGGAATTATACGAACTTTCTGAAATTATATTAAACTGTATAATGCTGTATCGAAAAAAAGATACACACACGCGCGCACATGTATTTTTTTTATGTGCCTACTATCAGAGGTTCGTAAAATCTCTGCGCAAGGTCATCGCGCGGACTATTCCGAGCACTTTCCCAACGAATCCTCCTAATTACTCAATTTCGTCTGCTTCATCCCTGACCTCCCGTTATCCACCCCAATCTAGACGACGACGCGGACAGATTTGCACGCGCACGCAGCGGACGTTAACGGAAACAGCGGAACGTTGTTCGGTAGGGGTTGAAGCGAGAGGAAAAGAAACGTCGCCAAGCGGTTTATCGCCCGTCTCGCTACAATTACGCGTCTAAGGACAATAAACGCGGCAATTCCAGAAGGGAGCGTACGAATGCGTCGAGCCGCGACGAGAGGTTAGCGGTGTTTTACAAGCGTGATGTTACGGTCGCGCGTGAAGCCTTTAACTCGAAGCGGCAAAACCGTTTATGCGAATTTATATGGAGTTTCGTATTCCGAACCGAAGCGGAGCATTCTTCTCGCCGGCGGTGAGCGAGGAAAATATCAGAATACGTATTTTATAGAGCGGCTTTAAACATAGGTCCGCCTAGATGATGCTATCCGAAGCTCCGCAGCTTCGCGTCGTCTTTCGCGGATGAACTCGCCGTGGCGTAAAGGAATCCTCTTCAGCGAATGCTGCGATTCCCGTGATTGGACATGGACGAAAGCTAGTTGGAGATTATCAGCTGTTGCGCGTGAATAGTATCGACGGAATCTTGATCAAGAGTAGGGCCCTTATTCGAAGTTGCAAGTGCCAACACGTGAAATCCTCGGCATTAACGAGTAGCGATTCGGCGAACCGCTTACTCGCTGTAAGCGCGCGCGCGAAGAGATGATGAAGAGCGTGAGACGTCGAAACGTTGTTTCTTCCGCGCGATCTCGCGTCGAGACGCGATTTCTTTTTCCGTCGAGTGTCTCTTAAACGGCGCTCCATGATGACATCGCAGACAACAATCTCTACTTGAAGGAGGTGTGTCAGTCAATCGCGGGAGCGCATCTTGGTACCTTGGAACAGGTAGCGGGATTCTCCAGAGACTTGCCTTAATCTCTTATTTGCATCTCTTCGCGCGCGTCGCGCATGATTTAGACTTTCCCGCCTACATTCTGTAGCCACCGAGTACATTACGGCATAATGCGCTGACATTCCTAGCGCCAACTAGCGCCTCGCGTTAAGTGTACTTCCGGAGGACGCGCGTCGAGCGGAAATAACGGGAAATGGAAGTAATAGAGTGTCAAGATAGATTCGACGATCGACTAATCGAAATCTCTTTGACGTTCGAGATGGACTTTGCTGTACTTTGCGACTGGAAGAAGCCGCGTTCAAGGCACTCGAACGTTTCTTCCTTCTCTCGTACGTTCTAGAAATCGTTCTAGAAATCGATGACAAATCGTGAAATGTAACGAAATGAACGAAATATCAGATAAATATTACAGATTATTCAATAAATAGCATAACGTCATGATATCATGAGTCTATCTCCAGTACAAATCCCAACACAAATTCACGTAAAGGACAGACATCTATCCGGCGACAATGGCGCTTGTTTACCATGCAACCAGGCGCCCCGGTTGGCGTTGAACATTCATAACCGAGTCGCGGAGGAAGAGAGATGGCCGAGAGATAAAGAAATATACGAAGAGATGCGGGGAGACGATCGGAACGCGCAGACGGAAGGAGTTAAAGGACACAGGGGTCGGGTCGGCGTTTAACTCGTAACTGCAGCTAACCTGCTGCTGGCCGCACTCGGTCAACGAGATTTATATGTTTACGCGCTCTTGCCAGCAACTTTCTATTTTCTCCGACTCCCCCAAATTTTATTTCCACCACCCCCCAGCCAGCCCCCGGCAGAGAATGCCGCGTGGCAACCCGTTCGCCACTCTCGCCATCGACGATGAAGAGCGTCCTCTGCTTCGGTTGGCGTCTCGCCAGCACGAAACTGTTTTCGACAAAGAGACATAGGAACCCCAAACGATGCTTTTCTGTTCTCCTGCTCGGCGTCTCGGCGCTCGCACCGGCGCGGAGAATCCAGAGAACCCGAGAATGTTCCTTAAGCTCAGGATGCGGGCATTTGCAGACACCTCTGTCGGCGCATTGTTCGCGAGCAGCTTTTGGATCTGATCGCGGCTACTTGATGTATATTCCAAATGCGATTTGCCGACGATGCTCGTGGACGTGTACTCGGCGTCGGATCTGCGTTTTCGAGGATTCCTGCTACACGTGCTACATTTCACTTCATCCCGCGAAAAGGGAAATGTTCGCTCGAGGAAATGTTCCGTGATTATATAGCGAGAATGCTGGTCTCCGTTATTTAGAAGACTCTGAAGACTCAGAAGCTGAGAATTTAGAAATCACCGACGTTTGTAGATTAGACTATAAATACAACTGTTAGGAGAAGTTATAACAGAGATTGAAATCTAGCGGTTCTCCGCTTCTCGATCCGTAACAGGCCTCCCTTTCAGCAAAGCCTCTCTCTGGCCAAATGTTCTCCCAGTTGCCAGTTGCGTGCGACGACAAACCAAGCGATAACTTCCCTTCCACTCTTACTCGAGATCAGATCCTCTGGAGAGCGACTCGCCTTCGCAGGCTGTCTTGTTTCACGCTGGCGCGTCTCCCGCGAGAAATCCGCCAGGCGTGTCGCTTGCCGACATCCGCGACATTTCAGAGGAAACGGACCATCTCCGTGAATCGACTGTCCATCGTTTAATTAGCCTACAGCTTGCGGTCAATCTCGAGCGTTCGCGAGAGCACGGCGAGTTGAAGCTTAAAGCATCGCTCGAGCACGACGCCAGCCTGAATATCGGCATGCGATCGCGACACGTCGTTCGCTCTGTAAACGATCGCGATTCTCCCTTTAGTTCCCATGAGACTGTCGTCGTGATTGTTTCCCGTCAGCTCTCTCCTCCGGATAGGGGATTCCGCGCGACGACGCCTTAACGCGGTCTCGCGTGCTACGATAACTGTTTCTTCCGGTTTGTAAATCCGAGAACTCTGCAGATTTACCTCTATAGGAAATCCTGCTCGCGAGACCGCACACGAATCCCACAAAATTACACTTTCCTTGCCGTGGAGACGTCGCTCGCCATTTCTGATGCATCGCGATCTAGATCTTTTACGGATCGACAGTTCGTCGTTGACGACGCGTTTATCGATCAGCTGCAGTTGGAGGAACGTTAGGAACGGATTGGATTCCGCGATGCTACTCGACAATGTCGTTCTTTCTTCTCTAAATGGCTTTGCTCGATCTGCTCGATTGTAAAATCGCGATACGATCCGTGTTCGGCTATCGAAACTTTACTTCGCCGGTTAAATGTTTTTAGCGAAAGCAAGCGAGAGAGGGTCGACGAGTGGATAGAAGAACGTTCGTTTCATAGGCGCACTTCCGGTCGTTTCGACGGGCATGCGAGAAAGACCGCGAAATAAAAACGTTACATGTAGGATACGCGCAGTGCTGGTATTTGTTTCGCGTAATTACGGAGCGCGCGACGAGGGAGCTCTTTGTATCCTACTTATGTTGCGCCCTTAATACAGGGGATCCTCCATCCCGCGTTCATATGCATGTTTATAAGTGCGTTTTACATACGCGAGCCACAATTAATTCATGCCGGCAGAGTACTGCGAACCACCCAGCAACGACTCGACTCGAGTATTAACGTTGGAATGAATACTCATTGATGAGTAGTCCAAGTTTCTTAACTTCTCAAATAACGCTGGCTTTCCACCGAATCGCCGAAAAGCTGCAAAATTTGTTTTATAGATATAAACAAAGGATATAAACATCGGAAAATCGTCGTTTGAGTCTTCATCGTGTAAAGAGATATCGATTATTCTTAGACTTGATAATAGCATTAAGTATCTCTAATATATAACAGCTATTATATAACTGTTATTTTATAACTGTTAAATTAACAAATAGCGTCATCTATGGTTAAGATAATCCAAATCCTTATTTCCTAGGAAACGAGAAT
Organism: Eciton burchellii; assembly: GCA_020341155.1. NCBI lineage: Eukaryota > Metazoa > Arthropoda > Insecta > Hymenoptera > Formicidae > Eciton > Eciton burchellii. The sequence continues at coordinate 1,283,972 of JAHMML010000007.1, forward strand.
GTTCGCTCGTTGCTTCTGCGACAACAACAAAAAAAATGCTTGACTCCGTGAGAGAGTCATTTTTACTTTGACTGTCGAGATCGGCAGACGTGCAAGAGACACACGTGCGCAGATAAATAATCATTTCTTCTTCCCATCGCCGAGAATCATCTGCTCATCGTGCAGTCGACGCATTCGGCAAGTAATGCAACGCGAATAATGAGCGTGTGTATGCCGATTGTGCGATTTGCGGGGTACTCCACAACGTGATGAGTAGCGAGTTCATGCGCGGGGACCAGAGAGAAGAGAGACAGCGACGATGAATAGAGAGAGGCGAGAGTACAGCGTGCAATACGATCACGATATCTCGAGAGAGAAGACGCTCTTTAGATGAAAATTGCAAATAAAAAACGCGGGGCAAGTTTCGGCCTACACCGCGCACGTGAGATTACAGAAATTCCGCGGCGGGCATGCCGCGTTGATGTCGCCGATGACGAAATTGGACCACGAAGATAACTGCGGAAATATGCTATCTGCGAGAGGGCGGATGCAAAAGATAAATTACTTTCCTTCGTAAAAGAAATAGCGTTTGCTCAATTTTTTTCCTCGCGTTCGTGTATCTGCTGAAATCGATATACAGATCTCGCATCACACGGCGGAAAGGAGGGAGAGAGAGAGAGAGGGAGAGAGTGACATAAACGGCGTCGCGCTTACAAGCAATTGTACATAACATTTTCCATCACTCTTAGCGTACATTAATTAATAATCAAGCCATAAGTATGACGACACGCATCACAGGCATGTGTACCTAGACGCTCAACGTTGCTCATTAACGTCGTGAGGCATTAATAAACGGCGAAACGCATTGTAAATCGTTTCCTCGGCAAATCGGAACCTCGTTTGGCAGGAGGATGCGAGTCAAAGTGCAATAATATCCGCGACGCGAGTCAAAGTCGCGGCACAAACAATCGCGGCAATGCTCTTCCCTTCGTGTTTCTAATTAATCCCTCCGCGCGCAGTTAATTCCTCAGCGAGAAGAATCGAGCAGGTCTCACATTCGGATGAGCGTTCGCCCCAAACTTGTCCGAAGTTTCGAAAGTCGTCGTTGCTCGCTGAAGAGGCCGATTACGCGCACGCGAGACGTCCTATCGCGATTACGGTGGCACGTGAGATTTATTCCGCGATCAGGCCGCCTAATTAACACCTTGGCGGTCCGGCGCGATTGATCCGCGTGACGCGTCTGTTTGAAGTAGGCCGCGCGACGGATCGCGCCTCCGATTAATCGCCGGCGTGTCAGCTTTAACGCGGCCACCTGATGTAATGACGCGGTAATGCGCGGCTGCCTGAGTAATCACATCGCGCGCTTAATTGTAGTTTCCTAACTAAATGTGAAATTTATCGTGGATACATAATTAAAGGTAGGGAGAGAGATGAACGCTTTATCAGATCACGCGCAAATTTATCCTCGGTTTCATACGTGTATTTCATTAGATATACTTGTTATCAAAAGAAGGAAACGGGAAATGGAAGAGAGAGAGAGAGAGAGAGAGAGAGAGAGAGAGAGAGAGAGAGAGAGAGAGAGAGAGAGAGAGAGAGAGAGAGAGAAAGAGCGCAGCCGAATGTATATTTCACGACTGGGAAATTGACACAAAGATAAATCTATCCGTTTAAATGTCATCTCAGTTACACGTTCGACAGAACGTGCGACATAAAATTTAAATAAAAATTGGAAACAATAAATATCACGAAGCATTAAATTAACGTTATCGAGACAAATATTAAATCTGCTGATATTAATTAAATTACAATATCGCATATCAAGAGTTATCAATAAAAAGATAAGCGAGGGGATCTCTGTCATTGCTAATTTGTCATCGGGCAATAACGATCGGAGGACTGTTTCCGGTACCGACGAAACAAACTGTAAGGTTGCAGAAATTAAATGAAAAACGCGGAAGCGAGGCGAACAGGCCAAGTCTCTCAACTTGCATAAATCCAAACGACAGGCAGGCCCGCGATGATTTTTCTTTGAACTGTAAAGGAAGCTTTACAGAGAGAAGTATTCCTCTTCCTCTCCATGCTTCTCATCGTTCCTTTGTCGGTCGCGCTTTCTTCTTCCGCTCCATCTCTAATTTCGCCATTAAGGGGGCGAAGCACTCCCGCACGAGATTGTTGCCGGTGACGGCTATAATTGCATCCGCGGTTGCTCGAAGGTTCAAGGTCACCGCGGTGCAACACCAAGATGCTCACGTTCGCGACTCGCGGAGCTCATGTCGATTTTTTCAATCGGAAAAATATCCGCCGATAACATCCATCCGCCGTATCGCCGCGAGCGATATAATTCCTGTGCAAGAACAGAGAAATTTCCCTTCCCCCTCGCGTTCGCGTTACTCTTTCAGTCGCGCGGGGATCCCTCCGCGCATCTCGTAATACTAGTATTAAGTAATGGCGTTGAGTGCCATCTCCGGACGGCATATTAATTCAATTTTGCTTACGTAAGGTAGATAGTCAGCGGGAGAACGGGCGAAGACACTAATTGCGATTTTTAATTAAGGCACTGATTCAATTACATCCCTTTATCCGCTCTAATTATTAATACCGGGTGGAGTGGGGAGGCGCAGAGGAGAGGAGCGGTCCGGGGAGCGGATCGCGCTTGCTGGCATCTGACGAATGGCGCGCGATTTTAAAGCGGACTTGCCGAACCGCGCAGCGACAGCGGTCGACTGACACGCCGATGAAGGAACTCGGCGGGTAGCTTCCTACGTTCGGGAAAGTTCGGCGATAACCGATGACGTGCCGCTGACGTGGGTTTAATTGATCGTGCGTCTCGCGATCGCGCTCATTCGGATGCGGCGTCGCGACGACGATCGCTTGCGTTTCCGCTCCATGTGACGGAGCTGGATGTGTATCGATGCGTAAGAAATTACGATATTATAATCGGGTGACAATTTGCGCGTCTCATCGACGGCGCATATAATAAGATTACAATGAATAAAACCTGGGTGGGTAAAGATATCGAATATCCGCGACGGTGCGATGCGGACAAAGTCACGGATATTTGATTTAAAGCAGCGCATTGTAGAATATTGCGCAGCATTGTCATACAAAAGTATATGCATACATAAATCTTCTTGCTCCCATATTACGCCCTCGCACCCTTATTAAAGCACTTTCCTGCATATTTTCGAGGAACGGGCTGGAAGAAGGGTATCAAAATGCTCGCTATCAAAGTTTGATGAGTTTCGAGCGTATTCATCGCGAGATTCGCTATACGCGATCGGATGCGATCGAAAAATCTACAGGGAATGAAGAGATACAAGAAACTCGTGCGAGCTTTCCGCGAGCGAGCTCTCGCTAAACAGATATAATCAAATTTAGCTCGAGCGAATTAAAGTTCTCGGGGAAATCGCGCTCTATTTTATCGCCCCTATCTCATTGTGCTTTCTACTTCCGTTTCTTTCGCCGTCTCTCTCTCTCTCTCTCTCTCTCTCTCTCTCTCTCTCTCTCTCTCTCTCTCTCTCTCTCTCTCTCTTGCCTGCTTTCGTGCGCTTTGAGTGCCAATTCGTTTTCCTGGCTCGAATCACTTTGATGAAACGGATGTAGGGTATTTCCACCGCGACGGCGGCGATAAGCAGGCAAATATCTCGTAAGCCGTTTTCGGCTGTCTCCCAACTGCGAGAGAGAAAGAGAGAGAGGAAGAGAATGTGTCGTGCAGAAAATACTTCTCGCATCGTATTTTGTTCCGTCGCGCAGGATTCCACATCGGTGCGCTAGAGATACAGAATCCCCTTCGCTCCTGATGCTGCCTCGTCCCGGTCTATCGATCGATCCTGCCGAGTTCGAATGGATCTTTCCACGTGATCGAGGACGTTGTTTTCCCTCAGAGCGTACACGGATGCACTTGGCCCGTTTTTCAAATATGCAGCGTCGCTGTAGAAAGAGCGAAACGGCCGAGAGAAACGAGAAAAAATTTTCGAGCGCGCGTTCGCAAAACCTGGAAACTTAAGTCCCCTAGTCCCTGAATCTGAAGGGAGGAGGTTTTTGTCGGCAAATTTTCCTGCCTTTCTCTCTCGTGAGACACGCTTCTTATCGCGTGACGTGTTCAACATGTTCGCGTCCACGTTTCGCCCACGGATATTCCGAGGAATTTGAGATTGATTTTTTTTCTCAGCAGAAACTTCTTCACAGAAGCGGGAATACATGATACACACATACATGAAAACATACATGACGCAAGTAGAAGCAAGGGAACATCGCGCGATGAGTTGTAAAGGCGCAACGGGCTCAAAGATAGAACTTTGCGAAGCAACGAAGATGATGGACGTGGACGGAGCGGAGGGAAAAAGACGAATTCTCTGCGTGGCCGTTTGTCGAATCGAAAAACAATTTAGACGTGTGCGCAAGTTGCTGCTGAATGTGACGGTAACGGCGGACCAGCGGGATAGAGAAAACGGGGGTTGGTGGGATACGAGGGGGTGCGGGAGGAGCCGGTAAAGGCCTCGAGAAACGGCGAGGCGGAAGACGAACAACCGGATAAACTGTTTCCTTAGGGAGGGAAATAGGATACGAACGAGCGGCAAGAACGGGACAGGAGGAGCAGGAGGAGGAGAGGAAGAGGAAGGGAGAGAGAGAGAGGACTATCGCGGAATTACGCGAATCGCAATAAATAGCTCTGCCGGAAACGCGACTGGACAAGCGGTCGAAAGAGTAGTCAGGTAACAGACGCGAAGGAGGAAAAACTGCTGATTCGAGAGAAGAGAGAGAGAGGGAGAGAAAGAGAGAGAGAGAGAGAGAGAGAGAGAGAGAGAGAGAGAGAGAAAGAAGGAGAGGGAGAGAGAAAAAACGCTCATCGATACGGATGAATTCATTGCAAAGTATCGAAATGCTGGCACGCGCCGTTGCTCGATCGATTAACGTCGGGAGAATTTATTGTTACGTCGTCAACGATGTTTATATCACGATCGGGCGGTCCGTCCTGCATTTCTGCCACGAAACTGAATATGTATGAGTTTTACCGTCTGCGTGTCGAGAACCTAAAATATATTTCGCGCGTCTCCAAACCGGCTGTCCATTTGTCTTTGGCCGCTATGCAGCGCGAAATATTTTATGATAATAATCCGTGACGGGACAAATAACGGAAATAACTTGGTGATATTTTTTATGGAGCGTTTCCTTTTTTGGGAAAGATTAATAATTTCTGGAGAAACCAAAACGCGTATGTGAAAACGTCGTAAGTCATGGGGTTACGGCGCGTATGTATGTTACGTCGCATTTCGTAGGCGATAACCGCCATAAATATTGGAATAATTTCCAAGTTTTCCAACACCAACACGAACGTAAATTTATGATGAGATCCAGGGAAAGCACAGGAACTGATGATAGAAGGAAAAATTCGCGATGAAGCAGAAAAGTAGATAAATGACATCGTATCCGATCGCAATGCTCGCAGTGAATTAATCAACTAATACAGCACGCCGTTATTCGCGTAACTTAATCCTTGCGCTGCAAGATTCTGTGAAATATTAGAGCGAATTCGAAGTAATTTAATCAGAATTTATCATCAACTGATCGTGAGAAGGCGAGAAGGCTCTCGTACGTAATAAAAATTGTCAAATGGATAAATATTTTCAAAATTATATAATAATTAATCTAGGGAAATCTCTCTTCGGGGGAAAGAAAGGGAAGAAAGGCATTAAAAAATTTTAATTATAGAGATATGGTTTAATATATAACGAATACATTTAGATAAACAGCGATGGAATTCCTGAACGCGTTCAAATATCTCCATCTTCTCTCCGAGTGGTAATAAAACAGTTATTGATAAATACTTCTACACGTATCTTTAATTATTGAAATATGGAAGGAACCATCTTTCAAATCAAGAGTGTACATAATACAAAATAATATATAATAATATATAATACAGAATCTTGTAGGAGATCTAATTGATCATCAACAGTGAAGGATTTACGGTTTTAGGATTAATCCTTTACTTGTTTAATTATAATCTAGAAATGATTGCGTTTCCCCTTCTCACAAATGTTATCGAACTGGCTATTCTGAAACGCTAGCTCTGGTAATTCCATCATGTAACCGGTTATCGATCCGATTATTCACTTCAACTCTTTCGGCAAGTCCTCGCGATAAACCGGTATTTCGTCCTTCAATGCAATATTCACTTTTAATCTCTTTTGATTTTTACACTCTACAATCCTTTATCAATTCTCTTATTTCCTGTTTGATTTCCCGATCTTGAATGCTATCGATTTCAACTTGTCGCCGATCTTCTGTGCAGTTCTTTTGTATTTACATTAAGAATCCATCGTAAATTTCGGTCGAGTCTATTCATCTTATCGATACATCTCTTTGTTATTATATTATTTTCAATTAATTCGTTATGCGCGTAATAAGTCCGAGTAATTCATGCACGTGTCATCATCGTCACATTGATTGCAAAACTATTTGATGCTAGTCTTTATTCAAACTTCATTCACACTTGCCGATCCAGCGACAGAGATTCCAATCAGATAAACTCAAGTCGCTATATCTGATAACGCTACTGCGGGTTCCTCTAGTGTCTAGTTATATTTCTGATTGTACTCTACTTGCAGTCTATTCAATTTGCTTGGCGTCTTCCATATCGGGCTGTCAAACGACCAAATTTCTCGCACTCCTTTGCATGGAATCATCTTACCCCTTTGTTCTTAGACATTTGTTCAACAACCTATGATTCTTCTCTTCGCAGTTACGATCCATTCGACATCCTATGCGATCCTTTTCGCGACTGACTTTACGCGTTGGTTCCTGCTCGGCTGCATTCTTGACTACTCTTCATCGCTTCATATCGCGTCAGCCGTTTCCTCAAATCACTGATATTCTGTGTGTCATATAAAATAGTCTTGCTTACCGATTCGTCTGGAATTTCTTCAGTGATATACCGAATCTTGACTTCGAGATATCCGCATGGCTGGCAATGTCTGTCATGGGACACGCGTATTCATGATACGACTCATCGTTTCTTTGCTCGCGCCAATTCCGTATGCATCATCCCGCTGTTGATTGTCGCAAATTCTTTGATCAAGGACTTTTCAATTTTCTCCACGAACTAACGCATTTCTCGTACGACGTGAATAACTTGGCTAACCTACGCAATAACTTCTTAGCGTAGGTTATGCGCTTCCGTCCATTGACAAATTTTACAAGCTTTCTCGAATTCCTCTATCCACTTGACGATATTTTGTCTGCCATCACCGCTGAAGGTTCACAGGATATTCTCGACATCGTCGAAGAAAAGAGGAAATCCCCTGCTATCGCTCTTCCATCCACTGCATCGTCCTCATTCATTGTTCCTTCGTTACCACTATCAATGTCTTCATCGTTCTCGTCGCCTTCTTCATTCGCACTTGCTTCTCTCCCTTCGCCTTTATGCTCCGCTGAACTTCTGGCTGCGGAGATAGCTGTTCTCAATTGTTCACGCAGCTTCATTTTCGCTGAGCAAGCTTAATTTTCTCAATTTCTTCGTCAACTCCTCAACGCGCAATGTATCGATGTTCAAGTCTTCTTCTGCCATGACTTTTCTAGCGATACTATTCCGATAACGGGAAAATGGACAGACTTTCACACACGGGAATGCCACAAACAGATACTTGACAGGTTCAACTCGAACACTTTACGAAAAATCAGCGCAACTTGGTTCGATTCGAGCAAAATAATTCAATCCCGGATCCCAAAATTTGCAGGGAAATTTCTCGAGGGAAGGCACTGTGAGACTTCGATCAGACAGATGTGATTTGATATATAACATTGATATATAATGATATATATATTTACATGATACGGCGGACAGCAATGGAATGTCTCGCTCGAGCCAATGCGTTCGCGTATATTAATCCCCTCTTTGGCAACAAAATAGTTATCGACAATCTGTTGCGCATCAAAAACCGGCCGATACTTTGACATGGAAAGAGTTTATTAGCGATTGACAATAAGCGCGTAGACGCCCGCCAGTTTCTAGCAGCGTCCATCCTTTGATCGCATCGTCGTCTTTTACTTTACATGGAGACTATCAGAATTATTATAAATATCAGAATTAACGCGGCACGTGGATGCAGCCACGAATAACAATTCCTCATTATTCATTCCATATCATGAATCTATATTACCCGATTTTATGTTACTAAACTTCTCCAGCGTCTCCACGATCGCCGGACGCTCCAGTCTTCAAATCGCATTCTCGAATGTACCTTCACTAAACTTTTAATCCCCTCGATCCTTCAATCTCGTGTTAATAGTACATGCCTCGGAAGAGAAGATAACGCGAATTTTCTTGTATTGGATGTTTACATACGCAATAGCTGATGTTACATTCGATGTTGTCGTCGGATGGAAATAGCGGGAGAATAACCGGAGACGTTGACGCGGTCCGGCGAATCTCTAGTCGATTCATTCATCCTCGAAGAGACAGGAGAGGAGAGAGATGAATCTGGCCGATCTCCCGCGGGAAACGATACACTCGGACATTAATCGCAAAGTAACAACAAAAGCAGACGACAAAGGGATGCCGCGGGAGGTTTCCCGTTTCTGTTCTTTAGCTCGCGATAAATGACAACAGCGTGCGCGTTGGCGAACAATCGAAGGGATTGTTACTTAGCTCGCTTCTTATACGCACGTCGGTTATCGTTGCCGATCGCGGGTGAATCACAAGGGAAAGAGCAAGAAGATAGCTTCTGAGGGAAAGCCGCGTGCTTAGACATAGCTGCTGGAGAAGTTTGCGCAAAATTTCTTTGCAAATCGTTGGAATTTTTAATCACGCGGCCGCATGTCCGTCGGTTCTAACCGATGAAACGTAATTAGCGAGATCCATGACGACACGGCACGATATAAAGAATTTATCGTGAAACAATGGACTCCGTCATGGACGGCACGCCAGGGACATTGCATATATCGGCAGATATGAAAAACACGTGGAACACGAAACATAATGGGATCGTTATCGCCATCGCTGCAGGAATTTATCACGCGAGAAAAGAGAGAGAAAGAGAGAGAGAGAGAGAGAGAGAGAGAGAGAGAGAGAGAGAGAGAGACTGAAAAGCTCGATATCCCGCGATAGCTTGTCGCGGGACGACTGCATATCTCAATATTGAGGTATCGGGACAGAAAAGAGAAGAGAGAAAGAAAGAAGAAGAGGAAAGCTAGCGCGGCAGGGTGGCGCTGCAATTACGCAACGAGACAGTATAAAATCATAAGCAATACGTAGACAATTATTAATAATGACGATAAAGGTAAGCACATGCAACACGAGCAATAAACTCTCCGCGATAGAAATTAATAAACAATGGATTTCAACGTGATGAAAACGCGACACTGTCTAGCTCGAACTCGAGGAGAAAACAAAAATATGTCTGTTGATGCAACGGCACAACTTGGAAGATTTCCCTCGCGAAACGAAACCGCCAAACGGACTCGTCCTCTCGACGTCTCGTTCGAAGTAACTTGGATTCCAATAAACGGAGGTGAGCTAGCTTGAAAAGAAGAAAGAGCGAGAGACAGAGAGAGAGAGAAAGAGAGAGAGAGAGAGAGAGAGAGAGAGAGTGAGAACGGGTAAAGCGGAGCGGAGGAGGAGAGACGAATGAAGAGAATTAAGGAACGAGGGGAGGAAAATGGAACGCGGCCGTTCTTTGGCGGCGTTAGCACACCGTTAACGCGTGCGCGGACATTTCCAATTTTCATTTACGATCTTCGCGCGCGCGCGCGCGAGAAGTTAGACGGGAAAAGTTTCGCCGCCTCAGCCGGAAGCCGAATGCGAAATGTGAGCGCGGGCCGCGCAAGCACATTCTCGGCGGACAGGGAGGAAGCGGGGGGTTAGAAGGAGGATTTCCTCGCATGCGATGGAGCAACGCGAGCGGGATCGAAGCCGATCGGAAGTCGGATGCCGATCACCGCCGCTGGCTCGGGCGGAACTCACTCGCGAGGGATTTCGATCTGTCTCGAAGATCGCCGATCGCGAGAGCTTTCGTTACGAAAAAAGATAAAGGACGGAGGGAACGAGGGTGGAAGGAGGGTCTGCCGTCTGAAAGTGATGATCGAGTCTGTCCTTCAGTGACACGCGTCCGTTGAATAATTCTTGCGCATTCTTGATGATTACTGCATAATCGACGAAATACGCGACAGCAATTCCGCATCGATTTGAAATGGCTGTAACAGAACAGGCTTGAATATTCATGTCAATTAGGCCGATCGACAGAAACCACTTTGACGCGACGATAATGTTCATCGCGTTAATTCACTCATTAGCGTCGATACACTTTGCTTTAACATTTTGCTGCGCATGGAACAGAGAGGAATTGATAACGCAATCCAAGCCGCAGTAGATTATTGACTTGATTTTTAGCGCGACAGGGAAGCTCGAACGCAGGAATAACGTATTGTTTCTGAGAGAGGGAGAAAGAGAGGGGGAGACAGAGAGAGGCTCGCGTAGAATTTGCGATATTGTTGGTGACGAACGCGATTCCTCGCGGAACAAGACGCCGCGAGGACCGGCGCGATTGTCTAAACGGAAAATACAAGGCGGAACGCGGCGAGATAGTAATCCAGAATATTCTTTCCGTGCTACCGTGCCGCTGTAATTCCATCATGGATCCAAGCTGACGCGCAAACCATCCCCCTCGATATAATAATTCCCGGACAATTCCCGCGCGTTCAGTCCAGCCGCAAGCAACGATCCGCGCTCGCTTCGTGATGGCGATCCCATTATCCGCTAAGCGATTTTCGCTCGGCGCGATGTTTAACGAATTAAAAATACTGGCTTCGGGACGCGGGGATATCACGCGAGAATTTCCAAATTCCGATCAAAATAGGAGCGTCGGCATCTCTGCGCTTGCTCGGCGCTCGCGCGCGCCCAGAGAGAGAGAGAGAGAGAGAGAGAGAGAGAGAGAGAGAGAGAGAGAGAGAGAGGGATACGTGCAAGTTCACAAAGTTGGCCATCATCCCCAGACAAGAATGTTTGCCCCGCTGTGCCTTGGGTCAGCCCATTAGGTGCTCTCCTCATCGCCGCAGGCCGCAAGCCGCAGGCTAACTGAAAATTACCGTGCCACCGAAACCCTGAAAACCGTCGAGGATTTACGTTGGCGCGCAACGCCGGGATCCGCGCACGTCGCCCGCCCGTCCGCCCATGTCCTACGAGTAATTACGTGGCGGAATTAAAACGCGGACATTATCGCGCGCGCAGTCGGGCCATCGCGGTTTGACCATCATCGCGCAACAATCCTTCCTCGTCGCTCTGCCCGTGCATTTTTTCCCTCCGCCGCTAATTGTCCGGCCGGGGGAGACGCGCGGATGAAGAAATCCCCGCGAATGTCCCGCGGCTGTCCCCCCACTTCCGACCCCCTCCCCTCCCCCGCCCGGGAAAAGCGGAGCTCCGTCTCTGCGGGGATGTCCCTTCCTGCGCATTTGCCTTTGCTCGGACGAAATTGGAGCAAAGGAAGGTAGAAAGAGGCGGACATCGCGTTGCGTGGATTTCTTCATTCGGTATCTCTTTCCATCCCGCTCCCGAATAATTAGAGATCGATACTTGTTGGATCCTCTTCATAAATCACTTGGCGCATTAATCATCCAAGAAGTGATTTATCCGGTTAAATTCGCGCGCAGGTCTCGCGAAATGACGAAGCCCAGCGATCTATCGTCAGAGAGACAGGGTAGTCGGCGTGAAAAAGTACACGGCTCCGCCTGAGTATACCGTAAAAAGCAGGAAAAACGGACGGCAAAGAATTATATATAAAAATAAACGAAGGAACGGTATGAAAGTACGAAGCGATTTTAGGCTGAAAGTAATCAAAGTTCAAGTGTGATAACGCGCTTCGCGCCAGCGCTTCTCTTTTACATCGTTCGTCATAAAGTAATGTCCCAATTCACGCGATTCACTTTGGCGTATGCACGCTGAGGGAATGGAAATACGTAATTAACTGCGTAATCCAGAAACGCAAGAGAACTATATAAATATCATAAAAATTATCATCTCGGTGCAACGAAGTTCAAAGCGCGAAAAAATCCACCTTTACAGCTAACACATTTTAACATGAGAATCTCACTCTTCTTATGGTCGTCCGACATACAATCCCTCTCTCTCTCTCTCTCTCTCTCTCTCTCTCTCTGTCTATTTGTCTGCCTGCCCCCAGTGTCCGCCTAATTTTAGCCTGTAACTTTTAATTCCCTGCGGATCGTCGCGTCGTCGTTCTCCCATGCTCATGAAGAAAATGATCCAGTGGGAGAAATCGCCGGAAATACTATCCTATTGGTTTCCTATTGGCTTCGATGGCTAATCGGGAATGACCGAGGGAGCAAAGTCATTATACTTATAATGCGTTATCCTTTCTCGCGCACGCGCGCGCGGAGAGCCTAATAAAGAATCGCGGAGGACTGCCGCGAAACATACAGCCGCGCAATGAATGAAGCGAGCACAATACGGGCGTACAAAGGAGCAGAAATCGATTCGCGCGGAGTTTCCGGCCAAAGAGCCGAATCCACGCAGAAAGCGGGGCAAACTACTACCGCGGCCGGTTCCCTGGATTGCTTAACAAGCTGAATACCCGCAAATAACATTTCGGACCGTCGTATGGTCAAGTAGATGGAGAAGGAGACAGAGAGAATGTGAAGAGAGAGAGAGAGAGAGAGAGAGAGAGAGAGAGAGAGAGAGAGAGAGAGAGGAGGGAGAGAATCCGGAGGACCATGAGTGGCGGAACTCGCGGCGGAGTTCTCCTTAAATAAGCATCCCCTTTGACGGAATCATGCATGGAAAGTCGCTCTTTCCCGTGGACTTGCGAATACCGCAATAGGCAGGTCTGTGTCCAGGGCGTAACTTCCGGTAACAAGCGGCTCGTTGTGAGCACGAGTGACTTTATCCACCGTTCCTGTCCGCTCGACGGGCGCAAGATCAGGCGAAAGAGGACACATGAATCGGAGAGAAAGTATGGTTTGGGACGACGATTAGTCGATCGGAGAAACCGCGTCTCCTCGATATTCTCCGTTCGAGTGATCGAAATCGAGATGCGCGTAATGGCCGGTTTCTTTTTTTGAGCGCGAATATGCTATGTATGTTGAAACTTTCTAAGTTCCGTCAAGCTAAGTTCTCTGACGCTGCTTACGCTTAGGCATGATGACGTCAGATGACGTTAAATGCTCGGAAAAATGGCGGCTTCACGGCCTTTTAGGTTCATCTAGGAATATCGCATTAAATCATTTTCGCGTTTCACGTGGAACGCACATGTGTCGCAGCGAATCGTACTTGCCACTTTGTGCTGATCGTGAGAATTTACACTTATATTCAATTTCCGGTCTCTAATGCCGAAGCATGCTCGGCATTAACCGCAAATGGAAGCGCCAAGCTGTACGTAACTATCTCGTTTTGGCGGGCTGTCAAAATTTTCGACTCAACCAAGTCCTCTACCTAAATCCGCACTTACGGGTAACCCGAGGGTCGCATGTTTCAAGCGTAATCTTGCGAACTTGGCTGTTTAGTTTATGGATAACTGGATCTAAAGCGCCGGTTAAAGTAATGGAAACTTAGTCAAAATACCCGGCAAATACAGCGCAGTCAACATTTCGATATCGCGTTTTCCATAATGCGGAGATTAAAACGGGCCCCGATAATACGGTAACATTTATGACAGCGGGTAAATGTCGTATAATTAGATTACAAGTTATATCACTTTTAATCAAATCGATCCTTTCGAAAATTATCTTGAAAGGAAACACGTAAAACAAACGGAGATTCTCGAATTGACGGTAAATCGACGTAAATAACATAAACGATTAATTCAATAATCTCGTTCTGCGAAGCTTGTTAACTTACGCCACTGAAATGTCAAATCCGAATGAAAAACAGTCTCGTTGATCTATACTTTTCATAAATTCCAACCATTGTCGCTTATTGAGTCGCTTTCCGAAGCGAAATTTTTAACTTGCATTTGATTCGCCTTCCAATCGTTTAATCGGCATTATTGCAATACATTACGGCCCTCGTTGGCCTTTCTCTCTTTCTCTCTCTCTCTCTTTATATATGTTCAACAACTCCCGATTGGAAGGAAATATCAAAAAAGCGGCGCAAAAAAGGGATATGAACTCTGTTCCAGAACAGAAGTGCAGCCAGCCCGGTAACAGTTATCCGGGCAAATATATGATCTTTATCGAGGCACGATCCACATGTATGCTCGATCCACAGCGCGATCCTCGCAGCACCCATCTTCAGAAGGGAACGAAAGAGAGAGAGAGAGCAGAGCGACAGTATTTTAAACCCCGTCACGAGTACGTTCGTATAAATTATGCCGATTAAAATTCATCTTGGAAAATTGTCGACGCCCGCGAGTGCAAACATATCGCCGCGAGCGCGGCGAAACCGTTTATCGTAGCATGTGACGTTGCTTCCCCTGCCCGCTCCCGCCATCCAGCCTCCTCGTTGGTGTTTTCAATTTCATGCAAAGCCATCGGTTGCGCGCCGATAAGACGCGCGCGCGCGCGCGCGCGGCCGAGTTACCGTTATCGGTGGAAATTTTTCGAAATATCGGCAATCTTGGCGTGTCACAGTCGTGTTTCGCGAGAAAAGGAGGTCGAGCCGGCCTCGCCGGGCCGGAGACAAGCGTTTACATCACCCTCCCTCCCTCCCTCCCTCCCCGACCCGCCGGGGATGGGAGGAGGGATCACCGGCGTACGTAGCCGCGCGATGCCGTGAGCGCGCCAAGTTCTACCCTTCAAGCTCGCCCGAGGGTGATTCGCCGCTTACGTACACACGCGTCGACACGTAAATACACGCGCGCGCGCACACACGCGCGCGTACGTCTCGGTAGCTATCAACCGGGTTTATCTGCGAGACGTAGAGCTGCACGCGGCGGAATTCGAGACTCTTTTCCCCCGAGGCGGCGCGGCTCTTAAGGGGTTGTAATCGTCCTGTCCGCGTTGCAGTCTGAAATTAGCGGGTGTTCTTACGGCGAATGAATCAGCCGAGCGATTACACCGCTGGCGTTACGAGGCTGACGACTGGGTTAGCGCGTACGATTATACGGGCCGATCGTGAGATTTCTCGCGGAGGAGGAGGAGAGGGATTCCCGCGCGGGGATTTGGAGTATTTTAGAAAACGGAAGGAGGGAAAATTCGCCGTATATATCAGTGGCAGACCAAGTCGGATCATCTCTCGTCGGCCAGCCTTGCGGATCCTGCGGGCGACGCGTGATGGAACGAATCTCCTCGGCTTGGCGAATACGTCAAGGGAGCTTATCATCCATTTTCAACAAGTTTGCCCGATCGTCGAAAATATTTGCCGCGGATCCGCGAATGTTCCGAAGCTGTTCGAGTGAATTCTACTCGAAATTTGTCCAAAGTTCCGCGCGCTATCTATGTGTTTACACTTCCGGGGGAACTTCCGCCATAAATTCTCGATCGCGTAGCCTGTCCCGTCGTTTTTGATTTTTACTCGAGCGGACTCGCGATGTCCGCGCGGTGTCTCTATCGCGGAGATGCTCGTTCAGAGTTACGATCGCCCGAGTCGATCGCGAATCGATCAGGGAAAGTCGAATCCACATGCGGTACGCTCCGAGACACACCATTGGACATCGCAGTCTGTCGGACTCATCGAGAATTAAATTACAGACATCCTGCGTATCCAGCTAAGCGGACACGTAATATTTTTTTCTCTCTGGCCTCTAATCGAATTTCAAGTCAATTTCCGGAGGCCGGGATTAATCCCCGTTCTTGGAGGGCCGAGATGATTCTCATACGGCGTAATTTCGGCGGATTTAATCAAATCAGATGGAGAGTAGACGCGATCCTTAATTACCTCGAGATTAGCCAAAGTAAATTGGGTAGCGTGCTTCTGTATTCTATTGCGCGCGATCCGATGGAACTGATCGGTCGTGGCGTAGCGGCGCCTGAGAGACCTGATTATCTTCAAACGCGAAATCAAGTTACCGCCGCCGCATTTCGACAGTAACGCTATCAGGAGCGGTGCCTTCCATAATGACACGGAACGCCTAATGTCTGACGCCTAGCCGACTTAATTCCTTTAGGCGAGCGAGAGACGGCGATGAGAAGGTCTCGCGTGACAATCCACATCGCTGACACGGGCTAGATCGCTGCGTAGGGTTTCCCTAACGCTCCCTTCGCGCATCACGGCGTCTTTTCTCGAGAAACCGGTGCAGGATCGCAGGTTCTGACGCAACGCAGCGATGCGATGCAGGCCCGAAGCTAAGTGCAAAGCAAATTCGATAGAAAGGGACTCCTCGGGATAGCCGCTCCTACCGATTTATCGAACGATAAATCTTCGCTGCGCGGAGGTCCCGAGTCCCAGGTAGATCTCGAAACTTTGGACTCCCCTATTATTGCGGACCAATACGCCGGATGATAATTCTCGAGCGGAGCGCCGGAATCATTTTACCAACTCTAATTGATCGCCACTCTGCGATCGAGACTTTGGGAAACTATCGAAAAGAGGAAGGAAGACCGAGATCACGTAGAATTGAAGTCGGTCGAAAGGAGGCAGGCAGCAGGATACATAGAGAGAGAGAGAGAGAGAGAGAGAGAGAGAGAGAGAACGCGATTCCTCGGGGGAATGCCGTGATCGAGAACGAGGATGACACGGGGACGGAGATGCAGTCGAGAGCGAAATCTTCACAGGGGATGAGGTGATCGTCATCATTCATCTGGAGGGAGGGAGGAAAGGCGGACAGGGTGGCAGGGGGATACAACGGGAGCGCATCTACATCGCGCGATGTGCCGGCGCTATCTTAACCGGCGGCCGATGCTGGTTTGCGTCCCGCTATCGACAGACTCGCGCGCCAAATGACCTGGCGTTGAAAGATCGCGAGCGAAATCGCGCCGCGCGCAACGGACGTACGGATTCGCCGATCAGCGACGTGGTCTTTCGTCACCGTAAGCGATCGACTCTCGATCGCGCCGCGCCGAGTCGAGTCGTTATCGGGGCATTCACGTGGCACGAGGTGCTGATGAATGGTCCCGCTCGCCAAGGTACGGGCCCGTCACGCGAGACATTATTTATAGCCCCGCCGAGGCGGGGTGGAAGTTCCGTACGTCATCGACATCGTCGGGACATTCCTGTCTCTCTTTATCTTCCTCCCTCTCTCTTCCTCTCTTTCCTTTTTCCATTCATTCTCGCGAGTTCGATCGCGAGGGACAGGCAGAGCTTGTGTCGCGACGTGTCTTCCGTTCCGATCTCGGACTCGCGATCCGCGCGATCGCGAAATTGAATTCGCGACGGACGGCGTGATCTGACGGGGGAAAGAGGGAGATTAATGCGCGCCCTTTCTTTATGACCGAGCACAAACGAGCCTATAGGAGCTACGGCGTGCCGCGCGCGCAGATATTTAATTATTTATCGATAATGAGGGCGTCGATTTGCTTGCCGAATGTCTCGCGATATAAATGTCCGTTCGGTTCTCTTGGCGTATTTCCTTCGTCTGCTGCCTGAGAATGTACTGTACTATCCCGAGCGGACATTTAGGACGGACGATTATTAATGTCCGCAGATCTATTCGCGGAAGTGGCTGTTCTCGTTACGATATTAATATCGCTACGGCTAATAAAATACCGTAAAAGAGTAATGAAACTGGATGAAATGAAAAATATTTTGCGCGCGCATACACGCACATACGTGCACTCGAAAATAGTTACACAACGGAACGAAATATATCAAAATTTATTGTGGAATATATTACATTACAGCTATTGAAAGCTGTAGTGCTTTAGCTTTATTTTATGTGTGCCTTGCAAACGTGATATTGAAATGTTTCTTGCCCATGCCTGTACTTGCAGCACTATTTTCACTAAGTCGCCGGCCTTAACCAGCAGCTTGGATCCAGTTATCCATAAACTAAACAGCCAAGTTTGGAAACTTATAGCCGAGACGTGCGACCCTCGAGTTAGAGGTTGGTGGGTGCGGGTTTAGGCAACGGAAACTTTTATTTAGGTGCATGGAAAATTTATGTTTTACAAGATATTTAGAAAATAGATATTTCTTTTCTTCATTGCTTTCGCACGGATAACCTTCTCGGTTTTCCTGTTTCGCCTCGAGAAGGATCCTCGCGACTGTCCTCGTGCCGGGTACGAAAGTTTCGCCAAAAAAATGTTTCATTACTGACTTCCCCCTTCAGATTTCAATTTCAGAAATTAATTTCACAGCGGCGCCGCATTCCTGCGGCGACCTGCGTCCGACATCCCGAAAGCGTATTCCGCAGTAACCCGGCGTTATTTTTTCAACGACAAGACTCTTCAGAGCGCTTTGAAAGCTGTTCTCTTTGCAAATGTAATAACGACAATACGCGATAATATATCTTCGTAACGTTTTATAAGTCGTCCCGCGATTAATTTGATGAGAATAAACGCGTGAAGCGGCATTCTATCTTTTAATCCCTCTCATTGCTCCAATCTCGTCGTTCTCTTGCCAGATTCGCTACGTGACGTCCTCATCGATACCGAATCTTCCATCTTTAAACGATTAATCCAAGCTACACTGATCTAGGAGCATAATCCTTTTTTACAATGGAATGGCTTCACTCTTTATCGGGCTTAGCATCGGCGACATCAGTCATTGTTACTGACGCAGACGGATGAAAGAAGAGCACAAATGATTTGTGCAAGCACAACGACCAAAGCAGCCATAATAATGCGATATAACTTGGCGAAACAAGTACATGAGCCTAAAGAACAAAAGAAGGGCATATAAAACCTGCATGAGACCTATCGAAACAAGAGCGGAAACAACCATCACCAAAACTTACTAAAATCACCGAAAATGAGGACGTTGAAGTGCATTATGCTGCGGGATGAAATCCGCAACGAAGACATTCGCAACATCTGCGAGATCCAGGATATCACAGGATGGATCAGAATCAGGAGACAAGCATGGAGAGAGCATGTAACAGGAGGATAACCGGCTTGCAAAAATCGCAAAAAATGGGAAAGCAAACACCATGAAGCTATCTGGACGTTTCTGCAAAACGTTGATGCGAAAGTTGGACATTACAGAAGAATAGGTACACTGGACAGAATACAGGACATGGTCCTATAAGAAGATGACGAAGAAGAAGAAGAACAAGAAGATTAATCCAAGCGAGCAGCGCAGCGGCGCAACACGACGGGGTTCCATTTCGACTACGCTGAAAACGTATTTGCCCATCAACGCGTCTGTCGCGTATCCGCAGCGCGGAGTCTGAATGCGCATTTGTCTTACGGGATTAATAATGTATAGGCTGTATCGCAAGGGCGTCACTTGCGCTTCGTTCCGCCAGTTAATGTCACGTATTCGCCGTATTTTCGTGCACCGCTCCAACCACTGACATACTGCGATATCGCATGAGGTCGTTTAGGCCCGCGCGCATCGGCCGCGATCGCGCCGACATGTAGAACGGAGACGCGAGTTAATATTCAGAGCCTACGTGCTGACCTTATCACGGCAGCCCGAATATTTACTGGGGCATGGGAAATGCTGCCGATCCACAGGCGCATTCATTATGCATCGCATAGCGTTCCGAGACGCGACTCGCCGGCCGATCCGCATGAAAGAGACACCGAGAGGAAGACGCGATTCGGCGCGCAGCCGATTCAGCTCGCGCCTCCGCTAGTCGACGACAACTCTGGATGCTGTATTATTTATTAGGAGCACGTCACGATTCGATTATATAATTAGAGCTTCGCTGCATTAGAGTTCCTGCCCGGCAGTTTTGAAGCGGCGCGATATATATCGCGACAAAAATAAACAAACGATTCGAGCCTCAAAGTGCGCAGATAATGATTTTGATAAGCGCAGAGCGACAAGAGAGGAGAAAATCGTCAGGATATTTTTCCTCGTGCACGACCGCATCTCTTTATTCATCGCTTTTATGAAAAGCGACGCCGATAATCTCGATAACGATAACTGAAAGCGCGCGCGTAAATAGTCTCAGGAGAACAAATATCACAGTTAAAAAGTACGCACATGTATGCATATATATATATATATATGTTTTAACGTATGGCGTGTAACAATTTTTCGATTAGGAGGCGCTAACGCAACGCTTGTTGCAGCGCGTGATTCGGGATGACAGAAGATTTCCATCCATGCCGGAACGGAAGTAAACGTTTCACCGTGTTTTCACCGTGAAAAAGCGCTATCGAGGGAAATGCCGGCCCGACCGCGTACGGCTGATTACTGCTGGCAGTTTAAAAGCGATGATACATACGCAAACGTAAATCAAACGATGAAGTATTTTCGATGCAGGGCACACCAATTCAGAGGTGCGTTAAGTCATGTCGATAAAGGAAAGTCGCCCGCGATATTTATTTCCATTTTGTCATGACGCGCTTAAACTAGTTTAAGAGTTTTGAATCGCGGCGAATTTACGCGCAAATCGGATGCGCGTTCCATTTAAACAAATGCCGCATCTGTACCTTAGCATTTGGATATGATAGATTCGCAGAGGCAAAGAGAGAGAGAAAGAGGAGAAGTACAGTACATCTTTTTATTTCAAAATAAGCTAAAACAGAGAGCTCTTTTTTGTTCGCTAACATATATATATATATATATTTTTTTTTCTGAGGGGAATTGACAGATTTCAGTTTTTCATTGTATCTTAATTAAATGGAAATAAAAAGTATCATGAAAACGTGCAGATCAATGAGTACATTTAATTTTATCGCTTCAAGGTTGCGTGCGCAACTTCGTATGTTTTCTATTTCACAAAGATTAAAGTTTTGTACATTACTATCGACACTTTTATTGCTGCAGGATTCAATAATAAAATGGAAAATTTATTTGTTAACGTAACTTATTCGCGCAGTACACAAACATATATATATATATCATGCCAAGATAAATTTAATTATAAAGTTATTATTAAATATAAAATATTTTTGCCATACATGCATATACATGCAAGCCAAATATTTTTACACAACAGTGATATTTTCATAAAAGTGATATCAATGAATCAAAAAGCTAACAGATCGGCTTCATTCTTCGGCGAGGTTTCCTCATGAATACGCAAAATCTCACCAAGCGCGATTCAGAATGGACTATCTCAGAAATTAATTTCTCTCGATTTCAATTACGCGCGTAACACTGGCTAACAATAAGAATCTATACCGATGTTTTTCAACATTGCGTGTCGCCGCGTATAGGAATAACACTCGCCACGACCGCGGATCGATATTGCCAGCGGAATAAAAATACGAGCAATTTTCGAAATTACCAATAACACTTTTGCGCAAAAGTTCATGCGCCGTTGACATACTTTGAAAACGCGGTTGACGTATCCACCTGCATCAATTGAATCGCCGATATTATGATTAGTTCCGCCGGTGCGCGCGGAATTACGCGTTTCGCGGAACAAAAATTCCATCAGCGGAATTTCGATGTCTAAGTGACTTTTATTTGCGTACGCCAGCAAGTGAGCTTGCATGTTTCGTACGATCAAAATTCCTTCAAGCAAATGAATTTCTTTAAATTCAATCAGTTAGATATTCTTCGCGAGTTTGTCTCTTTTTCTTACGTCAGCACTACACATTATTTGGCGCAACGAGAGGGAAATAAAGGCGCGGCTGTTTTCGAAACGTCGATTCAAGCACTCGCATCTTCGACAGCAGAGTCGCGGCAACGTTCACGTCGCTGCGCGCGCGCACGCGGCTTTTCAAGTATATGCATTTAGATATACGCTGAAACTCTTTTACGAAGGCGTATTAATCGTATTCCAGAAACCTTTTCGCATTAATCTGGCAATTTAACCCTTCCTTACGCATTTCGTAATTCGTATTCGGATTACTGTCGCTCATCTTGCTCGATTTCGCGTTACTTGTATTCCTGGAATACCGTCTACCTACATAAAAATAGTTTCGATTCTCGATAGTTGAGAATGTTTGATGCTCAGACGCATCGAAATAGAAGCAGTAGCAGTCCGTAAATAAATTACGGACGATAAAGAGGAAGACATTTTCGCGTCGCGTAAACACGTGAACGTTTTTGTCCAGAAAGCGACGAATAAAGGGAAAAACGAAAGGTGAACGTTTTCTCTGCTACTGCTCTGAAACGGTTATCGCTATAGTCGAAAGTTAGCGTTATATCGTCATGTTGAACCAGCTTGCCGTACTCGGTAATTAAGTTTATACGTCAAAACGATCCTGCAAATGCGGACCTACAGCGACCAGCGTAAGAATTACAGAATTGGTAAAAATGGAAAAAATCGTTCGGCGAAAGTTGAGCGATGTTGAAGCCGCGCCGATTTGAAATACGAAAAAAAAAAAAATCGAAACCCGACGATCCCGGCGATCCGAAAATCCCGAACGTCCCGAGAGTAGGAAGGGTGGAAAAATGATTTCTATTCGCTTTGTCGTCATCATTCCCATATCATTCGCGAAACGATAACACGACATCGGTATCGCCAATTTACCTCGTTCGATTCATTTATTCGTGACACATTAGTTCATCGCACCAGTGCTAGCGAACGAAGACCTAGGGGAATTTTGGGGCACCTATCGGTGCCATAAAGGGAAGGAATCATTCCCAGAAGTCTCGCCTCGCCTACGCCGGCGGAACTTTCCGCGTATCGCCGGGACGAAATCTCGGGATCGGCAGTTTCGGGGGATGCGCCATATTCGTGATTGGATTGACAAGTAACGCGGAGCCGCGGCTAAATCTTTAAGCCCATCGCAACGTCTCCGGGAGCACCGTAGATTTCGTACCTTGATTCTGCACTCCTTGCACGCCCTGCCACAGTTTCTGCTCGTGACACACAGCACCGTACGTCCTGGAGGAGAAGGATGAGAGAGGAGAGAAAGAGTGGTTGCTGGCAGAGGAAGGAGTTGGCCGGGGGAGGGAGGTTTCCCTTACCGCGCACGTGTGTGCGTGGGCGTACGCGCGTACGCGCCTTCGCCCAGCCTCGCGGCGCGCAGCCCCGAGCGCGGACGTGTGCGCGCGCGCGTCTCTCTCTCTCTCTCTCTCTCTCTSTGTGTGTGTGTGTGTGTGTGTGTGTGTGTGTGTGTGTGTACGTGCGTGTGCGCCTGTATCCGTGGGCCCTCCGCGCGCTTCCATCGTCACGGGGGGGTGGATCGGAAACGCGCATGCTCCCACGGCCGAGAATCTCCCCAGTCAGGGTAAATCTGCCAGCGAAACAAGACGTGGGTGCGTGCCGTTATGTTATATACAATGTCGGGTAGGCGAACGGTCGCCGCAACGGTCTCTTAGGAAATCGCGCGGCGCGATTCTCTGGCGAGTTTGGCTCCGCCGAACGGAATCGGCATGGAGATTCGCGGCGGGCGGAGCAGCCAGCTGATCGCGGAGACGTAATCGGAGCAAGGAAGTGCCGGAGCAAACAGCGAGAGATAAGAGCGGAGGAGAGAGAGAGGAACAGCATCCGGCGATGAGTCGTCAAGCATCATACCGCGACGGGGAGCAGTTAACGCGCGCGGATGCGCCCGCGGAACGGTGAACGGAGGACCACCCTGCGCGACCGGATCGCCGCTGGCCGCGCCGATCGCGAGTGAGCCCGCGAGAAGAGATCGACACGGCGGAGCAGTGCGTTCGGACGTCAGTAGTCGCGAACCGGCTGTCGCGAACTGGATGCGAGATCGATCGATCGATCGCCAGCGCTTCGGCGGATCGCGCGGCGGCCGGATCGCCGCGAACCTTCGGCATCGCTGATCGCGCGCGATCGGTCGGGATCGATCGAGTGCTCCCGCGATCCCGCCGTGTCTCGCTATGCGGCACCGCGAGCCTCGATCCTCCGCACTGGCCGCGGAAGCGCGGATCGCGCGCGTTCGCGCGACGGAAGCCGGGACTGCCCTGTGAGACACACCGTCCGATTCGCGGACGGGGTACATCCGGGCTAAGTGAGCGTGGAGCGCTCGACTTGTCGGGCAAGCGAGCAGGGTTGCAAAGTTGAGTTCGCGCGGCGGTAGAGGCGAAGACGGCGGCGGAACGAAGACTTCATCCGGGCTGGCGCGCGGAAGAGGATAGGTGGAAAGTTTCGCGGCGGCACGCGGCGGTGGCCCAAGTTTCGCCCGTAATCGTCGCCGCGCGCGTTATCGCTTACGTGGCGACCCGCGACGGATACCGCAAGCGGAGGATCCGCGTGTGCACGCACGCGGCAACGCGCTGGCTCGCGAGTCTCCGCGGCGAGTCTCCCGGCGATTCTCACCGAGTGACAGCGGAGGAGACGATCGGATCTCGAGGTATCGAGATAATCGGTGATCGTTCCGTCCCGCGCTCCGACCTCGGTCTCTCCCCCTTTTCGTGTGTTTCGTCTCGGCGTGACAGCCGAGCGGTGGTGATCAGACCGTCGACCTGGTGCGCTGTGTCGCGAGTGAGAGTGCATAGTGATCAGCAACGGTCTCGCGTGGAGCATGTGAATGATTTAAGTACATCGCAGTGCAAAACCGTCTGCCGAAACAATCGCGGAGATGGCTCTGAGATGGCAAGCGAGGCTCTCGATTGCTGCCATACTCTTCATGTGCACGGAAGGTAAATCATCATTTGCCGCTGCCTAATTATCGTTTGCACGACCCGCGTTCGCGCCGGGCAAACGAGAAACGTAACTGAAGATTTTCGGATATCTGCACTCATGAAGGAGAGATGAGACGGAGATCTTGGAACCGCTATCGACGCACCTCTGCTCGAAACTCCTTCAGCCTTCCTCCTGCCGCAGCTTCGGGCAGCTGCGGATCGTGAATGCGATTAATGATAAAGACCGCGTTATCTCGCGTGTTTAAACGGCGGTGCTTGCTCCGACAAGAGCTCTCGGAAAATTCTAAAGACCTTACGAGTGCTATTCAAACTACGGTTATTACGTAAACGATTACGACTAGCCGTCCCATATGCAGCCGTTCTGACATCAATATCAGAAATTGAAATCTTCGCTCTTTGCGTTTTTTTCCATTAAGAAGAGAAATAATTATCGTTCCACTGTTTGCGATTACTCGCGAGTACACACAATTGTGTCCGCGTTCGTGACGTCGATGTCGTTATCAAGGAAGCGCTCGCAGGAGTGATGATAATGAAAGAAAAGTAAAATGAGATAAGTCTTTGGCGCATACGCGAGCGGAAGCAGGCGGACAATATCCGACGACAGAGATAAAATCTCGTCTAGCGCCGTCCGTGATAATTAAGACTCAGTTTAATTACGTTAATTGCAACGAGACATTTGCCGTTCGAAGAGCAGGCGAGATTTACGACTGCAGTTCCAGTCGAAGAGCAAGCGCAGCGGAGATGGGGGAAAGAAACGTAGAGATTTATGGCTCATGTTTGCGCTTCGTAAATGCAATAGTCGATTGTTCGCCGCTTACATATGACACTCGCACGATTCTTCTTGCACGCTCGACGAGAGGAGGGGAGGATGAACGATATATAATTTAGATTCTCGATAGCGAATGAGCGTGTAAGAATCATGCGCGATCGCGATGGAGGAACGGGTGAGGCAATTTTTTTCCTGGAACAATGAGTTTCCCTTCGCGAAGCGAGTGTATATTTAAGTAGGGCTTAATGAAAAAGTTGTTACGTATGAAAACGGAGTTAGCTCGCAAAGGGAGAGAATGAGCGAAGGAGAGAGAGAGAGAGAGAGAGAGAGAGAGAGAGAGAGAGAGAGAGAGAGAGAGAGCGGAAGGGATATTAATAATATTAATAATAATGTAGGAACAAGGAGCTTGATATTTTTGCTTCGTTATCGCTAATTACTCGGGGCGGAAATTATTTTCTAATTATTCGCTAAAAGGTAGAAGGAGGAATAACAACTTTGCGATAGCGAAGGAATTACATTGCGATAGTGAAAAATTAACGAACGTCGGTGCTTTAAGACCGGACTGGCGGAGTTTCTGAAACGCGCGATAAGGGATGAGTTCGTACGATAAACGTGTTAAAATGTGATGACTTTGCGATGTCAAAGTCATCGATATCTTGAAAACCGTTTCAATCTATGCAATTAGAGCAAATAGAGTAATTGCTTAATTATTCCGTCACACGCCACGCGTTGCAAAGGGAAATTGTCGCATGAGGGAATACAAAGCGACAGAAGTGATAAAACTATGTGACCCTCGCTGTTTCGCCGTTTAATCAGGATGATTAATGAATAGTCTCGCGAAGAAAGGGAAAAAAACGCGGTTCATTTACGTCACAAGCGAAGATAATGAGACAAATAGCATGCCGAGGACGTGAATTATCACGGCGTTGCGTCAGGCAGCACCGGCATTATCGGAGCACATGGGAAACTCGTTTCTGATGAAGTTGGGCGAAAATTCACCGAAAACCGCTACCGTTCCTTTCTTCCCGTCTTCGCCGAGAAATGCGCGTGCACGAACGGCCGAGAACAGAATCTCGGATTGCGGTTTACGCAACACATATAGCGTAATAGCGATGTTTGTTTCGCGATTATTCAGCGGATCATTAGCGATCGAGGCAACGCTTGTACGAAAGAAATTATTACGAGGATATCTTCGTGCAATAAAAAGAAAATAAGCATGCCTCAGCATGCGACGTGTCTCCAGAAACGATACGCTGTGCGTACGTGCGTGATGCGTGCAGCGTTTGCAACACCGTAACGATTTTCTATGATGCCAGCGCGATATATCTATGGTGCGAACGTAACGTATAAAATGTAAAAACTTCACAAAAAAGTGGCTTATTACCTATCACACAGGTATCGCGTACACCGACGTGGTGCGAATGTCGCGTGTAACGTAAAACATAAACGTACGTATTGTGCGAGCATGGCGCGCTCTCGGTACCGTACAATAGCAAAGCTTTGTAGGGAGGACATGTTCCTATTTACTTTGTGGACACAAATAACTTTGCACGTAACGGACATATTTCTATTAACTTTGCGAGCGCGATCGTACAATGGCAAAGCGCTTCTCTTTTTGTACAATGCAGCGGGCGCATTGGTTCGTTCTGTTACTTGAACGCTTAATTCGCTCACAAAGTTAATAGTAACGCTTGTGGGTCGTTACGCGTCAACGTTATATCTTCGCCGTTGAAAGCCGATCTCTTTAAAGCGATCGATGATTCGCCGGCGCGTCCGGAATTCTATTTGTCACTTGACAAAGTGCCGTCTTTATTTTGCAGCGTGCAGAGATTTCACAGAGATTTCGGCGAAAGCCGCTGAATTTGAAGATTAATTCTCGCTGCGAGAATCACGATCTATGCGGTTAATCGAAAAAATAAAGGAATTAATTTTTTTATTCCACAACTAACTCCCAGGTCCATCGAATTTCAATTAAACGAGGGGGGGGGGGGGACGGTGAAGCGTTCTTGCGCTTTATTTCTACAAAGTTAATAGCCAATTTTCGAAATATCGATTCGATTCCCGGCGCAACGCGCCGTATCCTCCTTATAAATCATCTTTCTGAGATAAAAGATATATATATATATATATATATACACACATGTGCGCGCGCTCATCTCTCTCTCTCTCTCTTTAGACAAGCAAAGTCGCAACTCATTGTCAGAAACTATCGTTTCCGTCTACCCGGGATTTCTGACGGCACAAGACAATTGATCAATGTCTTCCATCTTTAGCGCACGTCATTCGCACGGCGAGACAACGGCGCGATCGCCGAAAAACAAATGGAAAACCGGATTGGTTGGGACATTAGTTAATACGCCGCGCTTTCTTCTTGCACATTTATCGCGCGCGATCGCGAAATATCGAGATCACGTGCAACCCTGCCCGAGCCGGCTTGCGGAAGGGTTGCGGGAAATAATGGAACGGCACTTGGCGACGGGAAAGGAGTTGCTCAATTGAATCCACGCGATATCGGACGATGAAATGGTACAGCTAATGGAATTACCGATACACGCGCTTGCACATGCGTGCGAGGCAAATTTATCGCATGCATTTTTCATAAACTCGAGACGTCGTTCTGCTCACGCTTTTGCAGCGATCTCCTTCTCGCGCGCAAGGGCGATCCGTTGGATGAGGAATTCTTTCTCGCGCTGTATCGATCATCGTCGATGTTACACGGGATAAAAAAGTCTCCGAGAGGCCTCCGCTCGGGGAACCGGAGGGAAAAGAGATGAAGAGGGTGGATGGACCCCTCGTGCCGCCGCCGCCGTCATCGTCGTCGTCGTAGTCGTCGCCGTGCCGTTATATTTCATAGCCTCGCTTCACACCTCGTTTGCGCCATTGTCGTTCTAGACGAACAACTTTCGCAATTTCATTCGGCGCTACGGGCCGCGACAAGGACTTAGCGCGAGGCACGGGAACTTGGTCCAGGGTAAATTAAACGCTTGTCTCCGCTCGCGCCAGCCTAGCCGGCTGGCTGGATGCGCGCGAGCATCTCGGAAATTCATGCAATTACCATCGGCGTTCCGACTGCGGGATGATGAAAGACCGCCGGATCACGGGGTCACGTCACGGGCGGGAAAAGTGGCGCGGCCGAAATAGCTGGGTTGGGGAAGAGCCAGGTGGAGGAGAGGGACGAGTGGTTGGAGCGCGGCGGTGAGTTGAGGCTGGCTGGTAATCTCGACGATTTCGATTTCCGATGATGCGCTCCGCTCTTTTCTCCTTTTTCGTTTTTTTTTTTTTTTTTTTTTTTTTCTTTCTTTGCGCACAGACAACCCTTGCAGAGAGTCTTGCCCTCGTTCCTTCGCGCGGGGGGGGGGGGGGTCAGCGAGAACGGGTAAACGCGGAGTCGTCGTTCGCGGGCCACCGCCGCGTCCGTCTGCCTGGCTAATTAGCGTCCGTCGCGACTATTTTTAGTCCGTGGCGTATATTTAGATTTCCGCGGATATCGCCCGCATTCATGGATATCGATGATAACGTAGCTGATACGCGCCGCTCTAGGGAATTTGGGTCTGCTCGCAGATGAACGCACGTTTCGAGAGACGGAGAGGTTTTCTCTGTAATTTTGCCGGATTATATCGAGCTGTACAAACAGCGGAATCTTGTCCCGATCAATCTTCCCTCGCGTGAATCTGAAGGGCGCCTCAGTCCGAACTCTCGTCGCGGTTCGCGAGCGGACTGAAACATGCTAATTGGATCGGAGAACGCGAGATAGTCATCGAAGATGTAGATGAAGGTGTTTCGTGCTGAATCTCTCGCGATACTACGAGACCAGGGCAAGTTAATCTCCTGGAAACGCACCGCTAAGCAGATTTACGCTTACGGCAAACATCTCAGGAGATTTCCAGATTCTCGCGGAACGATCGCGGGAGTTTTGGAAATTGTCGCGAAGAATGCACGCCTGCTTCCGTCCGCGAGATCCATTTTAATCTGAAATCATAAGATCCCGATAGCAAAGTTGGCAATTTAGCGAGAGCTTTCGGGGATCACGCCGCGCTGAGAATCTCGAGGAATCCAACGGCATAGAAATTTCATGGCCGCTTTATGTGGATCTTCGAGAGTATTCAAAGATGCGCCTCATTATACGCTTCTTTCAAAAGATATTTGCACTTGGTTATAAAGTAACTGCAGAAACGCTCGTATTATGTGCCCCGTCGCACTTGAAAATTCAGAACAATCTCTCGCTTCGCTCTTGGCAAAACTGTCGCGCAAATCCTAAACTTTCGACGTTGTTAGCCAAAACGCGTACCGAGGATGCGCGCAAAAATGTTTGCATTATCATTTTCGCGGAGCACTGGCAGAGCTTACAAAAACTTTCACGGTCTGCGGATGGCTCGGATAAACTTTCCAATTTCCTGCGGTATTCTTTTCCGCTTCTGTCCTCTTCCATTCTCGAATGGTTCAAACTGAACCGCGCTTTGCAATCGGCATTCCCGATGGCACGCTTACCTAATCTCGTTGTTCCAATATAAATTAGGAAATAAATTCGAAATGGTGTTGCAGCAGGCACCGCGCATTTCGCAGGTGCGTCACAAGTATCAGCGTTCCATCCTCGAATGATCGAATGATCTCAAGAAGACCGCAACGCCGACTCGCCGTTTCTTTACTCGCTCGAGTCGTCGTCGCGAATTCGCAAGAGGGCGAGATAGCGCGTTGACGTTGGCGTGTAATTCGCGTCGCGTCGCGACATTAATAATGCGCGCCGACATTCATTTCTCGTGTCGCGCACGTGGTCCCGCGAGGTGAGCGATCGCTCATGGACGCAGCTGATTAGTCACACGCTAATTAGCGTACGACAACAGCGAGGCCTTACTCAGTCGGCATCGACTGGCGAGCCGCATCGCGTTTGGCAAACGCGAGTCATCGAGCTGCGATATACTCGAACCTGCCGTGTAAAAGGCTGCGTGCGTGCATGCCTGCGTGCGTGCGTGCGTGCGTGCATGACGTGCGGCTTATCGCGTTGCGGAAAAAGGAAATCTCACCGTGAAAATGTCGTGACAAGCCCAGTCGCGCCTCGTCAGCCACGCGATGCCGTTCGGCGCGTCTCGAAGGAACCACGTGCGATGAACGACGAGATTCTCTGCCGGTCCGGAGAATCGGATGCTGCGAAACGAGTGGCGAACGCGGCGGGGRGGGGGGAGGGAAAGCCGGCTGGGAAATCCGTCGTGGAGAAATGGAGTTGCACCGCTGCGTGGAGCCACCCAAACCAGCGAGCTATGTCGGGATTAATTTTATAACAAAGCGATGCGTAGATACAGGTAGCTACACGCACGCGCGCGCGTGCGCCGGGTTTCCGGTTTTCTTTTTTCTTTCCCGTGTTCAGACGCGCGGAAGTTCCCGTCGTAGATTATTCCTCCGACATTCACCGCGGATACGAGACATCCGCGATCTCACTGGCATGACTGTAATCGAAGCTGCGTTCGCATTAGCTATCGACGAGCACGCTTTGACACACGATTCTCTGAATCGATACAGCTGCGAATAGAAATGTCCATGCTGGAATAAGTGTGATCGTAATCGGCGATGGTTGTATTTCTTGCGAGCATCTCTTGGAATCATTCTCGAGCTCGACAACAATCCGACGAGATGACCCTGCAATCGCACGGCGATGTTTACAAGTTTGTAATACACTGAAAGCGCGTCTCTCTCTTAACGAGAGATCTCCGCGAAGCCAAGGATCGAGCTGACAGAACATCGCTGACTTCGTCACTCGCGAGATGGCTCGTAGATTAAACACGGATTTTAAATAAATATTATTGCCGCGCAAAGGCCATTTGGTTTTAATCGCCGCAGCGAGAGGATTGATATCCGCCTACGAGCTGCAGATATTACGAGCCTCATCCCCGATTCGCGCGCAACGCAAACGCGAGTGGCCGCGTAATATTTTCAGAGGAAACGTCACCCTCCGCGTCAGAGATTACACGGGGATCAGCCTAAGGTCGCGTTTCAAAGTGATTACTCTCCCCCGCGACGCGCCGCGCCACCTCGCGACACGGCCTAGATACGATCGGGGGTGAATCGCGGACAGTGGAACAGCCCGGCGGAAAATTATGCAAAATA
Organism: Eciton burchellii; assembly: GCA_020341155.1. Classification (NCBI taxonomy): domain Eukaryota; kingdom Metazoa; phylum Arthropoda; class Insecta; order Hymenoptera; family Formicidae; genus Eciton; species Eciton burchellii. The sequence goes on from JAHMML010000007.1 coordinate 1,315,312, forward strand.
TCCCCCAGGCAGCGCCGCTCCGAGCGGCGCGTCGGCCACCCTCGGCGAGTCCGCCCGCCGTCGCGTTACATCAGCCCGTCCCGCTGGAAGACGATTATTTTGGTCTGCCGGAGGGGTGCATTCTCGCGGCCGCGCGCTCGCCCGCCGGAAACCGGCGGAACTCTAGGCGTATCTCATCTTATTATACCGACCTGTCGTCGCGCTGCTCGCGCTGCACTCGTTCCCGAGAAATATGACCCAGCGCCGTTCCAGAGAAGGATCGTCGTCGCGCTACTCCTTCCTCTCCCTCTCTCTCTCTCTCTCTCTCTCTCTCTCTCTCTCTCTCTCTCGCTCGCTCGCTCGCTCGCTCTCTCTGTTTCTCTCTTCTGTGCCTCTCCCGTCTCCTGATGGAAGAGGCACAGTATCTCGACGATAAATCGAAATTTTCTGGCCCCCCTCCCCCTGCCCCCCCTCTCCCTGGCCCCCTGCCGTTACTCGGAGCTGGTGTATCGCGATTGTCGGATTCCGAAACTGGCAATTTCTTTCTTCCTCTCACTCGCATCCGCACTCCGCGCCGCTCTCCCTCTCTCTCTCTCTCTCTCTCTCTCTCTCTGTTCTTTTTTTTCGGGATTAAATTTTAACGAGTGAAATTACGCCTTTATCAAGTCGAAGGTGTTTTCGGCAGGAAATTTCGACGGCTGCTCGTTACTCGCTGTGCGCGAATGTTTAATACGCGAATAAAATCGAGGAGCGCCGCTACAGTCGGACGAGATTAACCGAAAAACGAGATTTTATGACCTATTTGCGCTTTCGAGGTTCAATTAGCGAAATGTTCGCGGCTCGCGGAATTTCCGACGCATGAATTATGCGAATGTATTGCACATTTTTGCGATTAATGATCCGTAGAATTTTACGCAGATTTTCTGCGTACAAGGGAATCCCGCAGTAGTTTCGTGGAACTAAAGATAACTCATTCGTAAGATTTCTGATTCTTACACTTCTGACTTATCTTTGAGGCATCCTCAAGATATAATTTCCTACAAACGTAAATTTCACGGCATCGTAATTCAACGTGATCGACTGCTCATTTTCTAACCATTCACGGTTTTAAGAAGAATCTTCCTTTCGCAATGACAATGCTTACAATGTTGCAAAGTGATTACATATGCGTTAAATGCAACGTTAAATCGACCAGTATCGGCAATTTGAAGACGAAATACAAGCGGACAGGCGAGACAACAGAAACAAGCGAAAATTAATTCGAGGGCTACTTTTCATAGGAAAACTAATTCGATTGCAATTCCGATGATGTCGCGCATGCATTTATGTAAATGTAACATCGGCATTCTCACATCGGCATTTTACATCGACGAACCGTTATTAGGAAATTAACGTCGCTCGATACATTTATTTGTATTCACCGAGCGTGCGACGTTCGAGCGGAATTTGTCATCGACGGATCGTAATCGCGGCGAATGGCCGTAATCGCGAATTCGATTAAATGAACGGTAATGTAAGTTTAATCACGGCAGATAAGCGTAATGAGAATAATTAAGTAGTGTCAGTTTAGATAAAGACGTTTCTATCACTTCGCCGATGAAACGATGCCGGCTCTTTGAACAAGTCCGCGCCGCTAGAGCTGCCTGTAGAAGTTGGCGCAAACGAGAATGGTTGTTCTTCGATCGGGGCGAAACTTTATTAATTAAGTACCACCGGTAAAGCTGTCGAAGAGGTTATTTCTGAACTTTGAAGTAGCATTCATTTATACAAATTCATGATGCGAGATGGCGAGTGCATAAGCGCGAAAAGTAGCGCGACATATTTGGCCGAACTTTCATTACGATATTCTTGCAAGCGCTGTTTCCGAAATAGTCCCGCTCCTTTTATTTCGATCAACTGCTTATCACGGAAGCTGAAAGGGTCGTTGACACTCTTGAAGAACTCGAGAGATTAAAGCACGCTATAAATATGCTTGCCTCTTCCTCTTTCTCTACTGCGTATAATGCTGAAAATGCGCGCGGAATGATTTCGAATCACATTGAAGTCTCCGATCCAAAAACAGAAAGACAGAGCGATCAGGGAGACAGACTTAAAAGAGATATACAGCTTCAAATTTATCGCGTTACATCCGTCAACGTTTTACGACAAGCGGAGGGGACGAACTGATTGCGATGCATAAAATAAGAAAGACTGAATGAAAGGAAATTAATGAATTTTATTTTCGCGTCAGGCTTTAATCTCGAAAATGGATCGATCTCTGAAACGAGCAAGTTCTTTCTTCCTACTTCTCTCTCTCTCTCTCTTTCTCTCTTAAACCTTCCTCGACTCGATCCAAGGAACTTTGCACAATAACACAATCGCACCGTTTCGCGCTTCCTCGCGCTTCTGGGGCGTAATCGATCCGATCGATTCGCACGACGGCGACGTTTTTCTCCGGCGAAAATGCGTAATGTTTCTGACCGACTTTGCGACGAATTTAAATTTCGCGATGCCCGTTATCTCGCGCAGCGCGCGACGTAAATCTCGTTCCGCGCCGGGTTTAGATTAAGTGGAGCGGAAATCATTTCGCGACGCGGAGAATGCCACCGAATCCCGGCACCGTAATCTCGGCAAGAATCGTCCCTTTTTTTTCCGCCGCGCCGCACCGGCCGATCCTTAATGGAAGCGCGGCGGTTTCGCGGGAGCGGCGCGAAAATAATTACCGGCCACCTTATCCTTATCCGAGCGCCATCCGCGAGCACGCGCATCGATCTATACGCGGGGGATGAGGGGGGAGGGGGAGGGGGGAGGGGGGGGTTAGAGGGCTCTAAAAAGCGCGCCGAGGCGGGTGGAACGGCGGGGGTCTCCCTCGCGCTCGTTTTATTATCATCGCGGGATAGTTGTTTCAAGTTGCCTACCGTAAGGGCGCGTAAGGGCGGGATAAAGCGATTCCGGGGTATCAACGGGGATGAGATTGACGAGGCTCGCGAGCTATCGCGGCTCTCGTCCCGGAAGTAACGCCATTACGATCGCACGAGCGGCTCTCGAGGGCGCGTTCGATCGCGACTCGAGACGTCGCGGGGGAACAGTCGCCGCGGCTTTGAGGGTAAGAGCGTTATCCCGTTAGAGAAAGCGCCCCGCTTGTGCTCTCGCGATTCCTCCGCCGCCGCCGTTGCCGCCGCCTCCTCCCCCACTCCCCCTCCCCCTCCGTCCCCCTGCCCCTCTTCTACTCTGCCTTTTTCTCGTGGGAGGAGAGAGGTTCCAGATCGCGCCCGTGCTCGCGCGGCTTTTAATCCTCTTATATCTTGAAGGACCGACCGGCGCGCCTCGGGGATGCCATTAGGGATTGTTTCCTTATTGAGATCGCTGGCCGCGTGCCTCGCCATTTTTCATGAGAGGATTTCGCCGGTCAGCCGGAACAAGGGTTTTATTAAGGAACCCGTAAGGCTTCCGCCGTCCACTACATCGCGATTAATTAAATTCTCACTTGAGGGAAAACCGTCGGGAACCGTGGGGTATCCTTTTCGCAGCGCGAGGCTAGCCCTTCCCCTTCCCCTTTCGTCTCCCCGCCCCATTTTCCTCGCGGGACAACCTCATTGCAACCTCTCTCTCCGTCCCGCGAGAGAATTTCACGTGCCACGCACTGCGTGCGTCGCAGGGAAGGTAAGGAGGGGGGGGGGGAGAGGGGTTTGTTGAATCATCGCGCGGGATGATGGCGGAAACAACGGTGCGCGTTAGTCAATTATCCGCGCCGCCTGTTATCGGAAGTGCCTTCACGGTCACGTGAGCGCGCGCATACGGTGGGATTCCGGTTTGTCCGCGACGTGTCAAGAAGACACGCCGATGACGCGATGTCGACTTAAACGGCAGGCACGGATTATTGCGCCGGCGGATTCGTTATTGCATTATCGCCTTATGGAAAACGAGCACCTCGTCGCTAATACAATCTCTACGCCGCGGGTCCGGCAGCATGCGATTCGCGAATGCCGTCACGCACGCGATACGAGCGCCGCCGATTTAGACCAGGCGCAACGATCCGACCGCCCCAGCCGGTCGCGTCCCCCTCCCTCCCACCCTCCCACCCTCCCGCGGCCGTCGCGCGCGTCGAACGGAAGGAAATATTAAGTTTCCCCCGCGTTTTAATTACCGGCGGCCGTGCGCGAGCCGCGCCCCCGCCAGCTTTAAACGCAGTTCCTGCAGTCTCGCTGCATTTCCGCGTCACGTGACGCGGGCGATAAACCCGCGAGATCATGGCCGCCCCTCCCCTCCCCTCCCCGCTCCGCTCCACCCCTTATTTCGCGGCGCGCCGGCGGCGCGGCCGTCCTACATTCGTAATCGATGTGTCGTGTCGTCGAGAAATCCGAGCCCCACCCAACAGATCTGGCGGACGCTTTTAATTGATCGGTCTCGTTAATCCGGTCCCGCGACTCCTCTTTCCTTCCTTCAAGCGTTAAAACGAGGAATGCATTCGGCGGCAGGATTCTAAAAAAGGCCGGCCGGAAGGCGGAAATGGGGGTTGTAATCGAGATTGTTCGGAGTCTGAGTCGGGAGACACCGTTCTGTCCCTTCTCTCTCCCTCCCTCTATCTTCCTCTCTCTCTCTCTCTCTCTCTCTCTCTCTCTCTCTCTCTCTCTCTCTCTCTCTCTCTCTCTCGTAAATCAAGCGCAAAACTTTCTGAAGATTCGCCGATAAGAATGACACGTGTTAAGGAATTTCATATGCGTTGTCTTTGGTTTTTGGAATGTTTTCGATGTAAATAGCTTATATCGAAGCTTATCTCGCGTACGAGTCACAAGGCCGAGGGATTGGGTCGCAATCATTGCCGAGAGAAAGAAAGATCGTTCGGTTATAACAAACAACAAAGAATTAGTGTCTTCAGTGTCTTGCGAGAAGTCAGAAGCGGTCGCACATTTGTTACTTAATTAGAGCGAGTATCCAGATATTGTAACCGTTAATTTGTTCGACGATTAAAGGAGATTGTTTTGTCTTCTAACGAATCTCATCTTTACTGAACATGCTCTCTACTGAACCGGCAATAAATAAATATATAAACGGCGAAGCATCGAACGCGCGTTATCAATGTTGCTAAGAGATGACCGACGAATATCTGTCACGTTATCGAGTTACTTTATTCATCAACATTGCGTATACGTGAATGCAATTTGGCAAGAATTCCTCATCTTGTCCCGTGGAAATCGTAATGAAGAGATAAAGTTTTATCATAATTTATCATTCGTTTAACGCCGGCATCGGAGTCCTTAATGTTAAGTAGCAAGAGATTTTGTCATGAATACAGATTGTTTCATAAATAATAAAGGGAATAATGAGCGGTCCCAGTAACGAAAGAATTTTATTAATCTTCCAAGCTTCTCTCCGAGCAACGAAACAGCGCGAAGATGCAGCAGCATGCGCGATTATGTTTCTACGCTTCATCCTGCACTGCGTGATTATTACGTACGATGGTGCAAATTCAGTGCCCGAGCAGACAGCTTTATTATAATTCATCGCGAAGCGGATTTCATCGCGATCCATTCCGATTATTGCATCACGCGCACAAAATACATCCGTGCGATCTCCGCGACTCGCGCTTGTTCGCGCGAGCGCGCGAGATGACTGCGGTGTAATAAAAAGTCGTAATTGCTTAAATTCGGGCGGAAATAGCCAGCGTATCGCTTTGGAACAGTCTCCAGAGTATTCCGGCATTTAAATATCGCGATGCGTATCGCGAATGCGTGCCAGTAATTGGCGATTGGCGAAAATTTCACGCCGTTCGTCGCGCGATGCGACGAAACGGGGGCGAGAAGTCTCGCAGAACGCCAAATGGGGGTTGGTAACGGGAAAGGGGAGGATAAGAGGTAAACGAGACGAGCATCGAGCTGTCGGGCAAACGCGGGAAGCATTCGCGTCGAAATCCGGAGTTTGGAGCTGCGCTGCTGATCGCTGATCGCTTTGACGAAAGTCAGGCAAGTTCGAAAAGCGCAACGCGCGCGTGGCGACGAGTGATTCGACGCGCTTAAATTCGGCTTTCGTCGGATTACTACTTGATTAGGCAATTCCTAATCGGAATTCTCTCTCCAGCGCGTTGATGGCGAGAAGGACGACCGGTGGTCCAGCTCTAGATCAAATTTACGTTATTGCATCCGCGCGTTACGCATAGCCGTGTGGGCGCACGTGTTCGTTCCTTTCTTCTTCTAGGAGAAGGAGAAGAGAACGCCGTCACGTGCACAAATCCCGCATTGTTGCGGACAACACGCGACGTGTAAAGCGGCGCTCGCCGCTAGGTCGGCGATAATCGAAAAACGAGCGGCTGCCGAAGCGCAACTGGGATCGATCGAATGACGTCCTAACGCGACCAGAAATCTCGCGATCTCTCTCTCTCTCTCTCTCTCTCTCTCTCTCTCTCTCTCTCGGGCAATCCGAATATGCAGGCTGCACGTGTGTACGCCTGTCGGGAAATGTCGTGCGCGCTCGTAAGCGCATGCAAATGAAAAATTCCGCCGCGCATTTAAGCGACTCTAAAATAACCTTCCCGCCTCTCGTTCGCGCGGCAAGAGGAACGAGCCCTAATCCGGCACGTCCGGTCCTTTACGTCCGTTTCCACTGTTAGCCTGCTCTGTCAGGTGAAGCGTAATGGGATTATTCCGTACGCGCGCGCGCGCGCACGTGTGGACCCCCGCACTCTCTTCTCGGGGCTCAAGCGCGCTCGTCTAACATCGTTATCAAAAGAAAATAAAAAGGGAAAGAGAGAAGGGGCGAGGGAGAGGGAGAGGGAGAGAGAGAGAGAGAGAGAGAGAGCACGCATCCGGCGCGCGTTTCGCACGGCGCAGTATCAGCCGCGTAGCGTAGCGGCCGTTTTTATTCCGCTTTTGTACCTAGCCACAAATCATTTACGTCGCTCGTTACTACACGCGAAAGTTATGCTAGAGCACCGCCGCGTACGAGTCCGCCGCGATTTATTTCGCGCAATCTCGGCCAACTCTCGGGAAAAAATAACGCGGCGCCCCGCGGGGCTCGCGGGGGGAGGCACGCAACATCGGTACATTCCGGGCGCGCCGGCTCGCGCGGAAGACAAATCCGCGATGCGGAGTCACGCGAGCGCGCCCGCCGCGCGATCAAATGCCGCTTTAAGAGATAAGGGCCGCGGAACCTTTATCCGGCTCGCTCATCGAGGCCCTTCGAGCGGCGCGCGCGAGTGTTTTGCTCATTCTCCTTCCTCCCTCCCTCTCTCTCTCTCTCTCTCTCTCTCTCTCGCTCTCTTCCTCTCTACGTTGTGTTAGAACTTCGCGTACGCGTACGCAGAGCGCGCCCGCCCGCCCCGTCGCGTACAGTTGCATAATTTAGGAAGTAACGACGCGCGCCCGCCGGAATTACGTTTCGGCATTTCCGTTATTGCCCGAAGCGGCACGCAGAGTACGCATTCCGACGCTCGTAAATCCTGGTCGGCGTACTGCACCACCACTCCCCCCTCCCCCTCCCCTCTCCCTCTCCCTTGCCCCCGCTATCCTCTCTTTACTCCTCCTTCCGCGGGATTTTGTTGAATTCTGCACATAATTCTGCCTCTCATCGGCGAGCAGAATCACACGCGTTTTCGAAAAAGAGGCAAGAAAACAAAGCAGGAAGGGGGAGGAGGAGAGAGAGAGAGAGAGAGAGAGAGAGAGAGCGTCACCGGAAACCGGTGTCCTCTCTGTTCCTGCATCCCGCGATAATGCTCCCGCGATAATCGCCCTATCTCGAAATCTAGTGCGGCGGAAACGCGCGTACACGCACTTCCGGCCGAGAACGCGCTGTCAGCCGCTGTCGCGCATTCGCGAATCCGCCCGTGCGAGCGTCCTAACATCAATAATTCCGGCGAGCGGAGGGGAGAATGGAAAAACGTTCAATCTCGTTTATCCGCGATAAACTCGTATCCGTCCTAAATGCGCTTTTATAAATAACTGGCGATACCTCAAGGCGAGCCTGCGATCGTGATCCAGGCAAACCGGAATCGCGCAAGATTAATCCGAAGCCAAATTTTATTACTTACGCATAATTACACCCGATAAGAGACGCGGTGGAAGAGCGCAACTGTAGCGAAGAGGAGGGAAGAGGAGTGGAGGGGAAGAGGAAAGACACCAGGGGGATAATTAGATTCGTGCGCGCTCGACCTTATTTTTCCCTGGGCAACCGTGCGAGATGCAAGCATCACGACTAGATAAATCGGGACAAGTAGCTGCCTTGAGCATTAAAACGCTTGACGTAATGTCGGCAAAAAATAGAGCTCCAGAAATACTCGAGTAAATACTCCAGTAAATTCTCCAATCGGTTCTCTTTCTTCGATCCGTGGAATAAAGCCCGGTCCAAGTCAACGGAGGACAGTCGCGCACTCATTAACGATATCGCGCGACCTTCTGACCCGCGTTAGCTTCCCGAAGCTTGCCGAAGCCGTTCAATTCCGGCTCGGACTGCAGTTCCGCAGAAATATCGAAACTGTATTAATCCATTCTCTGGATCGGCGAGGGGATCGCGCAAGAAGGCGATTAGGTCCGAATATTCCGTTTCCGCGCCCAGTAAAAATCCTCGAGCCCTCGTTCGTTCGGTTCATCCACGAGATGCACGCGGGAGAGCGAGCGTCTCGAGCGCAAATTGCGATGAGCTCGAAATAAGCTCGTAACTTTTATCGTTCACTTCCACGGAGGCGGAAAACGATCTTGGCTGTTGCGGGGGGTCATTCGCCCGGTGCCCCGGAAGCGATCTAAATATTCAGAGATCGCCGGGTGGTGCAGCGGCGGCTTCTGGAATCTCTCTTCCATCTGTCCTCCCGCTCCTGCCCATCCCTGTCGCGGGGGGTAGGGGGAGGGAGGGGGGCGGGGGAAAATTGCAACGAAGCGCGGGGTGGAAAGGAACACGAGGGTGGTCCGTGCTCCTTTAAATACCTCAATCCGGAAACGCCGGATTCGCGGATCCCTCCCGCTTCACGTGCAGCAACGCGCGATACCGCTCGTTTGCGGAAAGTAATTGCGCGTAATTCCCATCCGATGCGTCGGAGGGGAACACGACCCTTCGTCATTGCGTTGGGATCATTCTGCGGCGATCGATCGCATTCGTAACGCGTAAAATATCTGCCCGCTGCGGCTATCGTTATTATATACCTCCATCATCGACCTTTCGCGCGACGGCTGCGGCCGCAGCTGTTACCGTATCCATCGGTATCTTCGAATCGATAACTTTATATGCGTTCTTCGTCAGGGCTGCCGGACCCTTCGGCGCAATGAATCCGCTGAACGCGCCGCGAAGTTGCTGCCAGAGTCGCTCGTGATCGGCCTATCATTTTTCTCCGAATTCCTCGAGTTTCTCGAGCTACCGCTTCGAGATTTTGTGTCGTTTCCTGCAAGGCTTTTCTGTCCTCTCTCTTCCGCTGGCAAGTCTCACTCAGTGTTTATTCATCCGCCGACATCTGCCGGCGCGGATCATCATCGCAACGCGGGTGATACTTCGAGCTGATGAATGCAGCGTCTCTCTCGCTGACGTCATAAGATTGATTTTTACGGTTTTCCTTGACACTGCTGCTCGCCGGGTCATTTTATCCGCGCCAAGTGAGAGCTTCGCGATTTAATGTAACGCGAGCAACCCATCCGAGGTCAAATGAATAACAGAAGGCGCAATTACCGGGAGGTAAAAAGAGATAGATAGATAGATAGATAGAGAGAGAGAGAGAGAGAGAGAGAGAGAGAGAGAGAGAGAGAGAGAGAGAGGCGAAAACATGAACCCACCGACAAATCCAGCTTTTCCTCAACTCATCGGGGAACGAATGGCCGGCAATCCGGTCGGAACGGCCAGTAATCTATAAATCGACGAAAATAGCGTGAGTTATACTTGGCATTCATCCGCGAGTGATCTTGATTTGCGGAATACTCTCCCTGCCGCGAGATGTGGATCTCTTGTGGTCTTTTGTTCCTCGGGAGATTTCCGCCGAAACCGCGAGACGGTAAGATGTAACTTTTCCGCGTAAAGTTATCCGCGGCAGTATCGCGCGGCGACACTGGTGCCAATTCCTATTGGCGGGCGACTATTGATGTCGCCGGCGAAGACGTTTGATCTCTATCGGCGACTGGAAGGAATTATTAGCGGGAAAGATTATCGCGCGCGTAACGTAGCGCGCGCTATGCAAATCGGCGAAGTCTGGCGCGGCGTACTCTCCCGCGAAACACGCAAACTGTCGGCGTATTAACACGCAACGCCGGAAACACCGCCGGCGAACATCCCCGGTTTGCTCGGCGATGCACGCGCGCGACACTTAATCCCTATCTTAATAATCTTCCGTGCCGATCTCGGCACACAAGCTGCGTCGCGGCGTTTCGCAACGTCCGCCGTTATCTCCGCGAGCGAGCGAATTCGTCGGAGGGACATTTCTTGATATCTCGCGCTCGCCCGAGCGAGCACTGGCCTTAATTAATTTCACAGCGGTGGCGACTAAGAGCAAAGAGCTTACAACGAGCTTTTCCATGCACCGCGGGGAGTCCCTTCTCCCTTTGGCTTTCTCCGAATTCGCCCCTTGCATCACGCCTGTCTTCGTATATCGAGATTCGAGCGAGCGTCCATGGAGACGGAGGGATGCGCACACGGATATCGCACTGTCCCGGAGCTCGAGACTGTACCGCACCCCCGAGGCGCATCTCGGCGGAAAGCTAATGAAGTGCAAAGTTTTCCACGTAGATTATCAGCTTTTGCCCGCCCGCTGCGATATGTCCGCGTTAATTAGTTAGGGAGAGGGATTACAATCTCGCATTTCCATTTGAGCGAGTTCACGTCAGACCAAGAACCCGGACCTTCTCTTTCCCTTTCGGCTCGTCGGCGATGGGGCTTCAACGATTCCGTTATTAATGTCACGACGAGAACGCAGTAGCGCGGAAGTACTTTGCGAACCAGTCCATACATAGCGCGCATTCTCTCTCTCTCTCTCTCTCTCTCTCTCTCTCTCTCTCTCTCTCTAATCATGCACAGAATGAAGATGCGTAGATATATTATGGACACGTGAACGCATGAATGCTTCGAGGAAACATTCACCGTTTTGTCAGATTTCTTCCCGACTTGCAAGTGATCACGGACGCAGCGATTCTTTCGCAAGGATGCTGTCTCTCTGTCAAGGAAAGAGAAAATTTCGTTTCCATTTATATGCAGAAGCAGACTCCGCGCACGCATTAATAAGATCTTTTGCACGTAAATGTTTAACGCTGGCAGTCCTTTCGTTTGCTCGTCGCCGTGGGCGGACAGATTCGCTCTCGAATTGTTCGAGGGCTCGAAGAAACACGCTACTTTCATTACGCTCTGTACCCGTGAGGTCTTGCGCGGATGCCAGGAAGTTGAAGACGTCTACGTCGTCGTCTTAAAGTTCGTTGCTCCGGAGCGAGACACTACTACATCGCGGCTCATCGCCATCTCATTGTCTCCGAGATGGCAGTGCCATTATCATCCGTGTGATGTATCATGGGAAAAACAATGAAGAAGGATTTATCTCCGCTGGAAGACGAGCTTCTCTTTGCTCTCCCGTGCGAGCCATTGTCTATCTGATTCACTCTTAAGCCGAGGCGCAATGAGTTCCGATCTAATCTAATTCCATCCAATCTCCCGCCGACCGTAGCTACATACCGCGGCTATTACGATTCTCTGATTGCCGAACTGTAGATACTTTGTACGCCTGATCGTTGGAGCTGTGCGCCGCTGCTAAAACCTCGCGCGTTCGCGCTTTTCTCCGCGGCGTCTTCTCGTTTCCGGTCGTCTCGACAGTTTCGATCCTGCGGTCTCTCACCTGCCCGAGATGGAGATTCGCGACAGACGGGATTAACATTCGCTAGATACTCGAGGTACACTCTCCCACGTACGAATCTCCAAGCGTCTTTTTACGTGTAACGGCCATAAACAAGGCAAAAGAGGGATGACGATACTCGGAGAGAGATAGCGCTCCGGGAAGGCAAATACAATTAACGCGGAGCTACTAAGAAGCGGCTGACCCGCAGTGCACTCCAAATAGGTATAAAGTTTACATAACGGGGGTGAAAGATGTATCCTCCGCCATTAAATCCAGAATATGCAGTTAGTTACGAACACTAAAGCAAACGCTTGCTCTCGCTACTTCGAGACACGCATCGACCGCTCCGCTTTGCGACTTGCGGAGCGCAAAGCGTACAAAGCGCTCGAGCGCTGCTCACGTCTCTGGCCGTGAACGATTCGATCGACTTTTCTCAACGTCCCTGAAATTAAATTATGATTAGATCCTTTCGCGCGCGGCATTCCACACTCTACAGCGTACTTGGAATTCCGTTTCCAGGGAGGGAGAGAGAGAGGGAGAGAGAAAGAGCTCCTGTGTTACCGCGGCACGAATACACGCGACTCGAAACTTTTACGATTCCAGAGTCGAGAGTTAACACCCATCAGCTGGAATCGTTAAAACTTTTGAACATTCTGTGCGCGCGCGCGCGCGCGATTTTACATGACAATTATGCGGGCGCGTGGTAATCTCATTTTGTCAACGTCGGGAATTAAATCGGGAGAGAACGCATCCCGCAATCGCAGCAAGAGAGCGCGCCGATAGCATAGAAAATCTCCCCCCCTCTCTTTCTCTCTCTCTCTCTCTCTTTCTCTCTCTCTCCTTCTCTCCCTCTCCCCAGAGGCATACATATTTATTTGCGATACAGCTTGCAGTGCAATATTACCTTTCTTATTACGGCTTATCGTGTGCACCTCGGGGGCACTCGGAATCTATTGTAAAGTTCCGCTAACTCTTTCAGAAAAGTCCCGTTCCAAATCGCCCTTACGGCCGACTGCATCGCGTATTTGCAGAAAGCTCGACTCAGCAAACTTTAAGGCAAGCGTGCGCGGGAAACTATCGCGGCCGCGCGTGTTGACGCGCGTGGAAAGATGCGCGTACAAATAGTAACAAATACGGTTCGCGTGCGAGGAAGACCGACAGCGAGCGGTTGTCACCGAAGCAACAATTGCTTTTCATCGCATCATCGATGTATCGCGTGCTTCCCATCGATGCTCCTAACGAGCATCCAGGTGGCCGGAATCGATGGAGAATCGATTTTTAAGATCTCGTAGAGATCGAACGGAGCGTTATTGGTCCGTGATTGAATTTCGCCGGCGCGAAAAGTCGCGCTTACGGACACTTTGGAGCTTTTATTATTCCTCGCGCTTCCTCCTCATCAGGGACTCCGATTAATCGGGAATCTCAACCAACGGTTCGGCTGGAGCGATTTCGCCAAGAGCCGCTCGATTAGCCGGCGATAGCCGGAAATCAAACAGACTGCAAGGTCGAACGGAGCTTCGAGACCGAGATATCGAGACTGCGCGAGCGTCCACGCGTCGCCGCGACTTTCGATCGCGCTTAATCAGTTGCTCTCTCTTTCTCTCTCTCTCTCTCTCTCTCTCTCTCTCTCTCTCTCTCTCTCTCTCTTGTTGCAGACACGCTGAGCCTAGGAGACCGGACGATAGATAACATGGACAGGCACACGATTCAGAACAGACCTCGGCAGCAGCTGCTGGACCACTCCTCCGGCCCGAAGTCGAAACCGGAACCTACCTTCGACTTCACGCAGAACACCAACGTGACCGCCCTGATCGGCAAGACCGCGTACCTCACCTGCCGAGTCCGCAACCTGGGCGACAAAACTGTAAGAGCTCCCACGCTAAAACAGTCCTACGTTAATCGTAAAGTACGAGATAAAGCTCAAGAATCAATATCGGTAATTTATGCCGCATTTATGCCGCGAATTCAGTTCTCTGTCGTGCGCGAGATCCCCTCGTTCATCTGCGGATCGCATCGAATGCGTGAAATTCGAGCGTGGAAGTTTCAAGTCGTAGCTTTTCAATCGAAAACATTATCGTGTTGATTAAGTTCTTGCGGTGGTTTTTCACGTGAGAGAATGGGGATGAATGCATCAACGTAAACAAATCTCGGTATTGCTGCACGCCATCGCGCAACGTCAGAAGAATCCCTCTCGTCGAAAATACCGCATCATCTGCCCTTTAGCGTCAAGGCGCGTTCAATTTAAGCTCGCGTGGAAGCTCCCGCGCTATATATATATATATATATATATATATATATATGTAAAGACGAACGATCTCTCTTCTTCTCTTTCCCCATCTCGCCCTTCCTCGCTCCGCGAAGGCAAAAGAGGAACTCGGTCTCCGTAAGGATCTTAGGGGAGGCGATTTGCAGGAAATAATCGAGTTGCGCGGAATCGATTGGACGTTAATTGACCTTAGAGGTAACTGGAAACTCAATTTTATTGCGAACGCAGTACCTATCCCATTACGATCCCCATTGAAAGGAATGATCAGTGCTGTTCGCCGGTCGCGGAATCGATCGCTTTTGCGCGAATCATTATCGATGTAATCTCTCGCTAGTGTACGTATACGTCTGTGCATATATGTGCATGTATGTCTGTGTATCTGTGACCATCTCCTCTGAAACGTTCCATTTCATCGGTTTCATTATCTCATAGATAAACGCACTCGCCGGATATCGCGTGGCGTTTCTCGTCTCTCTGCATTTGCACCCCGATGTATTTTTTCGCATATCGAAGATTCAGTTACCCCGCGCTCTTATATGAGTGCAACACGCACGCACACGCACAGCGAAACATGCTGCCGTGCAGTAACGGTGATTTAACGCTGTCGGGCATCACGGAGCGAACAGGAACGACGATTGGAAATCGCGCTTTCCTTCTCGATCGATCTTGATGGATTCCCAAATCGATATTTTTTTAACATATACGAACCGAAGTTGAAAATACCGAGGCTTCCAGCCATAAAGATAGTTTCTTGTAATTTCAATCGTTCATGTATTTTCTTCTTATGCATAAAGGGGAGGAAAGGAAGGAAGCCAGAGAGCATCGATGGATAATGAGTCTTTGCGCGTTGAGATTTGTATCGCGTTTTGCGAAAATCTCCCCGGGGAAAATTATATTCGAGCAAGACATCCCCGCGCCGCCAGATATTTAATATTTGAGAATTAAGGATCTGCGATCAAGTTTTCATAATCGGATTAAATTTTCATTTCCGATATGGAAACGCGATTATCGTGGGAAAAAATGCCGCGCGCGGTGTCGCGCGCGTGGCGCTCTCGAGAATTGTTTCTGCCCGAAAAAAGACCGAGTTATGTTTCTTCCTCAATTATGATGAAATAATCAAAACTGTGCGAGAGCTTAATTGGAATGCCGCCACGGCGTCTTCGCGCGCAGTCATCGGGCGCGATATTATATAAAAGAAAGTAATCGACTTTGCATTTCCTTCCCGGGTTATGGTTGTTTTCCGTGGTAATTGCGTTTAATAATAGATCCGAACGGTGCTCTCGAAAATTTTTCCGCGTTTCTGCTTGCTTTCTCACAAAGCAATTTAATTATTCGTGCACTGTTGGTTAAGCTATCTCGCGCGAAAGCCGATTTGCGAGCCGGTTAGTTGCCCGGGGCTGCTCTGCTACAAAGCCAATAAGTATTACTGGGGATATAAGTAAGTATAAACAAGCGTCGCGTAAATCTCGCTAACGGTGATATCGTTTCGCGATATAGCCAAATCCCGCAAATCCCGCGATACGTAACAAATTGCGCTGATTATTTTTATACGATCGACTACAAATTGATTTTACGGCAGAGCGCGATTGCGCCGCATTCATGAAATCCACCCGACTAGATGAAACGAAATCAAACGGTTTTTCAATTTGGTATACCTCTCGCCGTTCATTGTCAATATCCGGCCCGATACAAGCGCACATGCAATTATATTAAATGGATCAAATTAGATATCACACGTAATCGTCAATAAAAGCGTAAAGCTTCCGCGAAATACGATGAAGTCTGCGAACGAATGTATATCTTATAAGGGCTATCGAAAACGCTGGAGCGTAGAGATTACTTTATTTCGTTGTTTTCCCTATTGCCTCATCTACGAAAACTAAAACGGCGTTCTTTACGCGTGTTATATTTTTGTGTTACATTTAATTCTCGTAATAAAAACGCGGCACTTGGAATCACGTTGAAACCGGTAACCGTTTATGCGATCGCGCGATGTAGGTCACCGTATATCGCATTTTGTTTTGCGGGATCATGTAAAGTTGCTGGCATCTCGAATGTTTCGAAATGTTCTGGCGAAGCGCGAAATGGTTAAATCCTGATGTATGCCTGATGTATGCATGAAATCGAGAGAGGCGCTTTTAATCGTATTTCGCAATACAAACGGTCTGATTAATGAAAGGATTATGGGAAGAAAAACAGTATCCGAATTCTACACGCGCGCGTGCGCGCGCGCACATACACACGGTGACAGTAATATGGACATTAAAAAAGGCGAAGGAGCGAAATTGCAGGAGCGACGCTGCAGAATAATAAAGAAGTAGAAACGTCATTAGCTGAAAAATGATTAAATTGTTTAAATGCATTTGCACTGCGACGCACTCGTATTGATTTTCAAACGATCGCATCTCCGTGACGAATCACGACTACTGTCATGCGTAAATGTTATAAATTTAATTAACTTGGCATCCGTTTTGTCAAGAGAAACGCTCTTGACGCTAAACTAGAGCATTTTCAGAAACATGATAAATGCACAAGAGCTATTTATAAATTCGAACTGTCGCGGATATATCTCATTCACAAATTATTACATCTTTCGTGCTTTTGTTGAGTAAAACACTATTGACGCAAGCATTCATTCGGCATGGATTCTTCAAGATTTTGGATACATTAAAGAGTAATTATCTTTGACTCTACGTTCACTTTCTCTGTCCTTTCTCTGCGAATCAGACTCCGCAAAAGTATGAAATTTCCGAAAATTTCGAATCAAATTGCAAGTGCGTCAGAGTTAACATAATTTCGGGATTAACATTCATATTTACAGCGATGCTCGATCACAGTCAACGGGCTGCAGGAATTTATTTAGCACATCTCGTTGGCTTTGTGAGCATTCGTAGCAAACAGAATTTACGATGCGTAAACTCTCGCATAAATTTTTGCAAAATGCTCTGTCTGGCAACGTATATGAAATCAGTTTTTACAAAATACATGTAAATGTTAAATTGTATCGAGGGAAGCACAAAGCAGAATCGCGCGAATTAACTGCCGTTAAAATAAACGACGGATTTTGATTGGCTTTATCAGCGAGCTCAATAAAAGTCCGAACAAAATTGCATTTTGACCGCAAATGTTTAAATACGTGATGCAATTATATCACGTCGCATAAATAAAATAAGTTAAAAGCTATCTGACAATCGCATCGATTGTCACTCCAAATACTTTGACGAGTTTTCGAGCCATTTGCAAACGTCCGATTGTCACGCAATCGACGCGACTAGAAAGGTTCCGGTTAAATTTTAACTAATAAAAAACTAAACGAAACTCTCTCCAAAATCGTCAATCTAGGATTTAGCCGTCCAATCCAACCGTTTTATTCAACAAAATATACACGAAAGATATAATCATTGCTAAAATATAATAATTTAATTATTTATTAATATAATAATTTAAGGTAAATTGATCAACAGCTCTTGTACATTCATCTTACGCAGACCTCTTAGAGTTTCTGGAAACACTTTAGTTTAGCATTCTTTTCCTTGACAAAGCAAATGCTGAATCAATCAAGTTTATTACGCAAGACAGTGCTCGCGATTCGTCACGGAAATGCGCAACATCTCCGTTCAAATTCCGGGATCCATGCAGACGCGACATTTACGATTTAAGAAGGAGCTTCTGCGATTGTTGCGATTCGGATAAAAATCCAACTTGACGAAAATGATGAAAAAGATAAAATCGTGACGGGCAGGATCGCGTTACGACACTTCGACAGTCATTCAATATCATTAAGCGCGCTGGTATCCAACATAGCAGACAACACGGGAAACCCTTCGTCACATTCCCGAATACGATGTTGGCGTAACTAGTTTCGCTTAACCAGTTCGGCATTCATCATCCCCGACGTCTTCTTGCAGTTTCGTCCGAGGGGATGGAAAGTACAGTGTGCTCTCATCCCCCTGTTCAATACTGAGTCGCCGCCATCGCGTTCGGAATGCGTCACGAAGCGTTAAACCGTCCTTTCTTCCATCCCCTTTTCGCCATCTCCTTGCTAATGTAATAGCCGCTCGAGAGACAAGGGGTAAACTTTTCTGGATAAATATATCAAGTGCCACGGGTGTACGCGAGCAAACCAGCGAGCAAGCGACAGTCATGACGACCTTGCGCACTGATGATCGAAGAAGGAAAAGAAAAAAAGCACGACGAGTATCGTTTTTTCTCGCGACTCCTGGAACCGCGATCTATTTTTCTCGGTGGTGGGTTTTCGCCGACCGATTCGACGCTTCGCCGTTTTGTTTCTGGGTCGCGAAATTGCTGTCGCTGTATTCCCCTCGCCTATATAATTATCTGCTCCTCTCTCTCATCGTGTGACGTACACAAGCAACAGTAGCATACTTGATCGGATCAGATGATCGGTTCTTCGAATTATTCGTGCGCTCGGCACGCGGCTCCGTACCTTTCGGAAACGGAAGCGATGCCACGAGGATGACCGTAAAGAGATCAGTCTCCGAACTTATGGACCGTATACGTGCATGCGCGCGCAATAGCAGCGATCTCCGCTCTCGGGAAGGCCGACCTCGCCGGGGTTTATATATGAGGTCGGGCTACGTGGAAATATCGACGAGCGAGCAGCCGCAGATCGGAACCACGAGGCGAAAATCTGCCCGCTGCGGAGAAAAACGCGTTTCACGGAATTCGCGGAGAGCCGACATTAATGCGCGCTTTGAGCTCGTCGTGAATTCTGATGTTACGTTGGAACGCCGCGATAGTTTGCGGATGACGGACGGTTGACGGACGTTGGCGATAAATTAGTTCATCGCTGATACTTTGCATCGCGCCTGCTTTAGACATGAGCTAGCGATGCGTGCGGAAACGCACTGACAAGAACGGGCATTCAGCGTTCCGCGTTCGCTCTTCGTCATCATCGCGCTACATTCATTTCAATATCGAAAATAAAGCAGAAGACTGAAAGGTGGTTCGAGCGAATTTAATAATCGAAAAGATTCAGTTTACAGTCTACGTGAATTTCATGATATATATACGTATATTTAAAGGAAAACGTGAGTCGGGAGCATGAAATAACATGAATTGATGGAAACGAGGATCAGAATCGATAGAGCGTACCTTTCGGAAGACACATTTGTCGGTAACGTTCATGGATTCTTTTCATCGCGATATGCCACGCGGAGATATTTTCTCGATCGGATTAGAAAGGCGCCCCGTTGGAAGCATTAATCTCTCCGCGCACGCAGGGAATAATCTTTAATATTATTACCGGGGAGGAGCGCCGAGCAAGAAAAGGGAGGAGCGTACCGCGATGCCTTTTCTTATGGCGTAAGTTTTAAGTGACCGAACTTTCCTCCTCAGTGAGATTTAATTTCTCGTCCCACTTCTGTCCACTTATCACCGCGATGTATTATTATTCCGCGTAGGAGAATGCGATTAAATTAACCGGCTCTATAAGCTTAATTCAAGCACCGCTCCCTCCAGTTGCTCGGAATAACAATCGAGATGCTCAACAGAGAGAGAGAGAGAGAGAGAGAGAGAGAGAGAGAGAGAGAGTTGCGATTGCAATTAACAGTTCGGCAATTTAACTTGATTAATCTGCAGGCCACGTGGCAAATGTGACACAAAGCAAGAAACAGAGTTCCGATTCATGCATGTTGAGCACCGACCGATGATCAGATCGAATTTCTGTTTCTGTTATGTAACTTTCTATCGCGAGATGAACAAGTAAAGTTTCTCGGTGAACAAATGGTGAAGAAACAAGCAAAAGCGCTAGATGAGTTTCACAAAGATTCGCATTTTGAACTCTGCACAAACTTGTCTCGATGTTCCGCGCGAATTCGCGCGATCCGCGAATTAATAATCTTGCACGATTTGTCGATCGCTCTGAAGATGGAGGGAAAGGCGGGAGCGTTTATTTGCGCAGAGGAAAAGGAAAACAGAGGAGAAAATGAAAAGTATCTACGGAAAGAGTGGTGAAATAAGGGGCGCGGCTCCTAAGATGATATTATCTCGGAGAAATTCCGCGAGGATTCCGAATGTACGGAAACGCTCGCTTCGTATTCCTCCGCGGAATCCTTTTATTTCCCATTCGAAGGATTCCTTGGAAAAATCGCCGAAGAGTCTCGGATCTCGCATCGATACCATCGCACGTTCGCAGAGTCTCGCTCTGCGTGCGCCGAGCCAGAGGAAGCGCCGAAGCTTCTCTCCCTCGCCCTCTCCCTCTCTCTCTCTCTCTCTTTCTCTCTCTCTCTCTCTCTCTCTCTCTCTCTCTCTCTCTCTCTCTCTGCCGGGAAAGTTTCTGTATTTCTTCGCAACTTTTCTTACCGTTCGCCGACACGGGTCGGTGATTTTCGGCGAGCACGGAAAATAGACGGATCCTCTCGTTCGGCCCTTCCGTTTCGGGATCGCGCTAAAGTTGGTCAGATGCTGCGCGAGATGCTCTCCGCGACGATCGACGTAGTGCGGAGGTTCAAATTCATCGAAATGAACTCGCGTCCCGATGAGTATACTTTCCCGGAAGTAACTCCCATCTTCGTGGCTCGCTTCGGAAGCGCTTCAGGCTAACGCGTAAAATTTCCGGCCGGCTGGCGGAGGAATCGCGCGAGATTACTTATTTGCGCGTAGCTGCTTTGTTATTCCACCGAGAGCTCGAGCGGGAGAACCCTAAGTAGCCAATGAACTTTCATCTGTTCTACGAGAGGGAGTTGTGATTTCTCTGAGATTTCGACATCCCGGGCTCTCCGTTTCTCTGAATGCACGCAGCCGGGACTCGCTGTCTCGGACGACCACGTGACAGGAAACCGCGCACGTGATCTGCCCCATTTGCAGGGCAACGATTGAACGAACAAAATTGTGAATAATCTAACCACAGTCGGTACGTCGGGGCTAGTCCACTTCTCGCTTTTAATATGATACGACATAATGAGCAAAGTACAAATCGCGGATGCTATTGACGTATCCTGTATCGATGCACCCACATTGATGATTATCGCTCCATTTGTCTGCGAAGGTATCCTGGGTGAGGCACAGGGACATCCATATCCTAACGGCGGGGGCGTACACGTACACGAGCGATCAGCGGTTCCAAGCGCTGCACAAGCAGAACACGGGCCACAATAACGAGTGGTCCGAGTGGACTCTGTGTATAAAGTGGGCGCAGGAGCGGGACCGGGGAATCTACGAATGTCAGATCTCCACCATACCCGTGAAATCGCACCAGTTCCGCCTGAACGTCGTCGGTAAGTCCCCCCGCACTTCGCGCTCTCGGCGCGACTTAATCTCGCACCCCGCCTCGCCGATGGGACTTTGCCGGAAGTGCCGCGCATCGCGGTTTAATTCCGCCCCCGTCCTCGGCGCCGCCGTTGGAACACTCGCTCCGCGAACGCGCGAGGGGTAATTACCATGGGAGGGGCGGGACAGAGGGGAGGGGAGGGGGGACGACGACGACGACGACGACGACGACGAGGACGACGAGAGAGTATACGCCTCGCAATCAAAACGCGTTCAACGCGATTATCTCTCGGGGATTTCCGGGGGTGGGAGGGAGGGACGGGATAATAGCCCGAAACCGGGCGGGACAGTGTCGAGCGGCCCGTCGCGCTCATTATTTCAATTACGCTGACCCCCACCCCCCTGCCCGTCCCCGACTACCTGGTTGCGTTTGTTAAGAAGCTTCACCTCGTTACTTCTCGCGGATCGCGAGGCGGCTTTAAAGATTCCTCGTTCCTCCCGCTCGCTAAGTACCATTCCCCGGAGAGACTTTTATGCGAAGAGCTTTCACGACGCGTCTCACCGGATTTATCCGGTGGCGAGAGCGAGAAAGAGACAGCGAGGGGATCGTGAAGAGGGGCGCGGGTAACGGGGAGTGATGAGAGTCGGCATGTAAGGGGCAATAGAGGTAAAGAGGCGGGCGGTGGCGGGGTGAGAGAGAGAGAGAGAGAGAGAGAGAGAGAGAGAGAACGCGCGCGGTGGTGAGGTAAGGAAAGAAAGAAGGAGGAAAAGAGGAAAAGAGAAACGAAAGAGAAAATTCTTCTTTATCGCAGTACCTACGGCGACGATACTGGGCGGGCCCGAGCTGTACGTCGGTGCGGGCAGCACGATAAACCTGACGTGCGCCATACACTTCAGCTCGGAGCCACCAGCCTACATCTTCTGGTACTACAATAAGAACGTCCTGAGCTACGACAGTCCCAGGGGCGGCGTCTCGGTGATAACTGAGAAGGGTGGCGACGTCACCACCTCCTGGCTCCTTATTCAGACAGCGCAGCCCTCGGACTCCGGGGAGTACAGCTGCAAACCCAGCAACGCCAATACGGCGTCCATCAGGGTTCATGTCCTAAATGGTGAGTCTTTGCCCCCTGCGAGTCCTCGCTCCGGCGAGGACGTTTTACGAGCTAGACGACGACGACGATGATGCCGAGAGTCTCGCGTCGCGAGAAGTCGCATCGCGACGGTTCCCGAGACAGAGTAAGGAAGTTGGCAGGTTATTGTTTAATCAAAACTAGCGGGATTACTTTGTCGTCGACTTCACGGAGTCCGCGCGGGATCCCGCATTGCGCGCGTTCGTCGGGGTTTACTTAAAGAGCAACGGCGGATCGCGCGTGTAATCCTCGCGTGCGTCAAGTGCACGTAGATTCTTTGATAAACGGACTTGTCGATAGCGTTATTTCCGCCAACCTCGTTAACCCGAGCGCTCCTCTTTTATGATGATTCCTTGAATATCATATCTGAAATTTATGAGAATTTACGGCACTTTTTGGCATTTTCGCTGCGGAAGAACGACGCAAACGTCTTTCAAATAATTCGGATCACGTTAAAACGTGCGAAATGTGCGAAAGTATACGTTCCGGAAATTCAAGCGATGATAATCATAAAAATGAATACCAGGTATCAGGACGAATAGCAATCCAGCTATCGAGAGCGCGGTCGACATAATCCGATTTTTAACAGGAATTTTCGAAACTTGATTAATCAGCGTCTGTTGGTTCCTACTTGCGCGCGCAATTCCGCAAGGACCGCGATAACTTGATCTCGCCCTGTCACGATAACTCTTGGCCGATCGCCGAATTTCGGAGCGTGCCGCTTCGAAGCGCGCGATTCCGGATCGGCCGAACATTTTGCAGCATTTTGCGATCTCCGCTCCGCGAATTCCCCAAGCGCAGATCGTCGGCGAGGAAGCTTCTCGCTCCACGGCGTGCGAGCAATTATTTCATATTCACCGCCGCGATCTCGCGAATGGGCAAGGAGAGCGCCCCCCTCCCGTCAGACGCATTACGCAATCCGAGGCGCGTAAATGCCCGAAGCGCGACGAGCAGCAGCCGACGAAACTGCCCGAGGCCGAGGATCGGGAAAATCTCGCGGTATCGGGAACACTCGCGCGATTCCGCTCGCGGCCGGCGAACCGTGCGGACGATAAGCGGACATCGAGCGGGCTTTCGGATAGCGGCATAAAAATACATTCCGTCGCACCCTTATCGCTTCCTTAAGCGCGACGGGTTCGTGGGCGAGAAAGGGGAAGAGTAGAGCAGAGAGAGAATATCAGTTTGATGCGCGCTCGCAGCTGTCCCTTCCCAGCTTTCGGATGAAACTTGCAGTTCCGTCAACCCTCGGCAATTATGCAGTCGCAAAGTTCGCGCGTACAACATACATGCGCGCCCTGTACACACACACACACACACACACATGCGCGCGTATACACGCGTCATGCATGTACGCGCACGTGTACGAGCGCGACTGCGACACGCCGGGCTCGTATAATAAGGCCCTCCGTCATCAGCGGCGAACGAAGGAGCCGTTGTCGGAGTTGGTGAACGCTTCGATGACCCGGGACCGGCTTGAATAATTTATTAATGAAATGCGTGCGCCAGACGTTGAATTATGCCCGTTATCCCGTTTTTACGCGAGACGCGAGACGCGGGACAATACCGACGCGAGCACGGAGCGAGTCCCGCGACAGGCGGATGTTGCTAGCCTCCCCCTCCCCCTTCCCCCTCCCTCCTCCACGTTACGATCATCGCGAGCGGTGACTCGGGAAATGGGACACGGGGGATGATCCGGGCACAGATCGCATGCAACCGGCGTGCAATTTGCAATTGCATACGACTTTGCGCATGACTCGCGGTCGGCGGTGCGTAAAATGACGCACGGGAGGAGGAGAGAGAAAGAATGTTCTTTTGTGTAATTGTCATATAATTGCGTAGAAACGTAAGACACGGAGAAGTGCGGGAGGATTATTACGGACATTGTTTCGGCAACGCGCAGAAATCGCTAAATTCGCTCTTCAGAAGGCTCATCGATCGATAAGCCAGAGCGAGATGATCCGATTTATCGAAAGCTTTCGGAATTCCGAGAGAATTTACGTTAAGTATGTTAAATATAAAAATTCGAGATAATATCGGGATTATAACCTCGACACGTACAATTGACCGTGTTTAAGCGAAGTCTCGCTAGATAGTCGCGTGGCCTAAATATTCCTCGTCCAGGAAGCCCGCAACGGATGTGACGCAGCGATCTTACGCCATCCGCGCCACATAGATCAGTATCGCGAGAGATACAAATCGCGCCACGGCGGGAATGACTCTCGTGCGAGCGCGCGCTCTTAAAATTTTACCGTGGAAATCCCGTGTGCCGTTTGTACAGCACGACATCTTAAAAGCTCGCAGAAATTTACAGCTACTCGGCCTGATATGGCTTGAACGGGGCGGAAATTACTCTTCGATTCGCACACGCGTGCAGTGTGCTCGGCTGGCTGGCGCGACCGATATTCCACGCCGAAGGAAATCTATGGGACCCCATTTCGCGAGAACTTCGCCATTAGCCCGCGTGCCCAGAATAATACCCTCGCAGTCCACGATTACAACGCGTTAAAAACAATTTCGGAAACTTCGCCTCATCCTCCTTCCTACTCTCTCCCTCCCGTCTGCAGTCGATTCCGGCCGCGTTCCGGCCGCGTCGTCGGAAGGGAAATGTCTTTTCGAAATTTCCCGCGTCGCGATAAGAAATGCGGACACGGCGGGCGAGCGAACGAAAGTTTCGCGCGTCCCCCGCGCAAAACTTGGAAAATTTACGAGAGAGAGAGAAACAGAGAGGGATCGGGGGAGGAGAAAACGAGAAAGTGCGAGGGACAGAGCCGAGTTTGGATAATTCTACAGGCATTATAGATGAGGGGGAGGGGGAGGGGGGGAGGAGAGAGAGAACAGAGGGAGGCCGGAGGAACGACCGGAGATTGTACTTCGATTCACTTTACGAAGTGACCGATATCCGATGGAACGTCCTCGTTAGAGACAGAGAGAGAGAGAGAGAGAGAGAGAGAGAGAGAGAGAGAGAGAGAGGAGAGGGTGGAAGACGAAGAGGGCCGAACGCGCCTAATGCGCTCCTCGGAACTTTTGCAACAATGGCCGCCGATAAACATTGGCGAATAACGAACGGGGATCGCAAATTGCACGCCGGTTCGGCATCATTTACCCGAATCATGTATCGCTCGCGTAGTTGACATTCATTAAAAAGTTCGCCGCGACGCATAGAACGAACGCACGAGCGAGCGGGCGAGCGGCCACGAACGATTCAATTAATCTCAACGGTCAGCCCCCGCACGGAGAAAAACTTTTCCCGCTCTCGCGCGCGCGCGCGCGCGCGTGCGCGTGCGCGTTGCACGTCGGTATTTCAATAAACTTTCCATGCGAAAATATCCACGGCACCGGCACCCTCGTTATCCGGATCACGCCGGACGGAATATTCAACCGTCTCGCCCCTCCCCCACCCTGTCCCCTTTTTTGCCGTCCGGCTCGCATGGAGTAGATTACATTCGCTGAATGAGACTTGATGGATTGATGGATGGTTTATTTATTCCCGACGTAAACCCCCGAGGAACTCCTCGTAATAATAATGGCTTTACCGCGTAACATCGAACCACGAGAGTGACGTAATAAAAATGTTTAGACGGTTAGCCGGTCGCCGGGAGGAGATAGCGCAGAATACCGACGCGTCGTGAGAGAGAAAGAGGGATGAAATCCTGAGAAAAGGGGGGAATATTCTCTCGCGATTCTTCTCTGAGATTCGGCCTTTATTAACGCCGAGATGCTGCCGAATGAGCCTGCCTTCCTTCGCCGCTTTCCTCTGTCCCTGCTGTCCCGTTTGCATGTAATTAGCGGGAAAGACGATTCGACGATTCGTAGCATGATGCGATCGATTCGAGTGCACGATGAATATATTGCGAGTGATATCAGATCGGCTAGATGTTAAGGACCGCGCGAGAGTTGGCGATAAGATCGAAATAAGTTGTCCTTGTGTTCCAGGCGAGCGACCGGAAGCGATGCAGACCGGGACCGCGGGGCCGATACTGTCCTCGAGTTGTCTATTGGTGTCCCTCATCATTTTGTACATATCCTCGGTGTAAACGGAAACGGACGGCCCACGGCCCACAGAGTGCACATCCGTCGCGGTACGTTTCCCGCCACGTCCGTAAGCCGTGAGACGCGTTTGTCAGCCGGTAGATGTGATCGCGGGGCGACCGCAGCGGAAACGCAAACACGAAGAGGACGCTTGGTCGGCGCGCCGTCGATAATTCACGATGCTTTCGCGTAAGAGGGACAAACTGCCAATTAAAAATAAAAGAGACAGAGCGACGCTGCGACCCGAGAGCTTTCGACTAATTAGTCATTACTCCTCGCGAGAGCACCGTGAGTTCGACGTGAGCTAGCATTAGTGGCGTCGCCAAGAACGACACTGTCAGGGATGGACGCTCCGGACGCGTCCGGAGACGCGTCCACTCTTTTCCTCGCGCTGGAAAAGAAACGTCGATTCGGTATCGAATTCGTCGCGGAATCGCCGGTCGGTTCCTTCCCGCGAAGGAAAACCGCCCCCTTCCGGCGCGCGATCGACTATCGATCTCTCGCGGCCGGAATCGAAACGGACTCCACGGAGTGCACTCGCGCGCGTGCACTTTCGACGAGATCGCGCGAGCGCGCTCCCGAAACGCGGGAGCGGAAGTGCGTCTTTCTCGGCGGGGAGGCCCAGTTTAGTTAAGCAAACGTCGATGCTGATGCCGGAAGCGCGGGCGCTTCGCGGCGAATCCGCTGCGCGAGGATTCCGCTCTCCGAAGCATCCGAAGCTCCCACCGCTCCCTTGCCCCTCCAGGGGAGGGGGCGAGAGAAGAGCCGGCGATCGAGGTCAGGGCGCTCACCCCTCTTACACTCCTTACGATTCTCCGCTTCCCGATAATCCTGGTAATCCGCATGGAGAGAAACCGATTTACGAGAAGCGTAAAGGCGAGGAGCGATTGCCTTACGGTACGTTTTACGAGCGGTCGAATCTTGGAAATGCAAGCTACGTGGATGGGATTCAATGAAAAATAAAACGTGACTCGGATCCCCGATCCGGGCATTCTTCCGTATTTCATAAAATCGTCGCGCTATAATCGGTACTGCACAACACCCCCACTCGAGTTAACCTATATGTACGTGATGCCTCCCCCTGCCACCGGCGCCATCTTCAGTGCCGGCGACGCTTCTGCCGCGATAAATTTTATCGCGGCCCGCCAATTCGCTCCGCGGCTCGCAACGTTCGCAGACCGCCGATTAGCTTTATCGCGCTTGAGAAATTTCCCCGCGAATTTTTTCTTCTTCTTTTTCTTTTTTACACGCCCCCGGGTACCGCGGCGTTTCAGCGGTTATAAATTTTATAACCGCGCCCTGACCGGCACGGTCCGTATTATTTATGCGATACCTTTACGATTTCATTCTCCGTCGTTCCACCTCTCCGGTGATAAATCTCACGGCACTTGTTTAAAAAATTAATATTCGATTTCGCCTCGAGCCGATTCCGAATGGATTTTATGGGCGCACAAGCGCCCGTGCGTCGAGCGGCTCGCGTATTTAACGCGGATATTAAAGCGAATATTGATTCACGTATCGCGAAACGCACGCGTCTGAATTTCGCGCTCGCTCGACTCGTAATTGAACCCGCGACACAGAGAATCGATAATCGAATGCAATTGGCATAAACTCAGCCCAAGTACTCTATTGTCACGCACTTTGTGATTGCGCCCTAATTTTCCTCTACGCGCAATTCGCGCTTAATCTTTAATTAACGTAACACCGGGGCGTAAAGATAAATTATCGGAACGCGCTTAACGGGGTTTTATATCGCGATTGCATTAACAATCACCGTTGACATTCGAAATATGCGGCGAGCACGCAGAGATCATCGTGGATCGTCAAAGAGCTATCTCTCTCTCTCTCTCTCTCTCTCTCTCTCTCTCTCTCTCTCTCTCTCTCTCTCTCTCTCTCTCTCTCTTTCTTTTTCTCTCTCTTGCAATTATCGAGTTATTGAATCGAATCTCTCTCGCGATTCTATGCGAGAGCTCTCGCTGTGTCTTTATTAACATTGTTCAATGTGGAAATCGGCGTGGTAATCACGCGACGCGACATTGCGGTATCGATAAAAATCAATTGTTTTAACACGACGCACGAGCGTCGTAATTAGATGCGCTTATTGGCACGACGCGTGATCAGGGTGCAGTGAGAAGCAATTAGCGCGAGGATGTATGACATACGCGCGTAAAAGTTAATCTTATGATTACGAATGAAACGATTGAATAATCGAGCCAGGCCGCGCGGCGCGATTTAACGCAATGATCGACCGCGATTACATCGCGGACTCGCGCATAAACGAGCATCCTATCAGCGAAGTGGCAGAGCGCGCTTTGAACTTTGAACCCGCGAGTCGAGATTACCGGAAAGTCGCGCGCGTGCTGATCGCTCGCGACTTGCAGCCGATCGTCGCGATTGCCTTGGCCTCTGGCTGTACTTTCGTTGCGTTTCGTTGTGTTTCGTATTCAGACACAAGCGAACGACTGAATCATTCGTTAGGAGAACGGATGTAACAACATTGTCCTTGCTAGATATCGACTTTCACCGGTTTGCCATTTCTGCCATCATGATTACGATTGCGGAACAACGCCCGCCGATCGAACGAATTACCAGAAAAGGGAACAAAGAGAGATGGAAACAGGAAGAAAGAGAGAAGCGCGCGGTCCATTTTTCTTTAATACACTTTATCCCCAGTTGCACGCTGCGCTTAAGATACTGCGCTTAAGTACATTATCGTTAACCAATTGCTTCCGCAAACGGGGAAAGCGAGAGAGCAAGAGAGAGAGAGAGAGAGAGAGAGAGAGAGAGAGAGAGGCTGAGAGAATTAGGCAGAGATGTTAGATGCTAGATCGGTATAGTCGTCACTGCACTGGCATCAGCTCCCGCAGGTGCATTATTTCCTCATCGGGACAGAAGTAATTGATCAAACACCGAGCACGCGCCCCGTCATCGTTTGTCCCGGAGTCATCAACCTAACGACCGCTAAACTAACGGAAGGGCACCGAGATAGCGTTATGGGGGTCGGATGTGAGCACGGATACGGGATAGAGTGTTGCTCCTATTGCTGGAGCTCGAGGGTTTGAAAGGAGAGAGAGAGAGAGAGAGGCTGAGAGAATTAGGCAGAGATGTTAGATGCTAGATCGGTATAGTCGTCACTGCACTGGCATCAGCTCCCGCAGGGGCATTATTTCCTCATCGGGACAGAAGTAATTGATCAAACACCGAGCACGCGCCCCGTCATCGTTTGTCCCGGAGTCATCAACCTAACGACCGCTAAACTAACGGAAGGGCACCGAGATAGCGTTATGGGGGTCGGATGTGAGCACGGATACGGGATAGAGTGTTGCTCCTATTGCTGGAGCTCGAGGGTTTGAAAGGTGGCCTCTGCACGCGGTGCAGAGAGAGAGAGAGAGAGAAAGAGGAAGAGGCGCTTCACGCGCGACGTAGCACGGAGATCCCTAAGCCCTTCGATAAACCATGATAAGCGTTCAGCGAACGTTGCTACCTCGGATATGTATCGCTCCTGCCTTCCTGAGAAGAAATCACTGCCGCGTAGAAATAATTAAACGGCCAAGCGAGTAATTAGTCAGCGACGCGGGCAGCGTTTCGCGTTTCTGAGAGACGGCATCAGCATCGGCGTTGCTGCCACAAACGCGCACATGTGAATTTGTACATAAACTGAATCTGTATCATAAACTCCGTTGCGGCAGCATCCCACGTCTTGCGCGCCTTTCCGCGTGAAGAGTTCGCCGCGGGCCGAGCTCTCTCTCCCCTCGCTCTCGGAAGCGTTCGAGACAATCGCGAGTTCCGGGGAATATGGAGAGGTCACGCTTCGAGCGGCGAGAGAGGGAGAGAGAGGAAGATCATTGACTTTCCGTTTGTGTGCGCTTCGATGTGAAATCCTGCCAGCACTGACAAGCGACCATCGTCCTGTCGGAAGATGTTTTGCTCCGTTGCTCATCTCTGTATACGAGATCTGATTGTTTCCCTCGTTATATCGAGCCTTATTCTCTTGAATCTTTACAGATTTGTTTGTTAGCGTTAATGAAACGCTAATGAACGTAATTATTGCCGGATGTATTCCTTCTGTATCGGCATTATTGCATTCTGCGTTGATTTCCCAGGAATGCAAGAGGTGGGACTTTGTAACTTTATCTCGGCGATGGATATTTTTTAATAAACTTTCACAAATTTTTATAAATTTCCTGGTATTCCAGATTTGGCATATATGTATATCATCGCGTTGTTAACTACCGATGCGCAAGCTAGGAAGGATCGTTGTAAGAAAAAGTGTATAGATATTCTCTTGCATCACGCATTCGTGATAAGTATTTTGCGTTTAAACGCTTCATCTAATAATAAAGGAATAAAAATTCAGGTCGCCACGTCCGACAAATATTTAAAGTCTCACGGATGGTCGTTTGTCAGAAGCGATTTAAGTAATGTGGCGAGTCGAGAGAGAGAGGGAGAGAGAGAGAGAGAGAGAGAGAGAGAGAGAGAGAGAGAGAGAGAGAGAGAGAGAGAGAGAGAGAGAAAGAGCGGTTGTTATGATTTCAATAAGACAAGACCTTAGGGGAAGCATTTGCATCTCTAGCTCCATCTACTTATTACAATTTTATGTAAGCAGATTCTTTCCTTATTGTTAAAATCTTTTACTTTGTTTTCCTTGCATGGAAAAGGTAAACAATCCGACGTTACGAATTAGCATAAAGTCCCACGAACTTTCGTAATCCAATTCTGATATTCAACGCAGCCATGTTATATACATCGCGCTGTATAATGACTTTGTTGTATGCCTGCCAGTTGCCTTATGCCGTATATAATTAATTAACGGCGTCATGAAGTTTTTCACATAAGGGACTTGCCGGACACGTCCGTGTGTCATTGTGGATAGAAAATTTCTTAACGCAACATCGACGTAATGTCCCTCTCGCCGCGGGAAATGGCTCTCAAAATTCTCCGTCATAATTTACAAAATTTTCACTCTTCCCCCTCCGCGCGTGCGTGTATGTTTCATGTTGGGAACAAAGTAGAAGAAATGGATACGCAACGGCGGAGGAGAAACGGCTCGTAAAGAAGCCTCGGGATCCGATGGCCTCTCGGAAAGTGCAGGACACGATTCCGAAAATGCGGGCAGGGAAGACGGTAGTTTTGAAAGTTCTCTCGGGCGATGATGAGCTGAGGGGTTGGGGGTTGAGGATTGGGGGAGCTGGCGGAGTCGCGAGCTGCCGCACGTGCGGGCCGGCGGCCGAGATGTACGGCCCTCGAAGACAATGAGGAGCCGGAAGAAAAATAATTGCGCAGGCGGGCACGGACGGAGGCCCGAGACAAAAGTTGGCGGGCATTTTTCTTCCTCCTCGGCGGAAACTGGGCGTAGAGAGAGAGAGAGAGAGAGAGATGTAGCGCGCCGTCGAGTCGCGGGAGCGGGTCCGCAATGCGTGCCGTATCGATTCTCCCGTTACCGGGCGGATGTTTGGGAGGTGTATCTCTCGATGGCCCTAGTTATTCCGGTTAAATACAGGATACGTTCAGGAATGTACATTACTAACGGAAAGCCTTCCGCCGGTTTTGCAGCTCGTCGAGCTCGTTTTCGAGCGAGATATCGAGATGCCGCGGATACAACGCCTCAGAGCTGGCACGCAAAAGTGAGCCGGGAAATCTCGCGAGTTCGCCGCTTAATCGCGCTTGTACGATCGATATCGAGCGGGTAATACAAGAAATGAAACAAACGCGCCTCGTGCAATTGCAATTACGAGTCGCGACTTTGGAGCGAAGTCGGAGTAGGAAGCGTCTCCGACGCGATTCCTGAATTCGCTGTTCTATTTTATTCGATGAGACCGTTTCGTTTCGTTCGACGATCAATTTTCAATTAACGATTCAAAGAACGCATTAATTATAAGTGATACGATCTCGGGAAGCGCGCTGGACCGAAGCGCGCTTAATCGGTTCCCGATCGCGTCGATAATGAATCGATTTCTTTTCTCGTTATGACCACGGACAAATCAGATTCTTCGGCCCCCGATTAGTTCGATCGCGAAATTCGCGGGCGAAATCCAAAATCAGACGCAATACCGAGTCCGGAAGCATTACGGCGACATTCATCATACTCCGAATGCAACGCGGATGCAATTATTGTTCAATCCGGCCGAAAATCGCCGCGCCGAACTCCTCGGATCGGCCGGGGAAATATTACTTCCTAATGACACGAATTATCGGATGAAATGCCCGTTTTATTACGCGGAGCGCGTGCACGCGAGGATCGCGATCCCGCGAGTGTCGTGACCGGATATCGTACCAGGATCGCGTGGCCTCGCGAAACGGCTGATCTATATTCATTCAAACATGACGGAAACGGAAGGAACCCACGAACGTCACGTCGCCGACTGTCAAGGAAGACGATGCGGAATAATTCGTTTGCCGATGCCATTTATCATCTCCCTTGCGAACTTTCTGAGAATCACTGCAGATCGTTTCACGCATCGCATACATGTTCATACACGCATACTCGCGCGCACCGCGATTCCAATTCCGCGTATAATGGATATAATTTCACATGAAAAGAGTCTCGCGTGTTGAAGATACATTCTCCTCGGCTGGGTGACCCGCCGTTTGCCTCAGTTTTCTAATTCGCGACACATTTGACGCTCCTTCCCCGGTGAAGTCCCGAAGAAGGGTGGGAAGAAGATTTGATTAAAATTCCGAACGGAGCTCTAACTGAAATCAGCTTAAAATCAAGTGAAGAATAATACAATCTCGCCGTGTTCATTTCGTCGGAGCTCGGGAAACCCGCGGAGTTTGTTCCCGATCGTTCATCAAGCACTGGAAGAGCGCCCCCGGGATATTCAGCCGAGGAGGAATCAAGTCCAAGTCGGCCGAGAGAAGAAAGCGAGCCGCTTCTCGGACCGTCCGCACGTTGTTGCGTGAAACAAAGGGAGACACGTAACGAATTCCCGAGTCCGTGATCCGGAAAATGAGGTAAACGCGGCACGTTGCACTCGAACCGTTGTCCGAACTCGGCACGATGAAACGAATTCGAATTTTGTTCATTCCGCGTGGCCGGCCGAGTTGAGAATTGAATTCCGGGCGCGAACGGAATCCGATACGAGGCCTCTTCTTCGTGCTGCTTGTCCGTGAACCGTATCTTGCTCTTCGAACTTCACTTTGGGGAAACTTTGGTCAACCCGCGAGCGATCGCTCTCCTCATCGCCCGCGTCTCTCTCTCTCTCTCTCTCTCTCTCTCTCTCTCTCTCTCTCTCTCTGTCTCTCTCTGATTTCTTTCTTGCGGTATCGATGCGCACACATCTTTTCCTTTTCTGTTTCCGAAGCGTTTCCGCAAACTCCGGACTCGGCGCCGATTACTCGCCTCGACTCTCACGCGGAGCACCATGGGGATTCGCCGCACGGATCCGCGGAGCTGCACAGGATCGCCTTCCATGGGGATGAACCGGATGGGGGGTAGGGGAGGGAGGGAGGGTGGGGTGGGAGGGATTGAGGGACGAAAAGGAGAGAATTTTAGCGTTTGAGCTACGCGGCTCGCAAGCCTGCAAACCCGAGAGCGTTATCCCCGCTCTACTTGAAGCGCTGTTTCCGCCATTATCACACGATCTACGTGCGTGCGCGTGCGTGTGTGTGCGTAAAATGACACGACAAGCGGTGTTATTTTCATGTCGCATAACGCGCTCGGGCTTTGCGACGCTCTCTCGACTCGCTCGCGCGAGCGTTGCGAATCCGCGCAGGATTTCGCGGCGGACGCGTTGACACCGCGGGAAAGCCTGTTGACGAGGCCTGATCACGAGGTCAATCGTTTGACGGGAATGCGGCCCGAGCGTGACCGCGCGGCGGACCGGAGCTGGACGAGATTAGCTGGATGCTAATCGACGATTTCGCTGGGCGCGAGCGCAGAGGACAGGAAGAGGAACGAAAGGAGCGCAGAGAAGAAATCTGTAATTGCAGTGATATCGTTAGACTAGATAGGTATATTATTGTACATACTATGATATTACGATGTTTACTAAATAAAAAATGTTGAAAGGAAGACGAGTGGCCTGCTCTTTCGGGCGGAGCTTGTAAAGCCGCATTGTACATAACACGTATGTCCCAAGAGAGAATAAACGATCCCTCATGAGCCCCATTAATTACTGCTGGAACGACATTGATTCGCGTGCGTGGATACGCAAGACTACGTTGTTCTACCTGTTGCAGCTTGCGAGAGAGATTTATTTTTGAATCATCCGTTACGACGAGCACCAACCGCTTCAGACTGGATCCGCCTTTTTATCATTGTTACGAATCGACGGAGCAATTACAGGATGTTATGTTTCTTTTCATGAAATCATGAAAAGAAGCAGAGACTGTGTCAATGTCAATACCGCTGATGTGTATTCTCGTTAGCAGTTACTCGGAGAACGCGTGCCTTCCTCGCGTAGATAGCGGGGAACGGAGGCAACGAAAGCTCGTTACGACGTCGTAACACCCTCGGACGATCAGTTTGAGTACTTTCTTTGTTACAATCGCCGCCTTTTCGAGGACATCCCGGCGTGATAATCGCGACGCGCATTCTCGCAAAGGAGGATCCTCTCGCTCCTCTATAGACTCGCGTCCTCTTTATCCTTTTACCGAGGAATGCTCCTCTCGCCGATGATGAGTAACCAACGAGCCTCAAAAGGATGCCGTCTACCTCCGACGCCCTTCCTGACCGCCCTCGGCCGGACGGGGGATTAAGGAGGGAGGAGGGGGAGGAGGAGGAAGAACCGCGAGACGTCAAAACGCAGGTAAAACCGCATTTACGTACATCCGGCATTGTTGTTCCGCCACGGAATGCACTTTGCGCCCTTTAACTCTTTGCGCTCCCTCTTCCTCCCCTCTCCCCCTCCCCCCCATCTCTCTCTCTTTTTCCCTTTGCTAGTTTCTCCTCGCATTCGAGCGCGCGCTACGTGGCCACACGGCGATGGAACCCGCAGAAAATTGATTCTTTGTGCATCCGGCACAAAAAGCCGCTACAAAGGGAGGGTCGTACATTGTTGTACGTGACCAGCGTAATTGATAGGGAAGAGCGCCGTTAAACAATCCCGACTTTGCACCTCTGTTAGTCCTCTGTTAAAAGGATGAGAGCGGATGTGACTTTTATACGGTGCGATATCGCGCCGTGTACGTCCCTCCGCGCGAAATCGATGACGCTGTAAGAATAAATGAGCGGCGACGGACGGCCGAATAAACTGCAAATTTAATCTCTGACATTTCACGGCGAACGTCACGCGCGATACTTTTACGTTTTTATCCGCGGGACGTTCTCGCCGGCGAACTTTATTGAGCTAATTCGGTCCGCTGGCCGAAACCGTGCGGCCGTATTGCACGAACGAGACGCGCGTTGCATATCCCCGCCGTCTTTTTCCGCCCATTTCCCCCCCCCCCCCCCCTCCTCATCGGACTACCGTAAGATGGAAATTGAATATTTACCAAGCGCGCTACGGTTTACGAACTTTTAATAACCGCGCACTGGCGTCGCTCCAAATTAAGAGTAACCGGTCACTTTCCGGGACATCCCGCTAAAAGATTCTCACTCCGCTGAGAATTTCAACGCCCGCTGCTGAACTTCCGTTCATCAAGCGGGGACGGAGGCTGCATCGAATGCTGCGACAAGTGAACAACGTTGCATCAAGGACGCACGTCGCGTTGCGGAAAAGAGACCGGAAATGAAGCCGCGGAAGGCCGCTCACGAATTCCGCAAAGCAACTGCGAGATTACGAAACAGCTTACAAGCTGCTTCATAACGGATCCAATGCGGAAGTTCCGATGCGGGACGGTGTGCAAAAAATCGTCGGACTTGTTTCAGTCCACATGTCGCTCATGTTGCATCTGTATACTTACATGATTATTTTCACTTGTGTAATCTGTCTTATCGGTAACAGATTCGAAAGACCGATTTTCCTCGTTCTCGTCACGTGTAGGCCATTACACTTTCTACGAATTAACGTGACAGCGCATCAATCAGGAAGCGACCGCAGAGAACAAGACCCCTTCTCGTAAACCTACCTCGTCCCGTATCGCAATATCTTATTTCACCCCGACAGCGCATATCTTCTCCGCGCTCATTAGTATTCCGGTTTGCCCGCGTTGACCCGCTCCCCGTTTCGCTGCCGAATTCAAGCCTCCCAATTTGCGAGCAACAGCTCCAAATCAGCTGCGATCAATCGTCCGCGCCGGGAAGAACGGAACTCGACGGAACATAATACGCGATGTTACCTCGCGCAGCGTTAACGAGCGTCTCCAGGCTCCCCCGGAAAAGGTGTGTCGAGTTTCAACATTCATGACGTGACGGACGTTCCTTCGCTGGAGAACACCCATGTATGTTTTTGTGGATTCTGCGGCGAAGTGTCCACGCGCTTCCAAATCGGGCCGGTATCCAGCGCTCGCTACAAAGATGTGCTCCGAGGCGACATATTGTCTCCGAGGATGGACGTGGTTGCACCGAGTACAACCACGAAAATCGTTACGCGAGCCGAGCTGCGACTGTGACAGCACGGGACAGCACAACAAACGCGGACTGGCATGTGGCTTTGGGCGATCGCTGCAGCGTCAGACAAGACGAACCAGAGGCACGAAGCAATTAAGCGCGCCACTTTTCAGCGCGAATTCTGATATTTGGAAAATCTCTCTCTCTCTCTCTCTCTCTCTCTCTCTCTCTCTCTCTCTTGCTAATTCTCCGCCAGATCGCCGTGCTCCAGAAAAGAAGAAAAAAAAATTGTTCAACGCGTAATCGCGATAATGGGACCGCAGCG
The DNA here is from genome assembly GCA_020341155.1 of Eciton burchellii. Classification (NCBI taxonomy): domain Eukaryota; kingdom Metazoa; phylum Arthropoda; class Insecta; order Hymenoptera; family Formicidae; genus Eciton; species Eciton burchellii. The sequence goes on from JAHMML010000007.1 coordinate 1,352,467, forward strand.
GAGAGTTAAACGTGGCATCAGCCTCTGCGTCAAGTAAGAAAGAGAGAGAGAGAGAGAGAGAGAGAGAGAGAGAGAGAAGAAGAGATATTAAGAAATGCTGCTTCTTAGTACGCGTATATGCGTACTATATCGTGATTATGCACGTCGGGGAAGCAACGTATTCCGAGAATGTTTCGATTCGATGAACGAACGTCGCGCGCTCTCTAATGAAACGCGAACGCATCGCTGCGTCGCGAGATTTCGAGTTTCAGCTGCATTTGTTTCATGAGATAGGCAGGCAAATAATCTCTCGATCGATTAGTTTGTGCACGTAATCACCTAACGCCCTTCCCTTCGTTATTAGCTCTCGCCCTCCCGCGCTTAATTGCAGCGCGTAAGTCTGAGCCGCTCGATCGCTTGACTTATCAGCTCGTTAACTCGTCGCATCAACGATCTCATCCTTGAAGCTTGCTGAGAAAGAGCTGCGAAGCTCCGCATGATTGATGCAGCGGGGGAAAATTAAAATCTGCCCCGCGAGGATCGATACTGCGGACTAGACAAGAGAGTAAACAAAACTGTCGTGTCTGGGTTAACAGGTGAACGCAACTTGCACTCCTTAATGCGCGTCATGATTAGACAACGTTATCAAAAAACATTCCGCATAACATAATTCAAAACAATATCATTACAATATTACACATAATTGTTCCAATAACCGATAACGCGTCACGCGTATTCCCTTCAAGTTCCCGAGCGATCCCGTTTCACGTTTATCGGCGCGTGCAGAACTGCACCGACGTATCAGAATCCTTCGATTTCCGCGGGGGTCCCCCGGCGGGAAAAATCCTCCCTCGGAGCTCTCCCGATTTTCCGAAAGAGAGAAGACCAACGCGGGGTGAATCAGTTTTTGCCCGAGCGCAGAAACGTCATCGGCAATTTGCGTTCCGCCGCGTTCTGGCTCCTCGCTGCCGGTTGCCGGTGACGCAAAAAACTTTAATTCCAGTCCAGGGGCGGGCGCGTCCGGGGAGGGGGAGGAGGGGACGGCGCGGCATACATACATGCGAGAGTGCGCGTACGTAAACCTTTTTATCCAGGTGACTTTATCGCTTCGCAGCGCGGTCGTTAAGGAACGAGGAACGCCCGCGTCCCAGTTCCGGGGCTAACTACAAATATCAGTTTAGCGACAGAAAGCAACCGCCCTGTCCCCCCTTCCCCCCCCCCCTCCCCCCCGCGCGCATACACGCCTCGAATATCTCGCTATTTGCGCTTCGGAGTTTACGGCTCCCGTGCGTAAAACGCTTGAGGCCAGGTAGCGAGTCAGGAAGAGGGTGGGAACTCGGCAGGGGTGAGTGTCCGCGGTGCTGGACAGAGATACCGATATCGCGATAAAGCGGCGCGTTTGTGCGCCGGAGAGAAGAATGACGCGAGAGCGCACACGAGCGCGAGACGAGGGGACGTCGACGCGAAAGTGCCGAGAGACAGGGCGAGTCGCTGGCGTGGATAGAGCGAGAAGGGAAAGGGGAGGAGGATCGAGAGGGCGGGAGTGGCCAGTGCTTTTATAGCTCGAGCTAGATGGTCCGGAACGTGGCGAGGGATGAAAAGGATGGGAAGACTAACGGCTCGGGACTTCTCGCAACGGGGACGACCCTCCCTCCGTTGCGCTGATACGCTTTTTCCATTAAACCCGCGCCTGACACCTTGGCGAACCCCGGGGTGTTGCAGCTTGAGGGGGTGGAACAGGGGAGACGCGGGTGCACGCGATGCGGACGGGACGGCGATTAGAGACCGCCAGCGTGATGATTCGCGCCGAGCGGAAGTCGCGCGATTAATCGGCGGATGTCTGCTCGCCTCGGCGGCGGGGAGCATCGCGCGATGGGAAAATCTGCTGCGATATGATCGTCTGATTAGGCCGTTAGCGAGGAAACTTTAGTCGCCAAGACTTCCACTTCATTAACCCGAATACAGAGCGGCGCGACGCGTTTGCATAAGCTCCCTTATGAGAGCGTCGAAATCATTTCACTTGGCTTTCCCGTATCCCGCAAGACATCTTTGTTCAATCTACCGCCACTTAACTTGATTGCCTTAATCTCGGTACGAAGTCTCAAAGCTGCGATACATCTCAACATGCTTCTTCCTCGCGAATATTCCAAAGCGCTACGTCGAAACTGATGAGCGATCGATCAACGAAGCGCCGAGTAGCGTGATTGAACAGTTTCAGTTTGTTGTTGTTCCAATATTCATTAATTTTTATCCGCATTTGGATCACGATCTCGATTAACATTTAAGGCCAACGGAAGAAAACGGTCCAAGTATAGATCCGACATTTCCACATTTTGAGCGCCACCAAGAGCGTATCGAATTAACGTAAAGTGACGAAATGCGAACGTTTACGTTTACGGAGAAATGGAATTCAGCGGCCCGATTTATCCCAACGAAAATACGATCTCGGGCGGCTCTTCGTAGATCTTGGATGAGCATGAGGAACGAACCGACAGGAACGATAATGACCAGAGGCATCTCGAACGTACAGAGCATACAGCAAGCCAACGGTGTTTATACTTCGCCACTAAACCGATATAGCCCTTCCGGCGTGCGCTTCATAGCTGGACGTTTATGTGTTCGTATTCCGCGCGCTCGCGGAATTACCCGCTGATGGGCCATAAATAAGTAACGCTATAAATGACATAATAGGAATGAACGATGGACAAGGATGAAGTCGGTGGACGATCGGCGACGAAGGTACATCGCTTGGAGACCAAAGCTCGAGATTGAACTTCGATCGACTCACCGCGAACGACTGTATCAATGGCGGGCATTACTATTCAAGCTATTCTCCCATCCATCGCCCCCCGCGTCCTCGATTCGCTGAAAGCGGGGATTCGTTTATTCTTTGGGGACCTGCCGCATCTATTCGTCCGGAATGACGATCGCGATTCTTAGGCGGATCGTGGATCGGCACGCGGAAATCGGCCAACGCGAGCACGCGAGAGCTCCTTTCATCGCGCCGGCGAACGAGATTGCTCGTCGAACGAGACACGGACGCGAGTTCTCGATCGCGGAAGCGATTATGGAATCCAATCGCGTGCCGTCCGGATGAATCGCGGCGTGGCGGACGCTAATTTCCGCGGACAAAACGTTATTACATTCGGACGATCCGAAGCTCGCGAGGCGAGCTCACGTGTCCAAGGGCGATCAGGGGGAACGAAGTTTCGGCGAACGAAACCGAGTTGGGGGCGGCGGGTATCGCATCCCTCGCACGTGAAGAGCCGCGGAGAGCCCCGGGAACATCGGGGATAATTAGAGCTTCCAGGCGGGAGCGATCACTCCGGGACCGATGATTTATCGCGCAGGAGGGCGAAAGGAAAGGACGAACCAAGGACGAGAGGGAGCGGGGCGATATTGTTTCGGCAATAGGCGATTCGTCAGCGCTAACAGTTACGAATACGTGCTTCGTCATCGATTAGCAGACGTTACGCTCGGTCTGAAATTGGACCGGCGCGGATGGGACATTCATCGTAGCGCTGATCGGCTTTCGGTTACGTGAGAGAAACGCTACGCGTTCTCCGTGAACGATAAATTAATATTGTCTAACGCAGTCGCGCAGTCGCATCAGCTGCGGCGATCTCCCCGATTACAATCCCGCTTTGCGCGAATCCGTTGTTATCATTACCATTATCATTATTATCGCATTTTCCGTAATCACGGCGCGTAGTCGCACAGTCGCATAGTGACGCTCGGCATGTCCGCGAGAGGAGACCGGCTTGATGTCGCAAGCAGTGCAACGCGAATAATCCAGGTACGAAGCGTATGGCTCACGCGTCGCGGAATCGTAAAGATCGCGGATCGTCTCGGCGATCCTGTCGTGCAGCTGTCAAGCCCGCCGCGGCTCGTTGCGGAACAGCGGCTCGACGTGAACACGCGACACGCGTATAAATTGTATTCCTCTCTCGATGCGTCGTTGTGTTTCTCGATAACTTCCACCGCATGTCGGCGCACTAGCTGGCGACATGCTGCGAGATTCTTCCCGATGACGCGCGCTCACGCGCGACAGGAGAAGCGGAGAGGCAAGCCGCGTCTCTCCAAGTCGTCCAAGTACACGCCAGAGAAGTTTGTTTCGACGGGTCGACCGTCGAGCAGCCATAACGTCGCGTGTAAGCGAGCCACGGGAGAGCGGGGTCGTCAGGATCTAATAACCTTTTGTCGGCCAGCCGGATGGAAACTCGCGCAGTTACACGACGCCGACGTCGTGCCGTGTTACCATGTAAATGGACGTCTGAATGTCCTTGGCAGGGATAAACGAGTCTGCGGCCTGGCTATATACGTAGCGACGACGATGGCAAGTTCGGTACCATCGATCCGGCCGGTGAAAGCAGGTCGGATACTTTCTTTGGACGTCGCCGAGTAACCGGGGTTATCTCTCAAATTTGGAGACAGCTTGGCAACTGATACACCCTGATCTCTCTCTCTCTCTCTCTCTCTCTCTCTCTCTCTCTCTCTCTCTCTCTCTCTCTCTCTGTCTCTCTTTGTTCATCCCTCAGCCTGCTGATGCAAACTTTTACCTCTACCTGCTCAATCTCGCGCACGGAATGTCCGTCGATCGCAGATGGATCAGCTGCTAAAAGAGGAATGTCTGCGGATCGCTTCGTCCGTCGTCATTGCACTGCGAACGGCGAATGCGAATTTTACTTGGCGGATCTAATCGAAATCTCAAATTTGATTTATGACTCCCTCTCATGTAGAGAGTCGCCGGCGCTTGGTTTCGTAATAGTCTCTCCGGACGGCAAGAAAACCATAGGAAATAAATGGGAAATTGCCTGGGAGCGCCCGTTGACGCCCGATGTATCATCCGCGCGGCTCCAAGGATCTGTTCTGCGATCGCGCGCGCCGCACAGATGATAATTCCGCAGAGTCAACGTCCCGACGCCCCGGCAAGCCCGAAATTGCGCTGAAATCGCGACGACGCAAACGGCGGACACGTGGTTCGCGCAGCGCGACATTCAACGGAAATGGATCGCGGACGGTGCATGCGCGCCTATCCGCGCGAGAACGATCGCTTCCGTCGATCGCAGAAACGCCTCTGTTCTCCACTTTTCATCTGTCGCGCGATACTCTCGTCGGAGCGACCTTCGCGTCTGTCGACCCTGATGACCTCGCGAGTCTAAATCCATCGCTCGGTTTCGTTCCGTCTCGTCGTTTGCAAGTCGCGCAAGAGGCTTCCAAGAAAATCGACTTCCTGCGCGGGGAAACGCATCCCTCCTCTGAAATGCTGCTGATCTCCGGAAGCGCTACCTTTGCTCTTCGTGATACTTTGTCACGCCGGCGCGTATCGACGTACAGCCAGTGAACCGTCGTAAGCGCATCAAGCGCGATCCCGAGCTGTAACCCTCTCGAGCAACTTGCTCCGCCGGAATATGCGACGTAATCTCACGTATAATAAAGTTTCGCGTGGCAAAACGCGAAGGGTAGGAAGGGATGATGATAAAAGCGCAACCGTAACCTACCGTAACCGTAACCCCCGCCGGAATCACTGTCGGATAATCCGGCGCGCTTGATTGGATGATCCCCGCTCCGCAGATTGATTGTTATACAAGTGGTGTTATTGAAAGCGCGATGAAAATTTAATGGGAAATAGGCGGAAGCGTCGCGCAAGGTTTCCTCCCTTCCTTCCGCCCACCGCTTCGATCTATCTTTAAGATTATGACAGTCGAGAAGAACCGCAGCTGGCGATAAGAATCTCATCCGCGGTCAAAAGGGCATCCCGAGTAATCACTCGCTGCTCTGCCCTTTGTGCAACGATACCTCGTCGTGTCTCTGCAATACGTACATATAATTGCAAAATCGCTCATCCGAGTGGTTTCGGACATTTCCGGGCACTCGGTGTAATTAAGCCGCGCGCGCGAGCTAACGCGAATCATTTTATCCAATTTCTGTCAGCACGCGCTGCGCCGCACGTATCCGAAGGGATAAGGGCTCACACGGGGGAGGATGAAATGACGCGAGCTGTGTGGCGAAGCGGTGCGAAATGAGGCGAGGCGAGGCGAAGTGGAGCGGGGCAGGGGGAGGCAGCAAGGGTACGGGCTCTTAAACTGGGTATAACGGCGTGAGAAATGGCACTGTTTTGACAGTCGCCGCCGATTCGCTCCCCCCGTTCCCCCCTCGTTGCCGTTGCCCGATGTCGATATTAATTCGGATGTATACGGTATATCTCCCTATTTTTCGCCCCAGATTTTAGTCCTACGGCGACGCTAATGGAGCCGTTAATTATATTTGTGCCTTCTTGCCGCTCGCGGCTTGATTAATGCCGCGGCGAACGGATCTCCGCGCACCTCCGCCCTTCCGGATTTCATTCGTGAGTGGAATTAGCAGTCGACGGGGTCGGCTGCGAAGATTAATCGAATTAAGTTTCATCGCCTCGTCGAGATATCGCCCCGCTCTCGATTTCAGGAGGACGATTCCGCGCGCGGGTGAGTGCCTTCCTTCGCGCAGCCCGCTTCCGATAATCTCGCGATTCGGCGAGTAACCTGCTGATCCGCAACGGTTAACGGGAATTATTTCGCATCGAGATCACGTTAGCTCGTGAATCGAAGCCAATATGCTCGCAGTATCTTAGATCCGCCTGGAGTGCGATCGAGGTCAGGCGCAAGCTTAAGCAGGCCTAAGCGCAGATTTAAGGGACCTATCTCGCATCGATCCGCTGGAAATGTATTCGACATGTTGTATATGGCCACTTGTATCAAATGACCCGTCTCGAAGTGTACACGTCTGCAGCAAAGTACGGGACAACAAATAGTTGTTAATTAATTAATCGACGATAACGGCACGGTGAACGAGGAATGTTCTTGCTATTCTTGCTTAATCTCTGAGTCGGTATCCGTATTTGTACGATTTTCGACTTTGCGAAACGAGAGAAAAGAATTAAGCAACACCGCAAGATACTTACGAGTTCCCGATATTTTCCTCGAGCAAACTCAGAGAGGTACATTATCGCATGATAATAATTATACATGCATATAACAATCATTCCGACAATCGCGATATTAATAGTCTTAACAATCTCGCTTTGCATCACGAAAAAGGTACGAAAGTTTGCCCCTGATTGCCGCGTTCGGAGCATTTCGATTGACAAAAACCGGGAGGCAAGCAACGCGCACCGAGTATTAACGATTTAAATTCTAATCTGGCTACCGAATTGTCATTTCGTAGTCGGGCAAGTTCCTTCAGCCATATCGGGGAATGGTTTTTGCGAGAGCACAGTCATTGAAATATAACAGCTCGTGGCTGCGACGAAATGCAACAATCGCCATTTGCGCGAGCTCGCCGCGACTACTCGTGCACTACACCTGCTACTACACACGTCGAGACTAAATGCTTTATGCATTAATGGTATCCAACTAGCGCTGCTAACAGTGCGATCCACCGCGAGGCGAGATCGAACTTGCAAACAATGGACAACTTGCGAACAATATCTCCGACTGAACCCGAACCATTTCGAGCGAATCTCGCGGCTGCGTCCCTATCAAATTAGCATTCACGCGTCATTATTCTCTCTTTTTATCCGCGCTTTTATTCTTTGGAAAACTTACGAGTATGAGAAGAGCATAATCGATAAAACCGTCAAGAATAATTTGACGTGTAATTAGAACTCTCGTGTGTTCTGGTTTCCCTTTCGGATGATGGGAACTCTCGGCTCGTTCACGCGAGATAATTCCAAGGGACGCGCGATTAAGACGTTCGTTTTATTCATAACGACGCATTTGAAGGAGGAATAATTATCGCTTTTGGCGGCTTTTGTTCATGCGAGCTCTCATGCGAGCGAAACGATGTCTTGTTGCGTGCAAACGGCGCAAACACGCTTTACGCGGCAGCGAACAGTTTGGCGAAAAACTTTGCTCGCTCGGTCGCGTGCATTCCGAAGCGCCAATGTTCATATGGAATACGCGTGTGTGCGTTTGTTAGAAATGCGCGCTTTACGAGACACTCGGAGCAATTACAATCCCTGCCGTCTCAGCGAGTTTTATCGTAGCAGCTCCGAATTTATGAGTCGCCGCTTCGCCCGGCGCTTCGGCGGGGKATTTTTAGAGATTCATCAGTTTACAAACGACTTAACAGCCGCTACATAGTCCCGCTCAACTTTTTCCTTTTTGCAGTTTTACGCATGAGTTAGGCGAACAGTGAAGACCGGGGAGAAAGGGCTCTCCGGCAGGTCCTAATTATACCGGAATCGCAAAGGAACGTGGTGAATATGAATAAAGAGCCCTGGAGGCTTTTTATCGATGACGACGGAACAAGTTCTTATGAAAATACATGAAAGGACGTCGTTTCTTTTTCGCCCACTTTTTCGTGCTACACGGCGCAAGTTTGCTCTGCATGCATTGCTCTCATTGTGACTCGTTCAATCCATTTTCTTCGAAACAAGAAAAATGTCCTATTCATATTTAGATAGTTGATAGTTCATCGTCATCGAGATATATATATATATATATATATATATATATATATATGTATATATATATATCTAAAAACAAACAAGTACACGCACGTTGTTATTGCGTCGATAAATGATGCTTTTCTCTTTCTTCCTTTCTTACCTCCACTTCTCCGTAATATTCGCGAATCTTTTCGCGATTCAGTCACAATTTTGCAAGTCGTTGGTTTTCACGCGCTAGCTTTATCTCACACATTCCATCCTGCGAAAGAATGACGGCCACCACCGCCATTAGCACCGCCGGCACCGTTGGCCAAAGTTCATGCTGTTGGAAATGCAGTAAGTTGTTTGATTCTTCGTTGTTATCTTATTATTGCATTGAAGTTATCTTATTTGGACTTGTTTAAAAATAGCAGTACACATTTCATTTGTTAGTTGCGATCAAATATAATGCAATCATTCGCGATGGCAATCCACGCATGGACTTGCCTCGATACGCAGGAAAATGATTAGAAACATACATCACAGCCATAAATACGTCTCTGGCTAACATTCCAGAAATGTTTAGCGCGCTCGGGATAACGATATCAAAGTGCGGGCCAAAATGCACGACGCGACGATGCGGACGAATTCTGAATGCGTTTCAATGGACCGAATTCCGCTGGACGCTATCGCTACCATGAAGCTAATTTCGTTTTCGACCCGTTAAACGCGTTATTGAATACGCGTGACACTCGGGATATCCTTCGCAACCTGATCGAATTTCATCGGCTCGCGCGTTTCTTATAATTCCATTATCCGCCCGCACGTTTCTTATAATGAAATTATGAAATTTCATCAGACAGGCGATACCGACATAAATGAAACGCATATAAAGCGGTGATCGCGCGTTTAATCGCCAAATATTTTCAGACCGCTCACGAGACCTACGAGTGTGAACGAAAATCACTCGACTCAATTAATTCGAACGCTTATCCGATGGAGCAACAACGGCAGCAAGGAGTTTTAACGTCGTTTAAATATTTTCACATGATTTTCAGTGCGCTGAATTCGTATAAACGCGCGGCCATGCTTCCCCATACGTCAAAGCACTATAACGGACAATTAACGATTTGTATTCGAAGGAATAACCGGTGAAGAAGCACGCTCAGATGGTTGCGCTACTAATAATGCATCTGTGATGCATTTTAATGAGGCAACCATTTCTCTAAATTAAGAGACTCGTTTGTTCCGTACGAAAGGCTCGTTGCGGTAGTCTGCATTATATATCTACTTTTTTAAATTGCTCCGTGGTAACAAACACGTACAGATAATCTCTGCGTACAAACGATCTCTAAAGATCTTTACAGAAAACTGTGCTGACGATATCGTTCGCGTACACCGAACACGTAGAAGAGCGGTTTATCGTTTCGATGAAGCTTCTAAATAACCGCAGCCGTGTTTTGTCCGTACAATGGCACATCGCGCTATTCCGACTAGCGCGTTCATAATATTTCGGTCGTACGATATGCACTAAATCGCTCGAGAACGGGTATTAATGTTCACTTCGATACGACACACGTGTGACGACAGCTGGGCGCTTATTCGCGTACATGCTCTTTAACCATCAAAGGACCCAATTAAATATCAAAATGCCGTGGGAAATTCAGTTCCTTTGGAACAGGAGGATCCGAGAGGATCCGATACATCGAGATCCAAAGACGATTAGCGAGTATCGTATCGAACTAATTTATTTATTTCATTCAATTAAATCGGGTCGCTGAGGGAAGTCTGTCCTAGTTACCGTGTCACGGACGAGACTTCATCTTCAACGTGACAACATCTTCAAACCGACTCTTATCAATCAAAGTAGTCGATGGTCCGGAAACGGATTCTCACGCGGGAAACTTACCGGGGTTACCGGAATTTATAAACTTACGAGTCATAAACTTAACAAATTTCAGATCAGGCTCACAGCGACTCGATCTAACGTCGGACATTGAATTTAAAGGGATATCGCGTAAGAAGAAGACGTCAGAAATCCCGCCGTTAAAAACGCCCTTTAGCTATTCCCCCGCGATAATAACAATCGGTCGCACACGCGAGCGAGCGCGTATCTTTAATTAAACCGCGAATCATATCCGCCGTATCGCGTCTCGGACCGACGCCAGCCTCGGCTGGCGGTTTTAGCGTTTAATCAAACCGGCCGTACAATGGAAAATAGCCGAGGTGGCGCGGTCACGTTGCGCGCTTTATGCGCGCTTCTTTGATAATAAAGTATTCATCCCGCCAGTACGGAAGAACGGACGAAAACTTGCCGGCTTATCAGCTCGCGCACATGGTGGCTTCTCGTTGTTTCGCCGTGGAATAAACGAGACCGCACCGAACTGTTTAACCCTTGGGTACCATAATATCCTCGCTAACTTGGCCGCTGGAATTGGGTCAAACTTGATCCCGGCGTATTTCGTCTCCTTACGGAAGGCCAAACCTTTCGCCGAACCTGTACGTGTTCCTCGGCGCCCCGAGCCGATCGTGCGCCGCGATTTTTACTGCTCGTTCTATCGGATATCCAGGGAGAGAGGAGGAGGGGGCAGGAAGAGAGGTCGCGGGAATGTGCCGAGCTTTTTACGAGGGAGGATCGAGAGAACGGTCTAGCGCGCCCTCCGAGCAGGGCGCGCCGAATCTCCCTTGCGTTGAATTAATATGCCCTTTCCTCCCCTCCCCTTCCCTCCTCCCGCCGATCAGTGTCGCCTATAGTTATCCCGCTTGTTATCCCGCTCCCGATGGTAGCTCGCGATATTGCACCGCGAGCTCGAGCGCTGACCACTGACGAGCGATCGATGATTCAAGCAATGCACGGCCAAAGGCGCGCAGCGCAACGAGCTTCTCGAAACACGGCCAGCCAATTTTTCCCCCTTCCTCCCCCTCCCCCTCCCCCMCCCCGCTCGTTTTTTTGTCTCACCCTTTGCCAACCCCCGCGCGGGGGCTGGCTGGACTATTTCGCGCGCGCGCGCGTATCGCCGATACGGAAAGGGGGAGGTGGAGGGGGGGGGTGGAACGGGTTGGAAACAACGCAGATGCCCGTTTGATGATCCGTGCACGAGCCGGAACGGTAACCAGACGCTGCTCCTCGCCGCGCGATCCGCCAACGCAATTGGGTTTCTTCTTCGTGCAATCAACAGAATTCCTCCGCCCGGCCGGAATTAAGTCCCCCCCCCCCGTCCCTGCCGCCTATTCCTCTGGTTCGCGGGACTGACCGTGGCGCGCTCGTGTTTTTTTTTCGGCGCGATAATCTGGCCCGTTAACTTGTCTTCGTCCGCGGGCCAAGCGGGACGCAAACAGTGGGAGAAGAAATCCGGCGCCTCTTGGAAAACATTTTAATTTCGTTATCCCGATGAGAGGGAAGGGAGTCTCGTTTAGTTTGCCGACTTCGAGGCGACGCCGATCGCTTGCCAATAGCGCGCGATCACGTTCGCGGAGATTTATCGATACGCTCCCCGCCAATAATAACGGATCTCTCGCGTGTTTCTCGTTTGCAGGCGCTATCTCGTCTCTCGCGATCTCATTGATACATATATATATATATATATATATATATATATATATATATATATATATATATATATGTGCGTCATCTGCAATCTCTTCTCGAGACAACGCAAACGATTCTCGTTTCTCTGATGCGCATCTAAAGAATGGATATTAAAGGTCTGGCGGAAAAGTGCACTAAACAGACGCCGGAGGCGGCGCTTCCTCGGCCACCGGTATCGGAAAATTGGTCGGAAATATTTTCGGTCCGATGGCACGGCGCGCGTTTCCCAGCGATGTCGGTGCGCAACGCGCGAGATATTCGCGGCATATGCAGGGAAAAAGGAGCGCGTCGCTCGTGAAAATGATGACGCTGGGATTGATAACTATTATTGATAGCGCAGTTTTCGCGAGGCGCGCTCCTAGATTGTTACGACCGCCCTTTTATCATTGCGAAAACGTGCGCGAGCCGGACTAATCCGTCCGCGCGCGCGCGCGATCCATCGCGCGTTTAGAAGGGGGCGGAAAAAAAGAGGAAAAAAGAGAAAGAGAGAGAACAGGAAAAATAGGCAAAGAGAGAGAGAGAGAGAGAGAGAGAGAAGGGGGGGAGGGGACAGAGCCCAAGTGGCCCCCGAACAAATTGTTTCCCGGGGCGTAAGATAGCGGTTCAGTGACGCACACAAGCGGCCGTGTTTTACGGCACGAAATCGGTAACCGCGCTGCGCAGATTGCGGCGTGCGTGTGTGTACGTGCGCGTATATTTCCCGCCGCTATTGTTTCGATTTCCGTAAATTACCTGCCCGTGAAAGTCGATACGCAGGACCGCCGCCGCGGTAATAATTCTGCGCGCGGAAATTGCGAAAGAAAAATATCCCTGTAGCCTTAAACATCGCACCGCGTCGCTCTCAGCTTTAAAAAGTTCCCGCTGAGAAAGTGGGTCGTAACAGGCGGAACTTTTGAAATTCCGCCGGTGTCCAAGTCTCACTCTCTCTCTCCGTAGAGCTCTTCGCCCTTTCTCTCTCTCTCTCTCTCTCTCTCTTTCTGCCTCTTTCTGCCGTCAAATCGAATCAAAATGTTCCCTCGTACGTACGTAGCCATCCTTTACACCCAAAAGATGGGTAACAATATTATACATTACGTCACTTCTCTGTCGCATAATTAATTGGATACAAGAGAAAGAGATAGAGATAGAGAAAGGCAAGCAGTGAGACGAGGATAGCTGTAATGAGATCTTGCCTTTGGAATTCTGGAAGACGGAGGGAGCGTTCGTTGTTTAAATCAGCGTTATTATCGCGTTTATCCGGGATGGATTCTATTGAGTTCTCTTTTCGTTCATCGTCGCTGTTTTTTTTCCTTTCTTTCTCCCATTCAGTCGGCAAATAGCTTTGTGACCGAGTAGCTTCTTAAAACGTCACTTGTAGCGAGCAGCGAACGCAACGGACGAAGAAGCGTTTACGCGGACAAGCGGAGAACGACGAGTGCGTTCGATCATTCTGAAACGTCCGAAAACTAAATTCCGCCAGATTCGCGGATGACCGCGGCGATAGGGGAGGGAGGCGCAAAGGGGGTCATTTGAATTGAATATCGCTGGGAGTGGCAAAGTTGCCAGCCTAGAGAAAGAAAGACCGCGCCAGACGCGGTCGGCGGGCGATCGGACAGCAGAAACCGGCGGATAACGTACGAGCGCGGAAAACTTCGCGGAATGTAATCCACTTCCTTATTTTCTTATTTGCACTCCATCCGGTGGCGCACCAGCCGTTGCGCGACGTCGCCGATATAATTTATGAATTTAATACCCGCCCTTCCTCGCCGATTTTTGTTGCCGTTCCGCGACCCGCGACAATCCCGCTCGACGAGGTCCGCATTAATATATCCTTCGCGCTATTTAACACTCCGACTGCCGCGCTAAATCCGCTTTCAACTTCTCTCTCGATCGTGCTAAATCTACTTTATTCTTTTAATGACGTTTCTGCGTGGCGCACGATTTCAGTAAATACGGAAGAGTAAAGTTATGTAAAGCCTGACTGTCGATGTAAAATTCGACAGTCAAAGCGCGAAGGAAAGATAATCAGTTCGCAGTCTTTATTATGTAAATGTTATTGGACCATGTGCGCATTGTTTCTTGATCTACAGATCCGTTTCCGTAGGTTGGAAGCTCTGATCGAAAGCTCTGATCGAAAAGAAGCGTAAAAGTTTTCGACAATCCGAGCTCGTGATGCCAATCATCCAACGTCGCATAATTCCAATCGGGATCAATCGTCCAAACGAAAAATTAATTCAGATAAAAAGCGATTGCTCATGCGGCGAGTCAACGATTCGCTATCGATCATCCAAACAAATTGCACTTGGATACTCGTTAATTAAGTATTCATTTATGCCAGCGTGACGCGAGTCCGCTTCTAAATAACCGGGATTCCCGGTCGCGATGCAACAATGTCCCTTCACAGGGACCAGAGCTCTCGATCGGGGGGTCCTCCGACTGATCTTCCCTTCGGCGACTGTTCCCAGCTTCAGTCCATTCTGGACAATCGCCGTTCCTCGCGCGAGGCCTCGCGTGAGCTCCAGGAAGCTTAATCTTCCGCGACGTGCTGACTCCGGCTCATTGGGAACTTACCTGTGTCTCGGGGGTGCGCTCGCGTCTTTCACCCCTGCCCGACAAGCTTAGCGATAACAAGGGGGACGAGGGATGAGCATCCCCCGTTGCGAGACCATTCTCCAGAGTGCCATTGTGTTCGGGAAGCCCTTCGAACCGATAAACCATCCAAGCGCGAATTCGGGCCACGAACTTTTCGCCGCTTTACCGGGACGTGCGTGCAATTCAGCGAGATACCATCAATTAACGGTACAACGTGGACGAGTCAATAGCGGAGCGTTATTATCGCGAGTTCCGGCAGAAGCCGCCCTGAATGTGTAAGGCGAAAACGTAACGCCTCGGGACCAGCGTGAGCCCTCAGAGATGTGGATGCTGGAGCGACTGACACACCCGCTATCCGAAGGAACGTCGCGGGAATAACGTCGAAATTCCTTTTTCATTCAGATTTCGCGCACATCGGACGGATGTTGCTCTCGACACCGGCTTTCCCATCTCCGTGATTCTCTCTCTCTCTTGAGTTTCCTTCACCGAATGCTGCATAATTCACTACCGCTCTCTTCCTCGTCTTTCTCTCTCGCCGGCATAATTGCTCGCTACGGCAACATTGCGGAATAATAATGTCAGATACTCCACGAATACTTCCGATTGGCTATCAGTGTACTGTCCTTTCGTCGTTCGATCTCCCGTAACGTGTCACGTTCAGCGAGGTTACTATAATTATTTCCAGCTGCGTTATTGACGCAATATATCTGATTCGTTGATCGAGATGCGGCTTTCGCGTCGTCGAAATAATCCCTGATGGGGAAGCGTGCCCACGTCAGACATGGTTCGATCATCTTACTTTCAG
The DNA here is from genome assembly GCA_020341155.1 of Eciton burchellii. NCBI lineage: Eukaryota > Metazoa > Arthropoda > Insecta > Hymenoptera > Formicidae > Eciton > Eciton burchellii. The sequence goes on from JAHMML010000007.1 coordinate 1,367,818, forward strand.
TGTCGCTTAATGTCGCCGATACTGTAGCCAGATTTCGTTAATTTCCTCCAGGTACGCGCCGGTGGACAAAAGTGTCCGTAAAATCAAGGGAGAATCGCTCGGCAGGTTGGCGAAATGAATAAATATCTCAATATACGGAGACGCGCACGCGGTTTTGAGTAATGAGACGCGGCCACCGCGAGATGTGTCGTTGCCTATGACAAACTAAATTGAAACATTTCTCGTTGTTGCTTGCCGTGGAGATGAAACGACAAACAAGCGCCGACGACGGCTCCCCGCGGCATGCGGAACAGGATGAAACGACTATTATTTGAATCATGTCTGGAGGATCGCTGGGATCTCCGGGGGCGCGCCAGAACTTCCCGCTCCGGCTTTTATTGTTCCCGCACTCGTGCCAATAATGATAAATGCATGCGCATACAGAGAGAGACAGAGAGAGAGAGAGAGAGAGAGAGAGAGAGAGAGAGAGAGAGAGTGTGGCGTCTCTCTTGACTCGGTGCGCGGTGCTTTAATTTCCCGGATGTCGGTCACGCACTCCCTCCCTCTCCTTTTCTCTTTTCCTCCCGCCCTCCACTTCCATTCCTAATTTTCAGCCACTGGCTGAAAATGTGGATTGAACATCGCTCGCGCGACAATGCCGTAACGAGACACGCGAACTCGAGATGTTACGAATTAGAAAGCGCGACGTTACTCGCGCAACACAGTCCTTTATATCCAACAACGTGGAACGCTGAGTGAACCCCTCGATAATTGAAAGTGCTTGATGGCAAGACGCAACATCGATATCGATATCGCGAGACAAAGCAAGCGCAAGTGACAACCGCGATTTACTGAAACGAATGTGCGAACCTATATTTAGCTCTCGCTCATTAGCGACCGGTCAATATCGCGCATCAGTTTTCTCAAATACTTCGTTCGATATGAATGATTCGCGAGATCAAGAAGGAGAGAGAGAGAGAGAGAAAAAGAGAGAGTATTCCGGGGACAAAAATCAATAGGCGTATACGGTTTGCTTGCAGGTCAGATTTCAGCCGAATTCCGGCTCGAACGAACACTTGACCTTGAGCTTGGGTAATAGTAACGAAAAAATAAATAAATAAATAAATAAAAGAAAATAAAAAAAAGAGGAGTGAGACCCGGCGCGCTAGATCCGACTACGCTACTTTTTTCCCCTCTGAAATCTCTCATAACGAAGAGAGAGAGAGAGAGAGAGAGAGAGAGAGAGAGAGAGAGAGAGAGGAGCGGGGCACGTCGCATTTAAGTCTCCATCAGGCGTACTCGCCGGCGGCATTTTTCCACTTCCGTTCGATTAAACGCGAACAATCTCATCGGAGTCACTCGTCGAATGGAACGGCCGTGCGTTGTCATCCAGCGCGCGGCCGTTGTCCGCATCAGGAGCGTTTCAGAGGACCGAGCTGTAAAAGAGGTGAATCCTGCTGGCGTGTACGCGAAACATCAGCCAGCAGGAACGATCAGGCTACCTAGAAAAGGTAGACGGAAAGAAGCGCGAATGAGCGAGAAGCGCGAGCGCGCCGATGAGATTGTTCAAGTCGCGGTAAACTTGAAGATCAAGTGCCGAGACGCAATTAGTATTAACGGACAGAGCGATCACTTTCGACCTGCTCGTTAAAACGTGTCCTCAGATCACTGAAAAGATCCGCAAACGCGTCATCGGAATAACCTCATTCACGTTATATTCGTAACATGTAATATATACATTACGCTATGATAAATTGTAATGCGTTGCGGTGTATCTTTGTTGTAACATATCCCGCGATAATTACCGTGCACTGTTATATATTCTGTTTATTTGCATATCGAGTGCATAGGGACCAAGAACGGAAACTCGGCAAGAACCGTCGCGAACCTTTCCCCGATCTCGAGAGGGACTCGGGGTGGGAGGGAAACCACGGCTGGATTATGATCGTACCCGGCAATTAACGGTAACATTGTTCGAACAACAACAGGAACGAGTCGAACGCTGCCTGCTTGTTTTTGCGCGATCGTTGCGAACGAGGATCTCGACCGTTGCTGATCGTCAGCTCAAATCGAGAGCTTGAAGGAAACGGACGTTCAATCTTGCTGCTCCACATCGCGGATCTCAAGTACGGCGGACTGATGTCCAGTGAATGGGCACTCTTTTGCACACGGTGTAAATATCGTACACATTAAACCGAGCGGGGTTCAACTCGAGGATATTCTTTATTATCCAAATCCATATCCGAGCATTCATCCGCGTAAGATTGGCAGACTCCAACCGGCGAAGATCGACCGGCGAGTGCGCCAACATTATTGTTTTATACTCCCCTACATTCGTTCGCGAGACAGCATTTCCGCGGACAGTATTTCCCGCTGATTATTCCCGATTACTCCTCATCTTTCGTTCGGGTCACTGAAGCGGCCAGAGGGCAGTTCCAGGAAGACCCACCGCACGTCCGTCCGTCCATCCTGATGCACTCTTAACGTCGCCACGACGGACTGGGAAATCCAATTCCGCCCTTAACCCCGTTAGTCCAAGGTAACGTTTGCATCGGCCTTAATAGAAACGCGCGGAGGCTATTGCGAACACGCGCCGGGTCCGGATTGCTCCCTTCCGCGAGCGGCATGAGGGATGCGCCGTTGTATCAACCCTCGGCACCAACCAGGTCCGTTTGAAGTCCGCGGCTATTGCCGCGGCAAATTAACGTCCAATCCGCCGTAGAGACCCGTCGGCGTTTCCGTCGTCGCATTTACGTTCGCCGTTCGTCGTCGAACTCGCTCTTCCATCCCTCTTCCCTCTTCCCCACCCGACCCACCCCGTCCACCTCTTCCTCCAACCCCGCGCGGTCGGCGCGATGGACCGTCAACGGGAAACGCTACGGATGAAGCGAGTAAACGAGATTAAGCTCCATCGCGATGGCAGTGCTCGCCAGCCCGTCGTCCCACATTGTCAGGACAATGCGAATGSGSGCGATAACGGSGGGGGGGGGGGGGGGGGGGGGAAGGGAGGGAGGGAGGGAGGGAGGGAGGATAATAGACGCGCAAAGTGGCCGGCGGTGCGCTTTCCGAGTGCGCTCGCGGGATACGCTCCTTCCTCCTTCCGCCGTTCGGCCCTTGGCGCGATTTATCGCGCGATTCATCGTTGTTGATCGCGACGCGAGCACGCGCGTAAACGCACTTTTCGCTCGAGTTTCCTCCACTTTCGTCTCCAATTTTCGCACGCTGCGTTTGCGGCTCGCCGGTTGACTTTCGGAAACGGCCGTTGCTGATTCCCCGTTCGCGTTTAATTATCGACGACTGACGAAACGGTGACTCCTCTCGATCGGGGAATCCCACTCGAGGGATGCAATCGTGCGCGCGAGTTAAGATAACCGCAAGTGGCTGCGGCTTGAACGCCCGCGCGTGCGACGCGGTCGGATTCATTCGACGGGAACGCCGCGAGAAATAAAATAAAAATTAACGAGCCAAGTTGTGACAATAAAAGTTACATGCACGGAGGGCAAGGAATTATGCGTAAATTCGCAGCGAATGTTATTTCGTAGCATTTCTGTTGCGTTAAATGGAACCGCGTGTAAGCCGCGGAAGCGGACTTTGCTGTTTGCCTGGATGGTTGCGCGTCGTCGAGGCGCTTCCGCCGTTGATATAAACTCAGATTCGCATGCGACCCCACTGTAAATCCCATCCGGAGCACGCGTATGTGTGTGTGTGTGTGTGTGTGTGTGTGTGGATGCGCACGTGCGCGCGCAAATCATGTAACGTATCTGCCATTCGCCAAACATTGTCGCTGACAGTTAAGAATCGATCGATGTTTACCATTTTGAGCAAATAATATGATTCAACGCAGAATTTTGCCGATTTGTCGAAACAACGGAAACGCGACCGCTGTTTCCCTTCAAATTTCCACGGCGCTTTAGCCGTGGCGCACAAGCCCGATTAATTCCCAGGATCGATCGATTATCCCGAAGCGAAAGCAGTCAAGTACCATGCGCAAAGCGCGATCGCGCGCGCGCGCGCGCGTGGAATTTTTCGGCGAAAGAAAGAGAGATCAATGATTTAAGATGGGCTTCCGGGAAACTCGGAACGCGCCTTGCGTGTCGCGTCAGCAGGAGATTTTCCGTTTACTCAGAGAGAAAGCCGAATCCTATTCTCGAAAGCTGAGCGCTCCACGACCTCGATAAGCTCGCCTCGCGTCCCGGAATTCGGAACTCCTTTCCGCCGAAAATACACTTTGGGTCAGCGAAGAAAAGGTCAAGGGGTTGCGCCCGGCAACCGTCAGCGGGATTGCCGGAGAGCGAAGCTTCTGGCGAAACAATACCGGCTTCCACGCAACGCCGGAGCGGAAACGCTCGCTCCGATCGCCGCGATCCGCGTGATCCGTGTGCGTTTCGCGGATAATTTAAAAGGCCGCGCGTTTTCCCACGCGATTTTCGCGGGTAATTAATCAAAAAATGTGCGAAACACGCGCACGGCAAAGCCGAAGCGTGATCTAATTTAAATCGCTATTATGTCGCTTCGTCATTCCGTGACGCTTTGATTAACGAGGATTTTCATTTCGGGTATGTTTCGCTTTCAGTTACGCACCAGCGCTCCGCGTGGAATTGCCTCGCTATCTTCATTTTTGCATTCGCAATTTTTTCGCCCGCTCGTCCTGCACGCTTAACCGAACTTAAACAATCGATGCCGCGGCAAACGTGACTCTAATCAACGATGCGTGAATTAATTTGTCCTTTGGTGCGGAAACGTCCCGCAAGTTCGCAAGAGCGAGAGACTAATGTAAGCGGAATGATAAAAAATCGAGATATTAATTTTTCGCGACGATTAACGATCGCTCGATTAACGATCGCAACATATGAACAACAGCCGGCGTTACACGTCTGAACAACAGAATCATGTCCTTATTTAATCCGCTTATTTACTGTTTCGATTAATACTGTCGCGTTTGCTTGCAGCAGACATTCTGTTCGYRGAAGTTGACAGCTGAAAATGGAACAAGAGATTCTTTCTTTAAAGAGGAATCTTCTCCCATGTTTTCCTCTTTCCTAAATTTCCACATAATATTCATCTCTCCGACATCTCTCCGTTCTCGCATCAATCTTAGCTTCGCGATCTTTGACTTTATTCACAATCAGAGCGAACCGAATACTCGTAATAAACTTTGATGACGCCGTAAAGACAAGAACAAGCTTGTGTCAACACACGCAATTTCGGTGGAGAAAATTAATTTTTGCGATAGTAAAACCAAGAAGTGTAAGTGGAGCCGAACGGAGGAACCGAAAGGAAAACGCGAATAAGCAGAAGACGCGGAACAATTTAGTCGAACAAAGGAATTCATTTCGAGGAAATTGGTTCTCGGCGACGCGGCGTTAAGCAAAGGCGCGAGAGCGCAGTGTTTCGAGATACGTGAAACAAAGAGGCCACAACGATCGATCGCTTCGATCGCCGTAGCGAGAAGTTGATTCCGATGGAAGGGAAAAAAAGCGTCCCTTTTCTTTCTCTCCCTCTCTCTCTCTCTCTCTCTCTCTCTCTTCTCTGGAATCGCGGCGGCGGCGGCTCAAAGTGCCGCGTTTTGTCAATGCGACGAAACGAAAGCTAGAGCGGAGTAAGTATTTTGTTACCGTCAAAACGAAATAACGAAACCAATCGAAGCGCACGGAGGAAATCATTAGTCCCGGAGACATTCGACCGGTAGCTGCCTCGCAAATCCTCGCGCGGTTCCCCGCGGGCGCGCTGTTTCTTTTTGAGTTTCAATCCGGCGACGCGTATCCAGGTCGATGAAAGACGAAGGAAAGCTGTTCGGGCACTCGATTTTCCGGACTGTCGGAGAACTTCGTTAGTCTTGGCTGGAGAGTCCTGAAAGACGGTCGTTACCTTATCGCGACGTATAAAATATTTTCGTTCGCGGTTACCGCAACGTGCCCGCTCCGGAAGCGAGCTCCGTCTTCTGGAGCTTTACGCGATGCTGCATGCCGCCAGCGCGGAATCGTTCCGGTGATATCCGAAATGCAATTTTTTGAACTGTCAGTGAAATAAATACTCGGCTCAGAGTTGGAGAGTCGCGCGGGGTGAAAGACGAATTCGCCTTTTGAATTCGAATTCAAAGCGCTTTATGAGATGCTTGGCTTGTTTTAGAGGGAACTATCGAAACTCGCGAGTCAAGAGCGTTAATTTGTAATTAGCAATTGTGATATCGTTATTACGTGTGTACTACACGTGTGCCTTCTGTTTCGAACAAACTCAGTTTTATCTCGCGATAAATTCTCCGATAATTACTTCCCTTCTCCGTACAGTCGTCGGATTAATTTTCGAAATAATTTTCGTCGGAAGCGAAAACGTCCAAGGAGCCCTCCCTCTCCCCTATCATCTACAGGTCCGAACAGCAAGAATAAAAAGGTATTAGATGGACCAATTGCGGAGAACAAATATCGCGTTTCAATTGCGACCAATCGGTCGCTCTGGTAAACGAGCGAACGAGCAAACGCAACGCTATATCCGGTCCGGGCGTAGGATGCTACAAACAAGTATTGCATCCCGTGTCCGACATGTTTCGCCAGTGAATTTATGCTCCATCCTCCTATTTCTCCTGGCCGTTTAATACACTACTCTTGCTTCCCATTGTTTCAATCAGCACGATACGCTGCCATCGCTGCGCTCGTTGGAAGTGAAATTGCCCGAGGATTTATGTGTGTCGTTGTTAATAGTCATGCGTAATTTTCGGTATTGATATAAATGATCGTCGAATCGATATATAATCGATCCTTTTAATATCCAAGAACCGTATATTTGCCGCGTTAATTTCTCGCAGCGTTAACCTTTAATCCGTTAATGTTCAAGCTTTAGTACATTCATTCCTCTAAAGCGCATCTACAAACAGAGAGAGAGAGAGAGAGAGAGAGAGAGAGAGAAAGCGAGAATAGAAGATTACAAAGGTAATTTATTGCATGATAAATTAAAAAGCCAAAAAGTCCATACTGGACTCAAACGCCGTGCAGGAAAACGTGCCGATCGGGTGTCCTATCGTTAACAGCGTACGAAAGCTGACAATGCTGACACGCGGCAATCGTGAGACTGATCAGAATTTATAATTGAAATCTTTTTTCAGTACGTTAGCGATTTTTCTTCGTCGGGCGAGATTCCATCCGCGAGCCGCATTGTCCATCTATTCGCAGCCGTAAGAGCCATCTCGCGCGGGCTTTCTCTCTGTCTGAGAGTGAGCGCGTTGTTAAATGAGATCTGGCGTGACTTAAAATCTAATAAGGCCGGTTTGGCGAATGGAATTTTAAGAAGTAATATCGCGAAAACCGTTGATTGAAGTTGCGCGCCTTTGAAACGGACCGATGTGACTTCCATATCTTGAGGGGAGTGCGAGGGGGAAAAAAGATTCGTCCGCAACGTCGTCGGAGGTGAGACGAGGATCGCGGAATCGTCGTGCAAAGCGTGCTCTTTATCATGTCGCTTCTTTGCGAGGCGCGAGCGAGGGAAAAGAGGAAAACGTCTTACGCGCCTCCCCGGCGTTCATCGCGCATACATGTGCTCCGCGTGCGCCAATATGTCGATGTCGATCCGCGGAAACGGAAGCTTAAAGCTGAAAATCGCAGACGCGCCCGCTCTTTGTCTCCTGAATCTCGCTCGACGCGACGACGATTGAGCGCTCCGCGCCGATGCGCGGGATCGACGAGGTCGAGAGGTCGAAGATCCGCGGCGAGGCCGGAGCGTTAAGAGCACTCCGCGCGAACGGGAAAGTGCGGCATGCCGTGGGAAATTCCGCCGATCGAGTGATGTCGTCAAATTTCTCCGCATCGATCATGCGACAGCCCGATACTGACGCACCTTTGCGAGAATAAAACTCCAGATCACCGACAAGGTTCGCGGACAGGTCGCGGAGAGTTTAAGGGTCGATTCTGCGAGAGCATCGAATCGTTATTTCGACCCGTCGATCGCAACGTGAAGAAGCGCGGGCAAAGGGCGCCTTTGTTTTCTACTTCCTTTGTCGGGATCCGCTTCCTTTGCGGTTTCCATTTCCTTACCGCACCCTCTTTCCTCCTACTTTCTCTCCTTCTCTCTCTTGGTCCAGCCCGTTCCTTCCTGGGGAAACCATTTCGCCTTACGATTCCGCCCCATCATCATCAGAGTTCTGGCCGCGGTTTCCGTCCGTGATTTTCTCTGTGTCGGGGTGAATACATTTTACGGCGGGCAAAAAACTCTTAATTACCGCGCCGCGTATTACGCGGGAGTCGTTAGGATCGAATACCTGGACCGAGGGCGCTTTGCATGACAATGGAAACAGTTCAACGGCGGCCGTGCATCCTCCTCTTCGAGAGATTATGGTTTATATTAGCGATACCGGGAGCGCAACGTTGCGACGACGAATGCACCGATGAGCGTTCGATGGCAGGCAGGAAATGATGAAAGGAAGAGAAAGAGAGAGAGAGAGAGAGAGAGAGAGGGAGAGAGAGAGGGAGATAGAGAGAGACGAGCGGCGGGACGAAGCTAAAAGAATGAAAACGTTTGGTCATACGTTGAGCGTTAAATGTTAAGCAGCGCGGTGTACTGTTTTTCCGATAATTACAGCAGCCGCATATTGCCCTCCGCGCTATTTAATTAAATATTTGAATATTTACATCATTAATATATTAATGTTCAAGCAAATACGATAAATATCTAATCAGTAAATAAATAAATAAATAAGTAAATAAATATATACATATAGATATGTATCTCGTTAATTGTAATAAATATTTTTTATTATCCAGCGAATACATCACATTAGCAACATAATACTGTCAAATTACGGCAAATACATAGCGCGTCGCACTTGGCGGCACTTTATTAAGCTACACAAACATAAATATTTGCGCGAGCCGCTTCGGAATCAATATATTTTATTACTTGATCTCTCCCCGCGGCGTCGGAGTGTGTTTGTTACTCGATCGCGTAAAGATCCGATCGAGCTGACAAAGCGACGAGAATAAAAAGAGATCAATCCCACGCGGGATTGGCCGACGCGGATCGGCGATGAGCTCGGTCCCGATCGTGATCGGATTTCAATCTATGCATATTAGATCCTAATTGCGACTGTAATTTCGATGGGAAAAAATTTTCAATTCAAGAGCGAGCTCTCATCGTCGCCGGTCGGCAGCGCCTGCTGCCTTAATAAAAAGCACGCATAAATCCTCGGCTCTCGGCAAAGCGATTCGACAGCCAATTACGTTACCGATGTTGAGGCTTTTTTTTTACGAATGTACTTTGCCGATGGGAGGATCGCTGCGACAGCGATCCCCGAAGGGAATTTACGGGTCACCTAATATCGCACCCAGAAAAGATCCGAGGACGCGCATGCGCCGTGTCGTCCGGTTACATCGACAAATAGCGCTGTCAGCGGCAAATTAATTGCTTAATCAAATCAGGCGCCACGCTCGAATCGGATATTTGCGCGAAGAAATGTTTAATCGGATTCAGTTTCGCGTCTACTTTCGATACGTACGTAAAGCCTTTAATTATGCCAATCTATTTCTAAATGTGTCTATCGTTGAGCCTGACGTATTATCGGCGGCATATGAAAATCGAGAATTGAACAAACGATTGTGCGCGTGCGCTATATATTTGCTGTCACGGAGATCATAATGAAAACCGATGGGAGCAAACGTGCTCAATAAAAAATTCGTAAAAAAAAAAGAGGATGGAAATTACATCCACAACGTGGATCGCCGTTATATTTTTTTATCGCTCGTGAATCCTGCAACGATCCCTCCCAAAGTTTCGCCCTTGCATTATCATAAAATAACGCGGCGATCGATATCGCGATTCGTGCAGGCTATTCCTGATATCCATATCTACCTTGCAATCTTTGGCATTACTTTCCTCCGTGACGGGATAAACGGAATTAATCGCTTCGCGGATAACACGACGTGGAGGAACTAATTAAGGGATGAAGTTACGATATTTAAAGCATCGCGTCTACGATGCGAACACAACGGCGGTAAACCGGATAGCTACGTCTCTTTGGAGGAAACCCAGAGACGATTTTATCGAGAAGGGAAAGAGAGAGAGAGAGAGAGAGAGAGAGAGAGAGAGAGAGAGAGAGAGAGAGAGAGAAGTCCCCTTCAGGACTATATGTGGTATACATTATACGAGTAAAACGAGTAAAAGATTAATTTTACGCTTCATTCTGAATCCCGTGACGTCCTTTAGAAAAGTCGCTTTTCAGCGCCAAGGCGAGTCCATTCCACAGCCCGATTCCTCCATCTACGCTACGGCGAACCAATTTTCCAAAGCAACTTTTTAATTAATTGAAAATTACATTTATGGAACATTTATGCATTCATTTACGAACATTGCGAACATTGTGCGCTCACGCGAACATTGTGCACTCACGCGCAATGTTCCATTCTTCAACGCGAACTGCGGGAACAATTTGTAAAATTGTGTACACACGGCGATGCCTCGCCAATCCGTGTAATTAATGCACAAAACACCAATTGCTTTGAAGATAGAAAATTTTTAATACATATGCAGATCGTTACGTAATATTTATAAAATCCTAATTAATCTATATATCAGTTTTTTGAGAAGAATGTTGTATAAAATCATATGATTTGATTATTTTTTCAAACGGAAAGATTAAATCGAAACTTCCAAATCCGCGGAGTTAGCCGGCTCGCCGAGTTGATTAATTAATTAAATTGCTGCTTCAAGTAAAATGTTAACTGCACTCTTAGCTTTGACAGCTTATTAAAACACAATAAATCCAATGTTTCAGGAAGTTTTGCGCTCGGAATTTTGATGAAAATAAATGCGCCTCTAATGAACTGAGAGCTATAAATAGCCGAACGCAGCATAAAATCGAAGCCCTTTATGCCAGCCTTTCCCTCTGTACAAATAATTTTTTTGCGAAACTTGAAATACATCGCTCAAGATGCACAAAAAGCGTTGCATCGTGCCTGGATTTTAAGAAAGATTACGTCGATGTTTTAAGTACCTCTTTCAGTCGCAACAAGATCTTGAGAGTGCCTTCTGATAACCAAACGCGCTTTTAGTAATTAAATACGATAAAATATTAATATCAATCCTAAGAGAATTTTGAGCTATCGCGCTATCGAAAAAACGATCGCGGCTCTTTTGTAGAATATATATTTAAATTCTAAATGTGCTACACCAAACTAATGTAATACTAATATACAATTGTATTAAATTATCCAAAAATCTCAAATAATAAAAATAGCAAAATCCTTTCGTATTTATACCAAATATATTTTAATTCATTATAGATAAAATCCGATCTGGCTCATGCCGATCTGAACTGAGATTACGTAATATTTCAATAATCGAACAGACTGAAACTTTAAACTTTTCCATTTAACATTTTCCTTAATTCAACATCCTTAACAAAACATCTTTGAAACATCACTATGAACTCTCCAAGAATATAATGCTTATTATCCCTAAGATAATATATTCCTTCAATAATAAATCTTTAAATCATAAGTATTATAAATTATCCATGCACAGCGTGGATACGCAAATCGCATTCGCAAAGTAATTAATAAAGAACCCCGCGTCATTGTTGCAGCGTCATTATGGCGCGCTTGTGTAACTCTGTTGTTAATATTTCCGAATGCTTGTCGGGCATGGTAATTAATTCATATCTTGAGCCTTGGAACTCCTTAATTAAGGCCCATTCACCGCGTCCCGGATAATCCGATTCGCGTGACCATTCAACCGTAATTTTATCGGACCAATTCGCACAATGCCGGATTAATCTACGTGCGCGCGCAAGCGTGCAGATAATAACATCGGATTCTCTTGCGGACTTACTTGGTGTTGCTAAATCTTCAAGTATCCCGCAGCGAGTAAACGCCGGGATGTGTACATCGTATTCGCAACATTACGGATGCGTCAACAATTTCCTCGCAAAGGAGAGATTCGTATTTGCGATCTTTAAGAGTAACTTCTGATATTTGCATACAAGATAAGAACAGACAAAGAGAGACGAATGTGTACGCACCTATTTTTCTAACGACGCGCGTCGTAATCGAAAACGCGGAATTTCGTACATCGCGAGCTGTACTGATGAGGCCATCCTTTGTTATGCTTGTCAGAGGAAGCTGCACGATGAGAATTCCACACATGCGTTAAATGTATATGCATATAACGTATATTGAAAGATGCAAACAAAGAAAAAGTCTCTAGGTCAACCGAGTCTTCGAGAATCGGGCTCTAAATCGAGAATCGCGTCGACGAGCGAGTCGATATTCGATGAAACCGATAACTTGATAATCCGATGGACAATTAACGCGATCATTTTCTGAATTCCTGGCGAATATCCGATGCGCCTAAATAATCGAAAGAGCCGATTGTAACGTGTAATATTAATCATTATCTAATACATCACTTTTAATTACATTCGGATCACTGACGGCGGGATCAGAAATTTCAGATATTAAAATAGCGCGCGCATCGGGTATCATTGCATTAATTAATAATACACATTCGCGAATGAGTTTTGGTCACAACGACGCGAATAAATAAATTATAAATAAACGAATAAATAGCGCAAACCGGGGCAAACATCGCTGTTATCGGTGATTATTCTCGTCAAATTGTTCCGAAAGGTTTTTCTTCGCGTTTGACTACTCTCGAAACGGCCGGCATTAATATAAGTTTGCAGTGTTAACACGGCGCGGCAGTTATTTGCACTACGGCGTGGGATATTGAAATTTCGCGATGTATTTAATCCAGATGTAATATCATTCGGCGTTTTCAATGCGACCGACGAGAATTATGATCAATATTAGCCGACGCAAACGATAAAAGTTACTCCGGCAGCGGATCTCCGCGGCCATATTTATGTTAATACAAAGCATCGGTGTACGTTACAATGGCCGATACAATGGCCGCGTTATAACGAACCGCCGAATATTCCATGGACACAGCCGAGATCGACTTCCGGCCGCGGAGCATGCCGTAATGCGATTGTTTGTTACCGCGCTCGCGTGTGCGTACGGTGCTTAATAAAAATAATGTTTTCAGTTTTGCCGAGCGGCTACTTCTCGAACAGCCGCCATAAACATTCACACGCCCGCGTAGCAAAAATTAAAAGCCCTCGCATCGGAATTTCAAATTACACATCGCGCGTATGCGCGTCCCGTCTTCTTCGATTCCGCGTAACATCCGTGCATACGTCATTGTTACGCGATAACAACTGCGCTTGAAATTTCCAGTGCAGATGCCGGCGTAATGTCGCGATTCTCGAATCGGGAGTCAAACATTCCGCGGAATGGATCGAAATCCGAGAAAAGCAAAGCGCACGCGCTCATCCGACTCGTGTCGATGTATACTCTACTTATCTCGTTCCAAACCTTTGACCTTGGCGCTTTTTCAGAACGCACGATCGAAAACTTTAACACGGATTGCGCAAGGAGCCGTCAGAGTCATAGCATGACAATGATGATGAGCCGAGCGATTGTTCGAGACTCACGCTGCAACGGATGCTGCGGTGATCGCGTGACGCGGTCTTCAGGATTTTCATGGCGCAGACGATGCAAAACGTTTGATGCTCGCTATTGCGCGAAATTCTCCTCATCGCCTCTATGGGTAATTTCCTTTCGAGCGAGAAAGCAGAAGGCGGGAAACGCGCGGAATGGCAGAGTTTCAACTGCGACAGCGTCCACACGCGATCATATTTATTCTCGGAATTGAGACGGAGAAATATGTAAAATTTCCTCGGAAGGAGTATTGTCTGACTCAGCTGACGCGGAGATCTCACGCGCGAGATCACGCTTCCGTCCTATGGAAATTTATATCTCGATGCCTTGCGCAGACAGAGACAGAGACAGAGACAGAGAGGAAGAGGGAAGGCGGGAGACGCTGGAGCATCGTAAGCGGAATCGTTCGGACATGCAGGGTGGCTTGGAGAGTGTCGGTGCGACCAGCAAGCAATAATCCGAAAGAGAGGAAGACGAGAGAGAGAAAGAGAGAGAGAAAAGAGGACAAATGCGTACTCATGAGAGAGAAAGATCGTTACGTTCCCCGGTGGACCGAGCGGCGCACGCCGCGTCGCAGTGACAGTTTCCAAGAAATTAAGGTTGCCCAGTTTAAAATTGCGGACTATGAATCAAGACAGCGAAAGCGTTTCGCTTGAATGAGAGATTAAGGAGATACCGCCAGCGGAGTCAGCTCCGCGCGATTCCGGTTTTCGTTCTGTGCATCCGTGGCGATTTGGAGGATCGTGGAGAATACGCTGGCGAACGCCGTGAGAAAGAGAACGATATGCTCACGAGAGGATAAAGAGATAATCGCGCGATTCGACTAGATCAGCCGTGAACTGTTCCCTCTGACACTCTGACGCTCGCGTGTGCCGTCGAAGCCACGAAAAGTGGAGAACAAGTCGGAGAGTCGGTCTCGTGTGAGCTAAATCAGGAATTAGACGAATCCGACATCACGTCGGCGTAATACGCTCGCTTCTTTCGCTCCTTTCGACGCGCAGCAGACAACGCGATGCCGGCGCGTTTCACTTACGGTCGCTCGACATGCGAAACGCAATCCGCCGGTCGTAAAGATATTACGTAACAGTTACACGGTAACTTTGTATACCCGCTGCCTTCGGAAAGTTTGTTGGACGAGTTCTTTCTCCGGCAGGGACGCGAGCTCGATGTTTTCGCGCAATTGGGGATGCAGATACCGTCGTCGCAACGGATGCAAGTCGCAAGGAAGACAGCAGGTCGACTTGGACGCAGCGTCCAAGACAGCCGCGCTCTTTCCGCTTCCTGCCGCTCGGCGGAATCGCAAACGATGCCGGGATTGCTCGAAGCGTCTCGTCTCGAGACTGTTACTTTAACGCGTTCTCGATATAATGACAGTCTCGATGAGACGACCGGCGTTTCCGACAACAATGTCGAAGCGACGAGCATCGCAGATGGAGATGGACGCAGCCTGAACGCGCGGCGAGGCAATGAACAATGATAATCCCGTTTCGGAATGATCATTATCCGCAGAATGACAAGCGTCGCGATAATAAGCCGCGACCGGCCAAAACCGTGACATCGCGACATTGCTTCCCCGCGTTTCCCCGCGCAGATGTCACGCGCACGACGAAAGCGCGTACACACAAATTCGCGCGCGTGCGACATAATTATTTTCCCCCTTTCTTCCCCCAATTCGCGTCACGCGAAAATCAAAATGTAACAGCATCGACTTCTCGCTCGGCTTTGTCGGCTTCTCGCTGCGTTGTCATCGATCGCCGACAAATCTTTCGCGTAACGCGCGCGTCGAACTTCCATTCCGACAGAATTATTGGATTGATCGGGTTAATACCCGAATTTTGACACGCTGACAAACAATCGACCCGATAAACGCGCGCGAACTAGCATCGCGCTCGCAAATTATCGTAACACATCGAATCCATTCGATTCGTTAGCCCAAGCGAGATAAATCATCGCGCGCGCGCACGCGCGCGATTGCGAGTTTACAGCCGCGCGATCGTCGTATCTTTATCTTTTTTTTTGTTTTCTTTTCTTCGTTTAATTGCGAGAGGAATGGAACGACGCCGATTGCGATTGTCGGAAAATCCTTGTATTCCTAAGGATTGCGCGCGACGTTTCAGAAAAACGCGAGTCGCGCGCAAAAGCGAAAGCGAAAGCATTTCAATTTTATGTCGTACAATACATGTATATGATATTTATATATATTTATATATATTTATATATATATGATATTATGATATTTATATATATATATATATATATATATATATATATGACTCCTCTCTTGTATATTGTGGAGAAACTGCTACTGACTTTTGCATTATTATCATTATAAAAATCCATCGCGGCAGAGATGCTCTCTCTTTCTCTCCCTCTCTCTTTTCAGAAGAATCGCAGAGAGGAAGATCGATTAGATTACAAAGATGAGAATGAATGAGAATGAAAGTTTGATTTGCCGCTGTCGCGATTCGATATCGAGAGCTCTCGAGTGCCGAGATAATTAAAAGCTCGCACGTCGGGAGAATATTTGAAAAAACTTGTAGCTTCGCGCTTCGTCAGCGCGAACCATACCGCGAGACATTTTCTGTAAGCCGCTTCTTTCGCGGAACGTTACAAGCCCGGGCTCTTCCAAGTTTCCATTCCAACGCGGGCATTTCACGATGAGAATTATCTCTGGGCAAAATAAAGACATATTCGGCGAATATCTGCGAAAGCGTGCTTCATAGCTCGCGTCGCCGGTTTATCCGGCATCCGCAATAAGCGTTTCCCATTGCATCGAAATTTTTGCCCCGCTTTATTTGAATAGGGATATTTCGTGTCGTCGCGAGCGTTACATTGTAAAGCAGGAAGCCGCCCAAGTGGCAGCGCCGCGCTCAGGGAATTACCATTCCACAAGGATATACACACATATATATATATATATATATATATATATATATATATGTATATATATCTCGCGAAATATTTCTCTCATGAAAATATCTCCGGCGAGCGCGCGTAACGCTAACGCGCCGGATCTTCAGCGGAGATTCTCGCGTCTCGCAAATGGCAACATTGGCGATTGTCCCTGTTCCTGCGGAAATGATCGGTAAAAGTACGAAAACGAAAAGCGTGACCTGGCTTGGTTTAACGCCTGGTAATCTCTGTTAACGCTCGCCCATCGTCCGACAATGGCTCGATTCAAAGCGCGCTTTGAACTACATTAATATCCGCGCTCTATTGGGAGATCGCTGCTGATTCAACACCTGAAGGATATTACGGTTAATAGTTAATATCGCCGAGTATACACAACAAGCCGCGATCGCGTCACGTATCCACGGGTATTATTTGTTAAAATCGCGACGTAACGCCGGAACGCGCGCATATTGGCTGGCGCTTCGACAATTTGAATTTGACGCAACCGCATTTGCATGTTACGAACATTATGCTAACTATTCGCTACGTGCGGAGCGTTATTATTCCCTGCTCGCGTATTAAGTCGAGAATTCAAATTCCCGACGCGTGTGCCGGACTTTATTACGATGGTAATCCCCCTTCATATTGTTTACAAGATCGCATTACCCGCGTCGACATAAATCTTCGCCCGGCGCGGTCGGCGACCCAAAGGAAAACAAGCAGAAGGAATTCATTCGCGTTAAAGCTCACCTTCGGATACCGTAACGACCGCCATTTTTATCGCGCTTTATTTTCAACCCTTCGCCGCGTCGCGCCGCGGGAGGCCTCATTTTTCTCTCCTTATACGTCGGCCGGAAGCCGAGGGGGACCGCAGCGACCGCAAAGGGCGATTCCGCTCCCTCTGTACTACCTTATTTTCCTCGGCGATAATGAGGGAACCTGCAAATGCATAAGTGATATCCCCGCGCTCGTTACAGGAAACGAGTGAAGAAGCCGGAGCTTGACCCGGCACTTTGAATCTTAGCGTCGCGATGAATTGCACTCGAGAGAGAGAGAGAGAGAGAGAGAGAGTAGACTACACGCACGCTATAAAGTACGCCGAGTCTACAAGACGAGCGAAAGTTTCATAGGTATTCGTCCCAGGGAATTTCTTCCCGCGTCTCGCGAGGCGGGAAAAAACTCGTCGTTCAAATATCCCGGCCTGCTGCATTCTGTATGAACTCCGCGTCGCGCCGCGTCGGAAAATTTGKGGGGRGKGGGGRGGGGGGGGGGAGGACATAACATAACAGCAGGGAAACGGAGAGGCAATATTAAGCTACTTTGGGTCTAAGCCTGATCTTTAATGCGCATTTCTCCATTCAATGGAAAGTAGATGTCACGAATCGTCGTGGCGTAAAAACGAAATTTGAATCTCCTACTTGTCCCTGGGCCACGTAAGGGTTGATAAATGTAACATGAGACTTCCGTCGCCGAAATAGGGATATGTCGCATTTGAATACATTATTATATGAGTTTATGAAGAAAGGGAGAGAGTGAAAGGAGGAAAAGGGGGAGCAGACATCCTCGTGGCGCATCGATCGCCTTAAAGCGCAGCGTTTCGCAAAGGGTCCCCTCCCTTAAGGGACATCGATCGGCGCGCGAGGGTGGTTCCATTATTTGCACCGCCGGCCGGCCGCGACGACGATAATAATCCTTCCGGTGTTTTCGCGGGAATAAATTAGCGTCCGGGATGAGGCGAAGAGAAGGGAGGACGCGGGCAGATCGGATCGGGCCGCGGCTAAGTCACACCCGGGGCTTAACGGGCTAACAAGCCGCTTTAATATAGAAATGCGGCACGCTACTAACGAGCCCCCGGGGCATCGTCCGTACGAAACGAAGCAACAAACGCTTCCAATTGTTACAGGAGGACAAGGGCTGAATCCTCCGCGGGGAAGGCCGGAGGAGAACGCCGGCTTCCCAAGCGCGCTCGACATCGGTAGCGCGATTATTTACGATACGAACCATAGATCTCTTGTGGCGCGGCTGGCAACACAGAGACATTAATGGAAAGCCGCCGCTGTGCGACACAGCGGCTTTTTCTACGCGCACGTTCCGTCTTGCACTTTCGACGCCGACCGCGGCGGTCATTAGCGTGGACTTTATTACGAGCCGGATAGTGATAGACGAGCCCTGAAGCGAGATTGGCGAGAGTTTACTGTCCATGCGCATGAAAAAACGATTAAAGTACAAACGAAACTGATTACTCGTATGTGTGTATTACGCGTAATCAGCTTTGTCTCGATGGCCCCTCGATGGCTTGTCGCGCGATTACGGTAAACGCGGATTTCCACGCGCGACTTCTACGATCTACGATTATGATTATTACACACGATCCTCGCGTTCTCTCACGTCACATTCCGCTCATACGCGTACATTAAAATTCGATGGTAAATACAAAGTCAGGAATTCATGAAAGATTCGTAAGACTGACTCGCTTGACAGTTGACCTGAGGATTTCCCTGCACGAGTTTTCAGCACTTGCCGAGCAAGAGCATCGTTGATAACACGGGATATAAAGAGACGCGCGCCTCGCAGCGCAAGTAGAATAGAGAGAATGCGATGCACGCGAGAGGCACGAGTGCAGCAGAGTTAAATAGCACGTACCTTCTCTCCAGCGGCACGATATTCATGTGTTGGATACAAATGACGTACGTGCCCTCGCCGTGCAGCAAAGATGAGCATAACGAAATGCGGCCCTTTCGACGAACGATGGAACAAAAATTCCTCCGGAGATAACTTCACCCTCCTTTCTCAGATCCTTCTCGTGATACATGCGTCCGCATACTCCTCAAATCAGTTTAGCGCAAAGATCCCGACATTTATCTAATGAGCCAGCTCGTCGGATTCCCATGAACGCGCTTATTAAGCACTCGTTGATACGCATCAATGTTCCAGATAAATGAAACGCGTGATACGTATGAAAGGCATCAGACGTGACCGAAGGATCGCAAGATCCGGGGTATTAAAGATCGACGGTACGGGAAAAGGAGCAGAAAGCAGAAGCAGAGATTACGTTTGTGCGCGTGCGCGCGCGCGTGTCAGTGGTATTGACACGGCCGTGGCACGATCAGTGTCATTAAAATGCTCGCTGCTACTCGCGGAGCGCCGATGGCGGACGGCGCCGTAAATTTAAACGCGCGCAACTATTGACGCAACTTTTAGCGGTGTATGAAAAACAGCGAGCCGCCACGCAACAGGCGGCGAAAGATAAGTCGTAACGAACGCCATTGAATAATGCCCGTTACGCGAATTTGGGGCGGGATCTAAATCATCCGGCGCGGAGTCCGAGGCAGATTGTAAATCTCGCGGCGTTACCCGCGGCCAGATTTATCGTAACCCGCGTAATCCTGCCGGTTCACGGCGCATTTGTTGCACCTCGGTATTATTAGCCGTGACATTCCGCACGAAGATAACATAATTCGCCGGAACCGAGACGAAACGTTGGGGGTGGCAAGGTAAAGGGGAGGAGGACGCGCGAACGCCGAGCGGGCGCGTTCTCGGCCGACTCGAATATAAATTATGGAAAAAAGCTGGCTTTCCCCTCGCCCCTCGCGAACTCTTTGCAAGCGCGGCGCTTAAAGTGCACGTGTCAGTGCACGCGCGGAGATGCGCGCGCGAACGCGAAATTCGCATCGTCGCGAGAGACCTTCCTCGCGTTTCTCCATGTCAGAATTATCCGAATTATTATCTAATATCCAGCGCGAGTTCATCTGCTGGTATGCGTACGTAAGGTGTAACGCAAGTCGTTTCGCCGAGGAATTCGCTAATCCGCAAACTCATGCGCGAGGTGTCTCTGGAATCGTAAGCTCCGGAAACAACGCGCCTCGCGAGTTGCAAGTTTCTCGCGCGCCGACGAGTCCCATCCCCGGCGAAACTTTTTCGAGTTGTTAACCATCGTTTGTTAACGCGGATTTATTGGCGATCACCGAACTGGGAATTGTTGCACCCGCAAATTATGAAATAAATCCACCCGCACTCTAGCCCTCCCCCGCCCCCAATCCCGATCCTCTCCCGACCTCCCTGCGCCCTTTGCGAAACGACGCGAAACTTTGCAGGCGGGGATTTGGAACCACCGCGCAACCACCCATTTATAAAGATACTCCTCCGACAGGTGGCACTGCTGTAATGCAGCTTTTACACATTGACGGAACGCCACCCTTCGCTGAACGGTTCCGGAAAAGTTCCAGCAGTTTCAGCTTTCATTATCAATGCCGCTGCGGGCGTTTCGTATCTTTAGCAAGGACGCGAAGGAACACGCGGAACGTCTTGCGTACAAGCTCTTATCAACGAGCTTGCTAATCGGATCAGGACCGGTACAAAGCAGCCATTTTGTACGTGCCGGCGGTCTTGTTCGCCGGATTCGGGATTCTCCAGTCGTCCGGTCTCCCTCGTATGGTCCTGAATACGGGCTATAACACGGTTCGTTAGGTTATATAAATATGGAGCATGTAATTTGGAAGATGATTTCCGCGCGATAAATTTATGCGCGCGGTCAGCCCAGAGTGTCGCGTGCGCGCGCGCGCGCGCACAACTCGCCCGCACTCGGGCGGAAATGGAGACCTGATGCGATTTAGCGGGATAAAATCGCGCGTGAAATTGAAAACGATAAAATTGCGCCAATCTTGGCGCGCGCGCGCGGACGTTTTCCGGGCTGACGCTAGGCGGAATGAGGAGAGGGCGAGAGAATTAGGTTATCCCGTGCGCATAATATCTGGATTCCGCGCTCGGCAGACTCGGGCTCCGAACGGCAGAAAATTGCTGCGACTTAAAATTCCGCTCGCCGGCCATTATTATTAATGTGAAACAATTTGGCCGGCTGGCTGATAGGGCTGAAATTTCGGCGGGTGAATTTCGCAGGCGAGCGCGCGCCTCGCCGGAAGCGCTGAGCTTCCTACGACCTTACGTCAGAGCCGGTACGGGAACGGTGCGCGAAAGTACGACGTAATTCTGCAGGAATTCGTTCAATTGTTAAAGGATTCTTAGTTTTACAGCCCCGTCCGAAGCGAGTTCGACACTCGGCGCGAGCGGAACAGCGCCCAGCCGGGCGCGAATGCGCTTGCGATTCCGGAAATTCCCCGCGCGCCGGGCGACCCGGCGATCATCACAAAGAATCGTTTATCGCAGGCACGGGGGATGAACTTGATCCGTTGGAAATCACGTCCCTTCTCTTCGGTTCGTCCCGTCGTTAACCGAAAATCTGGTTAATTCTGAATTCTCGGACCTCGTCCGAGATAATGGGGGGCTGCAAATGTGGAACAACGCAAAGCGCGCAAAGTAAGGTGGGGAAGACGGCAGGAGGTCAACCGAATTTCTGAAATGCTGGAAAATCGGAGAAAAATCAGAGTGAATATTACAGAAGAAGCAACGGACGAATGAAACGGATAAGAAAAAGAGAGAAAGAGAGAGAGAGAGAGAGAGGTGGGGGAGGGAGATGCGGGGGATGGGGAGGGAAGGAGAGATCTGTCAGCTGTGAAAGCGGCAAAGTCGGAATTGGCACGAGCGAAGGGCAGAAATTAGAAATAAGAACCGCGCGTCGCGGTTCGAGGGAGGACGCGAGAAGGAAGCGAGAGATACAAAAGAGGGAGGAGATTTGTAAAAGAACCAACGAAAAATGAACCTGCATCAGCGTGGAGCGCGAGGGTGGCAAGCAGGGAGACATGGAGACGTGGAGACAGGGGAGGAGGCGAATGGTAGAAACGCGAGGTCAAACGGATACACTTGCATGAAGGCGGAGCGACAAGGACGATGACACGAAACGGAACGGAAACGTGTGTGCGCGTGCGCGCGCGTGTGTACGTACGTGTTGTCGGTGCGCGGAGAACCGGGCGCGAAATCACAAGTTGCCAAGAGGCATGTAATGTCGTCGGAGATTTGCAATTCCATTACCGGCTGCCATCCCGTATAGGTAAAGGGTGAAAAGGGTGAGCGAGCTGGCGGCGACGATGCTCTCGGGCTCTCGCTATCCACTCGTGTCCCCGTTGCTCCCGACAGCGAGGAGTCGCTACCCCCTCCACCGCCGCTGGCCCTCTCGTCCTCCATTTAAACACCGCGCATTCATTGGGCGGCCCATATTGACCCAGGCCCAGCGGGCCTTTCTTTCCATCGGCGGTAATCGGGCCATCTCGAGCCTCGCGCCGCGGCAGCATCTCGCAAAAATTTCGACCGCGAGAGTGCGCCCCGGAGCAGCGATCTGTCAAGAGAGGGGGGTGCGAGGGGGAGAGGGGGTGGACGGGGGTCGAGAGGACGGGAGAGCGGGACATCGAGGATGACGTTATTGCATTGCTGCGCTTTAATAACTGTTCGCGGGCGCAAAGAAAATACGCGATCCATTCTTGCGCGCCGCTGATCCAGGCTCCACCGGCCGGAAACGACTGACGCGGCTGGCTCAAAGTATCGGAATTCGTTAATGAATACAACTTAATTAAAATGGTACGCCATGCTTATATATGGTGTATAATGGAATGCGCCCATGCCGCGGCAGAACGAAAGCGCGAAGGCCGGAGAAGAAATATCCGAATCTCGAACGTCCCGGCAAACATCGCGGCAGGATCCTGCCTCGACGATATTCGTCGATCCTTCATCCGTCATGTAACACGTCCGTCAGTTTCGGCATTACATCTTGCGTGCACTAGGGCTGTGCACGTAATCGCGAATCGCGAGATCTTTATAACGTTAGCAGGGTGTAACGCTGATGCAGGGTGTAGCAGTGTCGCTAATTGAGAGTCTCATTCCACGCGAATGTTAATGATCTCGCTTCGCGAGCGGCGCCATTCTTCGTTCAATTCCAAGATTTACATCATTTACGTCATCACGTATTAACCTGGTTTCAGGAAGCGTGCGTGCATTATTAACGCCTCAATTTACAAAGTTGTGCCCCCTCCCTCCCAGCCGGCAGCCGACTGGGTTTCGGCTCCGAGAAAAGCTCGCGCCTCGCACTCGTGATTTATTTTTAAACGGAACCTTCCCTCCCCTTGCTCGAGGGTGTATCGGGAGATACACCTTGCGCGTATTTACTCGCGCCCCGCCCTGTCTCAACTTATTCTACCGCACGATCCGCAGTGCGGCCACCTTCGACGGGTGATCCCTCTCGAACACGTCTCGCTCGCAATCTCCCCCCCCATTTCCGGCGCTCGTCAATGAATCCGCATTAAGGCCGTGCCGATCGCCGGACGCGGATTAGGGATTCTCAGAGTTCTTCAAGTCGCGCACGCCGAGGACGAGAATCATCGAGTCGTTCTGAATTTAATCGATGCGATAGATCTCGCCGGACCGTCTCGCCGGTCCTCGGGGGAATGGGGACAGGGGGATTTCTCCAAGATCCAAGATCGCTACCGCATGCGCGAGTATCGCCTACATAGTGGGTGCGAGCGGGACGAGGAACGGGTTAATTTAACCTTCCTCCCCCTTCGGGACGGCGCAAGGTCGAGGGTGAGGGAGGGAGATGTGTGAGCACCGGCGTTACGGATGTATGCTAATGGTGATCCCGGGAGACCAGCCTGACATCCAGCCGGCGCTCCGGCGAATTGCCTATGTGCAAACGACACACCGCGTTCCCCGTGTTTACGGACCTCCCGCTGCGCGGAGGAGGCGGAGGAGGCGGAGGAAGTACCGACACCCCCGTCTCCCTCCCCTGCGGGCTGTACGCGTTTAATAAACGGCGGAACTTAGCCGGGCGTCAAGCGGGCCAGGATCTGGAATTTATTGCGGGCGTGCATGAGCCGCGACTAGATTTCGGGCATTAATCCGGGCACTAAGTCTAGGATTTGCACATTGAGGTGGGAATAAGGGAGGGGCGGAGGGGGGAGGGGAGAGAGGATAAGGAGGGTGGGAGGGAGGGCGCTAGCTACAGGGTTAACTCGATTATCGGCAGCGCGTTATTTCTAATAGATTGGGCGCGAACGGGATTACGCCGGCCAGGTTCGCAGCAGCCTGAAGATCTCGATTCTACGCGATTCTACAGCAGCCGCGATCGACCGACCGGTCGATTCGACTCTCGATTCGTTACTCGTCACGATCGCGTTCAACTCGAGCGGCAAACTCGGTTGAATCGAGCGCGCGACGACGGCGCGAACGCGGCTTCCTGCGTGTGATCGATCGACGCGCGTCGATTATCGCTAATCGTTACTGTTGATTATTACTTATATACTGCTGTTACGTTATATCGCAAGGCGACGTGTCCGCGCTGCCCGAATTCGAGTCAGCCAGTCGTGCACGCTTGTACGCGGCAAGCGAGTTTAACAAGTATCCGTCCCTTTCTGACGCACGAGTGTATCCTATCGCGGTCAACTCGAACTGCAAATACATCACGGACTATCAATTTACAACGCAAATCGAGACTTTCGTCATTTACATTCGCATTTACGTCGCTCTCTGCAATCGACATTATACACCGCCGCGGCGATAAAACAATTCGAGGATCGCGATGAGAGCGGTAAATTATTAATAATTTAACACGGCCGGGCGGTCGGGTTAGCCGAAACCGCCGGCCTGCCGGGACGTTTAAAATCCTAAACCGAGCACTTCACGATGTAATCACGCCTTTAATGAGCTGCCCTCGCTATTTTTGAACGTTTATGCGTATTAGCATACCCGCCCTCGCATTTGCATCGCATTTGCATCTCATCCGCGCTGCGGGACGGGAAGAGAGTCACGACTTACGCGTACTGCCTTGCGAACTTGTCACTACCACGTGTTTCGGAACGCGCAACTGTAATACCATCTAGGACAGCTGTTAATAACGGTGGGGAGAAGGGGAGGACGGCGATCTCCTGATTTGCGCTGGCTTGGATCGTTCGCGGGCAGGGCGCTCGATTTCGTCATTAGCGGGATACTTATCGCCGGCAAAACGTCGGAAGCGAGGCGATACGTCTGTCGCGGCGTCTCTTTGCCGTTCCGACAAACGAGAAGCGTTCGTTCGAAGTTGACGCGCCGCGAATGCACAGGTGACGATTATTAAACTACGGCACTTGGCCGTCTCGAATGCGCATTATGCGGAAGATACACTCCTCTCCTCTCAGTTCCTCGGCCCTTCCCCGAAAGCGGAACAACGGGAATCCGCGAATGCGAGTTGCTTAATTGCGACTTTTTGACGATCGTGTGTCCGCGATGGAAAAGTCGGGAAAGTATTTGATAAAAATTTTCCTTTGTACACGTCGCGCGTATTTATCGGGTACTGTACCCTCCGCTCGCGGTTGCCCGACTTTTACACTCGCAGGGCTGAGATTCATAACCGCTTTGAGGATATTTCTTACGCGGTTATTCTTAGTCAGCGCGTTAACGAGAACACCGTTCGCGCGCGGCGTTAAAGCGAAAGGCGTGGCGAAAGGTTACAGGTCGAATTTTTTCGAGAATCCGTTCGATCGTCGACACACGTCTGCCGGCACACAGGTTTTACGGGTGTCCGTTTCACGCACGCGTAAAACCTCGCGGACGAGCGCGGATCCGCAGAGCGGAACACCGCGCGGCTAATCCCCCGCCTAATACAGCCACCGGAAATGAACCGTCAATAATTCGCTGTTCGAGTGCAACATTTAGCGTTTGCGATATTGATGACTCCGTCAAAGATTCAGCCTCCAATCAGCGGTGCAAATCGCACGGGACGGGGCCGCGCGAGGATCGAACGCGGGAATGCGAGATTGCTCGCGCGAGCGCGCGATAAGATGATGACACATAAAGCGCGAAAATGATCAGATCGCAAGCTTGCCTCCCCCGCTTCCATCCCTCCCATCCCTCTCGTTACTAAATCGCGATTTAATGTAGCGTTTCCTGTTCCGCTCCAGCCGTTGCGTTGATGTCCGCGCGGAAATCGCATCGCGGGCGTTTTTGCACGCTGGCTGGCGAGCGTGGGAGCCGCTCGACGACGAAATCCAATCAGACTCATCAGTCGGCGCACGTTGAACGCGAAAGCGAAACAAAGGGAAAAAGGAGGGGGAGGCGAGAGGGCGAATCTCACCCGAAAAATCGTTCCGTCGTGCTCCGCTCGTGGAGCGGGACGGGAAACGCGATAAGCGGGGAAGCGTTACACGCGGTACATCGCGGCGTACAAACGCGGCCATACGTCGCGCCCGTATTGATTGGATCCTCGGACAGCATCTGCAGCCTTATCGCGCGCGCGAGTTTATCCGCGCGCGCGTCATTATCGCGCCGCCGTCCCTCCTCGTACACGCTCGCACGCGATCGCACGCGCGCGGCCGACAACGCGATCGATCTTATCTCTCGCGTCCGAAAAGTTTCAACATCCGGGAGCCAGCTCCCGGAGCAGCGGGTTAATGGATTCGCCGCCGGTTGACCCCGCCATTCGGACGCGTTCCCGAAGGGATGACGCGCGCGCAAATCCGCGTCGGGAATTACGCGAAAGGCCGCGGGAGCGAAAGCTCTCCCCAACGGCGGAGGGGCGGAGGGGCGGAGGGGAATCTCGCGACGCGAGATGAGTGGTAGCTAAATCGGGATACGCGGGGCTGTCATGGAGCCGCGGCGGAAGGGTTA
Source organism: Eciton burchellii (assembly GCA_020341155.1). Taxonomy (NCBI): domain Eukaryota; kingdom Metazoa; phylum Arthropoda; class Insecta; order Hymenoptera; family Formicidae; genus Eciton; species Eciton burchellii. The sequence goes on from JAHMML010000007.1 coordinate 1,394,694, forward strand.
ACGCGGGGAAAAAGGGACGTCGGTCGGGCGCCCGGCCTTACGATGATCATCCTGACCCGACAATACGCCTTCTCCCTTCCCCCGCCCTCCCCCCTCCGCCTCCGCCGCCGACGTGAGGGAAGGAAGAGGCGAAGCGGATATAACCACTAATGTGGTGCAGCTTCTCGCGCGCACCTGTTCCGTTCGCGGCGCGCGAAGGAATCCGGGATCCGCGTACGCGTATCACTTGCCGAAGCTGCGTCATGAATCGGCCGGATTCGTCTCGTTTCGCCGATTGTCGCCGTGCAGTCGGGCGAGCGCTATAAATAAGGCGGGATTACGCGGAGGGCTCATTGATCCTCAGCGATCCGGAGATGTTTGCTCGTGCGCCGTTTGCAGCCGACATATACATACGCGGTTCTCTTTGCCGCAAGCGACAGAACGAGTTTGTGTTGTATCACAAAGCGTGATATCTGGGACAAGAATATTTTATTATCTTTCAGTTACACGCGTGCGATTGCATTATTATCAGCTTGACATGTGCGAACGGAACATGATCAGAAGGATTAACTTTGAGAAAGAGAGAGAGAGAGAGAGAGAGAGAGATATCGATTAATGCAAATAAAATTACAAAGAGCACCGGAATAGGAGAATCACGTCGAGAATAAAGAACCAATTACGACGTTGTGAACTTTGTTCCAAAAACGTCGGATACTGTCAGCTCCACGTGTTGCGAAAATATCGTGCTGAAGCTGTTGCATACGTTGTATCATTCCACCATGTCGAATACAGCTTTCGCTCGGGCGAACGTTTCATCCTCGTGAGCGCCAAACGTTTCTATTTTTAGGACGGCGGGCGACCTAACGCAGCGTTAAAATGCGTAAAACACCAGTTAAAAATCCGCTCCTCGGTACTTTTCCCGTGCCGTTTCCGCGGATATCGTCCCCAGCGCTGTTCGCGCTCGCGTGCCCGCGCGGAGATAAAGTAAATATTGAAATCATCAGATCCACCGTCGCGCTGTCGGCTCCTCCTTGCGCGCGATCGCGGATTCGCTGGAATTCTTTTAAGCCTGCCCATTCGACAAATCCGGGAATCCGATTTCCGATTCGGCGAGCTACCGGCGAACAGCCGAAATCGAAAATGCGATTCCGTAAGCTCTCGCGTAATATCACGCTCGCCCTCCGACCCCGGAGCAGTCACACAGGTCGTGGAATATGACGCTTAATGTAACTCCATATACCCCCGGCGCGGAACGACCAAACTTTTCGGGGGACATAAATTCGCAGCGCGACTTCAAGACGTTCATAAACGCCTCGCTACGTTTCGCGCGATTTACGAATGTCCTAATGAATTTATTAACTTAAAGTTTAAGCGCGGAAGGACGCGCGGAATTCGCTGAGCGCGAAAGACAAGAAACGCTCCTCCGTCTTGATTACGTTTTTCTGACGGCGTTACTTAATTAATTAGATAGTTCTCGTGTTTTAGCATGGCCGTACGCTGTACCAATTTAATAACGAAATAATAATTCTCTYTCTCTCTCTCTCTCTCTCTCTCTCTCTCTCTCTCTCTCTCTCTCTCTCTCTCTCTCTCTCACTCTCTCAAATACTGGTAATTATAATGAAGCAGTAACGCCGTAATGAACACAAGAACAAAATCTTGACAAAGAAGGGCATGTCCATGAAAAAATCGTCCGTTTACAGGATACACGTATATTCCGGAACCGTAAGTCGAGGATGGCTCAGCCAGAACGCCAAAGAGGATTCATTCGCGGGAGAGTATTACGATTTTCTGGCTCGCTGCTGTAAAAAGAGCATAAAAAGTTTGGGATATCCGGCCGCACGATAAAGCTGATAAATTTTTCACTTCGCTCAACGATACAATCCCACTTCCTTGGCCAGATCTTACTTCCGCCGTGACGTATTACGAGAATCTAAGCGAATCCTCCTAGTTAGACAACCCTCGTTGTCGCGGCTTCGAGTTCGAGAGTAAGGCAGATCTCCGAGTGTGTATGTATGTGTGTGTGTGTGTGCGCGCGCGCGTGATGGTATAAAGGAGAGAGAGATGTCATCTTCTTACATCCTGAAACATGCATCGATTCCCCCATAGCTTCACCGTTAATATCGCCATGCAAGCGTTCGCTCCGCATCGAACTTCGTTAACGACCGAACGCCCCGAATTCTGCAAACGGCGGGAAGATAATGCGAGAACAAATAACATATGCTGGACGTAGGTAGCAGTTTGTTTCGTTTCCGAAGAGGAACCGAATAGAACTTCGCTCCCGAAGTAACGCCCGAATAAAATTACCCGTCCCTTTACTTTTATCGGGAAGTTCGCGTACAAGAGCGGCGCGGAAACTCTCTTGCTCGCGCATCCGATTTCACGGCGAGAACGAAAAATCTACAGAGCAAAGAACGAAGGAGGATCGAACGAGTGCGACTCGTTTAATCTCCGGCGAGGGGCAAGGGGGGAGAGGGGGAGGGGGAGGGGAGCTGCCGATAATGAGCGGTAACGATGGGGCCAGCCGGCTGCGGTAGGATGAGAGACGCGGATCGCGTCGGCCAACATCGAAATACGACAAACCAGATAACGTGAGGCCGCCAAGGGGATGGGAGGGGGAGAGGGGTGGAGCGATGAGAAAAACGGGTGGACGCATCGGGCGGCCGAAAGAGGCGGGAAGGGAGGACGCGGGCGACGCGACGAGACGAAGACTCGACGCGGGTTGACTCGGGGGAGGGGGGAGGGGGAGGGGGAGGAGGAGGTTGACGCGTAGATGAAATCGGACGCTGTCCGATTTCAAAGCGGGCGTCGTTACGGGAAAATGCAGCCGATCGTTAAGGGAAGAAAGATCGCACGCGCGAGCGACCCCGTCGCGCGGATTACGGGCGGAGTCGCGAAGAATAAATGACGCCGAGTAGCGAGCGGGCACGTTCCCCCTCCCCTCTCCCCCTCGCCGCCCTCTGTGTACAACCCCCCTCCCCTCCCCCTCCCCTGTCCCCGGCCGCTTTGTCTGGAGTATAATTGCGATAAATCCGCGCTCAGCCGTGCCCGCGGATGCGGGTCACGCTGATAAATTGCGTCGCGCGTTCGAGGCGACGAGAAAAGCGCGAGCGACAGTGGATTCAGAGGAAAAATTGCGCGTCGCGGGTACCCCCCGCGCGAGGGGAGAAGCGTCGAGGGGGGAAAGAGAGAGAAATAAGGAGTGCATCGCTTTCTGATATTATACGGAAGCGAAAGCTCCGCCATAACGACTAGACGACGGCGGAAAAAGGAGGATCGCTAGCTGACTGGCTGGCTGGCTGGCTGGCTGGCTGGCTGGCTGGCAGCACGTTCTCGCGTCCCACGGAGAGCCGTGATGATGTTCGGGGTTGTCTCTCGAGAAGATACTTTTCCGACGATGGATCTTGGAGGATCGTCGACGCCGTATGCGTCATCCGTAACCGCTCGCCGCGAGAACGACGCAGGACGCGGCGCGCTTCTTTCGATCGTTTCGCGCATTACGGAGAAACGATGCGGAACGAATTCAGTATAAATGTAGTAATAAATGTGCAGCCTTGTCTTTACGCCTCGAGAGATTCTACCATTTTATCATTTCATGTCAATTTAGCTAATTAAGAACCGTATCGTTAAGCAAAATGATAAAGATATTGCGCAAGAAAATATAGTAATAACGCAGCGCTCTTCAATCACTTCGTAAATAATATTTCGTTGTAAGATGAACGCGTGCCGTTAAATTTCGTTGCTTAAAGGATGATTCTGTCATCCCTTGACAAACAGAGAGTACGCTTAATCAAATAATATCTCACATCTTAACGAACAGTGTAGAAAATCTCAACGACACAAAATGATCGGAAACTGATTTGACTCGGCACGGGTCTAGAAATATCGGATCACTCTAGGGAGGAAAACGCGAGGGTGGAAGCGTACAAAGAGAGAAATACACATCGGAAATAGCTTCGCCTTGGATCTCAAACATCAAGAAACAACATTTAGCTCACCGTCTTCCGACTCTACATCAACGCCTTGAAGAACAGAACGCGCGGAAGTGCGCACGATAAATAACCCTCTGATATGCTGCCCGCGTAACGACGGCACGGGGGTAGCGCGCTACCCCCGACGGTACGGAAACGTTTTTCGTTCCCTTTCTCCCTCCCTCTTCTCCTCCGCGCGCTTCCCTCGCGTGCGCGATCCCAATGAGTTCGCCCTCTCCCTCTCGCTCTCCCTCTCGTCCCTTTTTCCTCGCCTCTCACCCTCCTGTTTATCATGCTGCCGCTGACGGATAATCTTCTTACCCCGCCTTCTCTCTCGCCGCACTTCCCCTTCGTGTCCTTTCATCGGCCGCACTCCCGAACTCGGTCCCGGCCAAGTCCGGGGCACCGCCGCACCCCGCGCCCCCCTGCTCAGCAACAGACGCTGCGCGATCGTTTCAACTCGGGGGAAACTGCCATTGAAAGTTAGCGCCCGGCAATAAGGTGAAAACAAGAAGAAGGACGTAACGATCCGCCGCTGGAAAATGAGCGCTGCTCTCGGAAAGCTACTGGAATGATCGGCGCCGCCGTCATCGTCGTCGACGTCATCGGCCAAAGCACGCTCCAAGGGGAGCCCTTTTCCCGGAATGGGGTACATCGCCCGACAACCCGGTCCCCTTTTTCACCGATCGACGAACAAAGCGCGCGCGCGCTTCAAAGTTGCCTTTGCCGCCCCTTCAATCAGTCGCTTTCGTATTTTGTTATTTTGTTTGTTGGGGTGGCTCGATTAACTTTCGCTGCGGAACGAAGACTAATTGTTTAGTCACATTTCGACAGACTTTCCGACAGGCTTTTCAATGCTATCGCTCGGTCTCTCTTCTGTTTACGATTTCTTCGAGGTAAATGCAAAATTCGACCTTCGCTTGAAACTTTGCCGTATTTGTCCCGCGTTATATTTCCAGCGCTAAAATCAGGATCGCTCCGTCCCCCGAAACGCATTATCCGTAGACTGCTCGATCTCTCCGAGGGCGAAATTTTCCACGGTGTTTTTATCTCGTCTTTATTTTTCATTCGCTACTTTTCCCTCTATTTTCCCTACGGCGCGTTCTGCTCCTCTTTCTTACTACAGTCTGTACACTCTGTACAGCTCTGCGAGCTAAACTCGATTATATAATAAAAGTACGAGGCTAATTCGATTGTCTTGGAAAAGCGTATGCTTGATGCAGCTTCTTTCCAAGTTACATGCTTATTGGCTACGTAGTCCTCATACATTTACGACTGCGCTCTTAGGCTGCACCGTCTGATAATGCAGTGAGCTTTACTACTTATCAACGAGCGCACATACGACGCTGTTTCGGGAACTTTATGTCTGATAACGCGACGCACTTTGCACTTGATGGAGGCATAAAATACGCATGGTCGACCGTTGCGATATTCCGATTTCCCTAAAGGGACGTCTTTTTACTACCATATATATATATATATATATATATATATATATATATATATATATGTATAACGTAATGCGCCTTTGACGCGGCTAAGAACAGACAAGATAAAATGTACCTTGGAAAACATTATTGCACGATCGATATTTTTCCGTTGTGAAATATTTCGAATTAATTTTTACGCGAATCCTATTCTTTTTTTTTCTTAACATATTACCGGACAATTTTGTAACTCGAAAGAGGGATCGATGTAACATGTTCGCGTAACATGTCATTACATTTCATTTGGAACGCCGTTTGTAAACGTGCGCGAAAATGCAAAGATATACACCTGCGCGATCCCATGTGGATTTGCAATTTGTATCCCGATATTTTGAAAATGTCGACGCTGACGAACACGCGTGCATCACGCCCGTGAAACCTTTTTATCATTGCACTATTCCAGACTAACGCTTTATCGTTCTTACCCGCGCGAACGATACTCGCCAATACATTTCAACAATATTACCTAAACAAATTTATTTTAATAAGAAAAATATTCACCGAGTGGAACTGCTGCTGGCGGAGAATGCTCCGAATTTTCCACGCGGACAAATGGAATACGTCATGCCGCATTAATATCCACATCACGGGAACAATATTCGATTTCGATGCTTCAAAGCTACAAGCATTTTGTGGTCCAATATCGAGCCCCGTTAATGGACATCAAAACGACAAGTATAACAATGCATGAAGATTCCCATGTTTGAAACTAAGCATCTCTCTCTCTCTCTCTCTCTCTCTCTCTCTCCCTTCCTCTCTCTCTATCTATCCTCCTACCGCGCCACGTATCCGCATCGAGAATTCTCTCGCATAACGGAGAAGGTTGAATAATTATTTACGAGTGTTAGCCCCCGTTCACGTCCGGCGCGATAAAATCGATCGACGGTCAGCGTCGATCAGGGACAACTACGTGATCGTATTAATCAACGCAAAATGCCGTTTTCGCCGCACGTGCGCACGATCGGCGGTCCATAAAGCAGCGCGACATGGAATCGCTCGCCCGCTCGCGAAGCCGTAATAAGAACGGCCATAAAAGGGCAGGGGAAAAAGGAGAGGAGAAGCTTGGCTGGATCGCCGAGACGGGCGTGACGATATGTATTTATTTTAACAATCCATAACTTCGCTAATGCATACACGCGTGCGTGCAGCGTGCGCAGGGTGCACATAAAGCCGGGCAATAACTTCGCCGAGCCCAGGCTATTAATTACCTTAACGGCCGTGCTTATATGCTTATCCGAGCGGTCCCGCGTTCCTCCCTCGAGACGCACCCCCGACACGAATATAACGCGCGAATATAACGTATACCGATGAGTAGCCACGAGTAGCGAGTTCGCCGTGCAGCATATGCGTTCCTTCGCGGGTGAAACTCGCCCCGAAATCGCGAGGGATCGGATTCTCAGACCGGAAGCCCGCTCGTTCGGCTGGTGCTACTCGTCGATTCGATCCGTTATTATCCGCCCTCTTTTCCGTTTTCCGTGCGCTTCGCGCTACTCGTGGAGACTCCTTCCCGCAGTTCGACGAGTGTGAAGGAAGTGAATTAATGTATATGTAAATTAACCGAGCAGTTGATTGATCGATCGTCTCGCCTTGTCTCCGCACAGTTTTAAAGCGTGGAACTTGTGTGGGGCACAAAATATGTGGGTCCATTTATTTACTTATAGGGAGATAGAGCGATAAACGAGGCAAGCATGCGGAATAATCTCGATCCCAACTTGCGGGATTGTTCTTTCACGGCACTTTTTTACCGCCACACGCGCAACAGCGTAGAAACGCGGAAGAGCTCCGTCTGGCAAGACGCTGATGTTTACTACTGAAGTAGCAGTAAAAGATGCGCCGCGCACGATGCGGGTGCGTTGCGAGATATCTCGCGAAACGCCAGGCCTGACAACTGGAACATCTATCTTCGATCATCGCTGACGATGAAACACCAGCGGAAGTTTCTCATAATGATGAAAAGACGCCGCTTCTCTCGAGTGAATCGCGATTTCACCGTTGGAACTCGGACATTCGTCATCGCGCCAGCTAAAGCTAATTTCCGCTCGATATGGGAAGCCCCGCCAGCCCCTCGCCACGCGTTCTGACGCTGATCCTCCCTGAGCATCGCGTGGCATTCGCCGGCTTTCCCGAGAAGAGAGATAATGAGAGGGAATCGGGAGAAAAAACGGAGGGTGGTCGTGGCATTAGGACGATTAGGTATGTCGGATGATGTACTTACACATGGGCGAACGTGGGAGAGCATGCGAGCACAAGAAGGGTAAAAAAAAAGAGCGCAGCGCCGCGTTACACAGCGTGATTGGCGAACGAGCCTCGGGCTAGGCGGCTGTGTAGAACGTTTGCCAAGTGCAACGGTGGAAGATATTTGAATTTCGTGGGGCAAACCAACGAACCATCCGCGCGTAACTAGCTAGCTTCGGGCTTGATGGCTTATGTTATCCGTAAACAAATTTCGCGGCGGTGGATAAACCCGGCGAACACATTTTAATCACGTAGACCTTCGCGCGTGAAGAAGGTTCTGCCGGCCCGCTGAAAACTCGCCGAAAATCTGTTTATCGAACAAAAGATCCTTGTTGACGCTCCAGCCGTCGTGGCCGGTTTGAAGTTAGGTACATAGTGCTGGGGGGTAAGAAGCAAACAGGGGGAAGAGGAGACAAGCGAAAGCAAAGGAAACGTTTCGCGTTCGAGTATATCGACTGCGCTGAAGAATTAATCGCGCTGAAGAAAGAAACATTACCGACAATCTTCGATGCACAATTTGCGTTCGATTGGCGTCCGTCGAATTTGAATTTGGATTTGAACAATAAAGAATACCCTCGAATAGTTTGACGTTTACAAAACAAGTAGCAGCATTCGTTCGCTGAATATACTCTTGCCGTGGAAAAGATCCTCGTCAGAGATTCACAAGAAACGCGTTCCTTAAGTTAGAGGGTTTGCGGTGGAATTGCTGTTTTCTTGCACAGCACAGCGCAGTTCCAAAGCACAGATTTCAAAATTAAACTGCTATTGAACAAAGGATTGCAGTCCCGTTGGCAACAATTGTTGAAGGCCGAAAAAGCAGGCCTCGTCGTTGAAACTGTCGTTAGGATGCCCGAAAGATTTCTCTCGCTGGTACGATAACGAGCTGCGAGCTATTCGGTCCAGCAGGGGAAGACAGCCCCTCGTACTTCGATTGTCGCTTGTGGCTCTGATTTTAAGGACGCAGCCAAAGTCTGAAGGGAAAAGATTGTCCTATTAAAAATTTCCGACAAGTTTCATAATTATTATTCAATTCTTATGACACGCGCAAAACATTTCTCGTATTCTTTGACATAATTTTATTCCGGCTTCCTGCTTCCTCTTCAGGCACATCGATCGCGTATGCGTTGTTACTCCCTCGTTTTCTTGTTTTCTTCCCGTTCTCCCCTTCTCTGTGATTTCATCGAGCGACTCGATCGAGTTCTTTGACACCAAGATACACCTATTAATTCCCGCAGATAATTTCTGCGCGCGTCGACGTGCAAAGTGATACATCTGGCATGCATTATCGCGCATAACGCGCGAAGAGTGATAGTCGGCGATCGTCGCCCGTGATAATAAGTCTCATTATCTTTAATCCAAAACGCAGCAAGGGAGAGGCTCGGGGGATGTCGCGGTAATTTGCCTCCTCGTAATGCATAAATGCATAATGCATATGTACATACGTGTGCATCCATATACACGTAACGTATGTGCCGCTGCATACGTATGCGTGTGTGCGATCCGCGCGCGCGGAATCGTGTAAACGACGACGACGAACGTTGCGCGCGGCATTGACAAATTGTTCTGTTTGGTGTCATTGAACGTCGCGCGGGTAGAGGAGAAGCGCCGATCCTCAGCTCGCTGCCGAAATGGCAGAGTCGAGTGGCGAACGGCGCGGCCGGGGGTGGACGGGGGGTAGATTGCTCGGGCCGAACCGTATAATCTCGCTCGCGTCGGCTTCCGCGCGGTTTACTTTCCCGGAGAGTGGCGGCACGTGCGAAGCACGTAGTGTAGGCACGCGAGAAAATTGTAAACGGACTAAGATGGATTGGGTCTGGAACGGCTCTATCGGGTGTAAGCCGCTGCACGCATGCGCGAGCGCGCGTAGCGAGCGGGACGGTTCGCCGCTTTCAGCCCCGGCGGAGCTTCCGGGAGATTAGCGGTTGACCTGAGCGATTAGCGCGTATCAGGAATCGGTTCATTCGCGAATGCTCGAAAATATCGCCCCGTCTCCCCGTCTGGCGTTGGATCGCCGCGCGAAATATCTTATCGTTGAATTACATCGACGTCAAGTGGCCGTTTATTTTCTAGGCTGCTTCTTTTGGATGGGTAGTCAAACCGCGAGCGTTATTTTACGCGAGCGTGCGGCGCGAAATCGGGGCAAATTAACTAGCCGCCGTCAGGCGCGAGTTTACGGAATCCATATTTGATTTTAGCGTTTGCTAAATCAAATGCGCGCGCGCGCGCGCGCGCGCACTCGCCCGCAGCATCCGTTCAAGTTGATCCGAGGTAGAGGCGCGTGTGTCGATCTTCCACAAAACAGGGGCGTACAAACAGCGACTAATTACGTCGTCTCTGCTAATTCCGCGCGTGTAATCTTTTGCGCGCGCGCGCGCGCGCTGGTTACGCTACGGCACAAATATTTACGCGCTACATTCGCAATACTTGCGCGCGATATTAACGCGATGTCTCCGCGAACGAAGAGTCGCCGCGGTGCACTTGTGCGGCCGCTGGATTTACGGACACGCGCGGTTTACGCGCCCGCGCCCTTCTCCCATCCCCCCCTTCCCCGCCCGGGGAAGTTTGCGCTATAATATTAAAACGACATAAATATTTTAGATTATCGCTGCGAGCATAATCAGGATGATGATAATTCGCGCTCGCTAGCGAAACGCTCCGTTTCATTCGTAATAGTCGCGCACACAAGTGCGCGCAAATATCTGCGCACCTTGGACAGATATCATGCTGATATTGGTGTTGCAGAATTGTCGTAGCATTTCTCGCTTGATGAGTTTCTTTCCAACAAGAAGGCATCGAGCATTCTCACACACATGTTCGTGAATCGTGAATGGCGCGAGTGGTGCTTCTTAGTAATCTTCAAGTGTCCGTTAAGGTGAAAGCTATTTAATTAATTAATTGAATTACTTAAGCAAGAGGTAAGATTCTGTTCCATGTTTATATTTCCACAAAGAGACTCTGAGTATTCCTGAAATTTTCATCTGCGTACGCGCATAATGCAGCAGCTGTAAGTCCTCCTAAGATATTTTTACAGAGGTCAATCCGAGCAAATCATTCGTGCGGAATATATCGACGAATCTCATGAAGCGTTCGAAGGTTGGACGCAATATTGAAACGCGTTAAAATCGTCCCGATTCGTTCTCGACCTATCGCGAAACCATTTACCATTCCGATCGGAAATGAGAATCCTCGAGCTAATGTGTTCTCCATAATAGCGAAACAAGTAATCGCAAAACTCGCTCGTAAGAAATGACGATAGCTCGATAGAAATTGTCGACTATTCCGTTCGTCGAGACTGACAGAACGGTTCATCAACTTGTCGTAAACTTGCCTGACGATTATTGCACCGTCTTTAATTCCCTTGCCACAATTTCATGATTTCCGTGATACATCACTCCCATGTTACTGCACCTATCCGCGCACATTCGATACATACCTTTTTGGCTATCTTGCATATGCAAGACTCATTGTACCGTAAACTGGACGCGTTTTCTTCGCAACAATAACTGTTGCGACATTCAGTCGCGTAACAATGATATATTTGTATCGCGGTTAAAACCAGTATTGGCGTTGCAGTCCCTTATAAATTTCCTATATATTATTTTCTCTCTCTCTCTCTCTCTCTCTCTACATTTCCCTCTTTATACATTTTGAAACGATATTTGGAGCGTTCTCCCAAAAATCGATTTTTGCTGGTAGCAATAATTAAGGTAACGATCTCCATCGCGCGACGTGAGCGCGTCATCAAGTCCGCTGTTGATGAAGGCAACATCATGGGATGTTTACGAAGTACGTATCGCGGACTGGAGTGGGTGCTTTGTCAAAATACTTCCCGTCTCGCACGAGAAAGATCGTTATTCTTCTCGGAGACGTGAGGGCCCTTTAAGGATCATCCCTGTAGCGTTGCTCCTTCTTTCACGAGCCACCTATATTCGAGCAAGGCCAAGGAACGTGCCGGTTGCCACTTAAGCATCCGTCTCACGTATCTTAGCGGTCGCCGATCGTCATTGGACACCTCATCCAGACGCGACAATTGTTCGGGGAACAATGGCCGGGGTCACGAACAAAGGCCAAAAACGAGCGCACAGTACGCGGAGCTGCGAAGGGGTAGCTGCAAAATAGGGAAAAAAGAGTGTCGTGACAGGCTACGGTGAGATAGTACGTAGAGGAAGAAAGAAAATGGCAGAGACACACAGAGAGAGAAAAGAGAGAGAGAGAGAGAGAGAGAGAGAGACAGAGAGAGAGAGAAAGGAAGAGGAGAGAGCGATAAAAGTGCAAGCGGAAAGAGAGAAAATAGAAAGCCGGGGAAAACCGGTTGGAAAAATGAAGTCCGAGGAAAGATTGAAGGGGGACGGGCGGAAAGAAGAGGAAGAAAAAGGCGGGAAACGTGGCTCACGCTGGCTCGATGCCAACCAATTACGAATGTAAAGTTATGGTAATATTGATATCGAGCGCGGGACGCGAAAAAATGGCCGTAATAAAATCGAGAGCGTCTCCATTCCTCGCGACTCGTCCGTCTTCGGCCTTTCTCTCCCTCCTCCCTCTCTCTCTCTCCCCTCTCTCTCTCTCTCTCTCTCTCTCTCTCTCTTTGTTTCTCTCGCTCTCTCACTCCTCGTTGGCGCGTACATTATTCAGAACGCTCTCTCGTACATACTCGAGATGCATCTCCATCGCGCATAAGGTAATTGAAATCCAATATGTCTGTCGATCAGGTTGCAAAGAATCCCCGCGGTTTATTTCGATGCACCCCCTCGTTCGAGCTTCTCGACGGGGTTTCGTTCGATTGGTCGAGCAGACCACGATGAAAACCGGATAATCTCCCAGGGAGATATGCGTGGCGATGGGATCTCGACTTTCGAGATTGTCATCGATAGTCGGGCTAATTCAACAATTTTCACCTCGATGCGGATTCTCAAAGCATTACGCTTTTACGAGGTCGATTGATTTACAAGAATTACGTTCCTACGACGACAGGATCGATCTCATAACAGAGCACTCTCGTATTAACAGAGAGAGAGAGAGAGAGAAAGAAAGAGAGAGAGAGAGAGAGAGAGAGAGAGAGAGAGAGAAGGAAATGAATTAATTTCAACGTTTGTCCCGGAATTAAGTTTACCCATTTTATATATCTTGTTGGCTTACTTTATATAAGCAATATCTCGCGAAATAACGCATTTTCGCGTCACATGACGCGCTGCAAGCATCGCGTTTTAGACGATACGAACGTCGTTTAAACAATACGCAGGGAAATATTCGTTCGGTGTGTCAAAACCGGTTGTAACTACTGTCAGTTTGGACGTTGCTATCGGCTGAGAATAGCATGCGAAAATCCCGCTTGTCATTTCAACGGGCGCGCTTGTCGTAAAAGCTGCGATCGGATTTACCACTCAATCCGGTCCGTGATTAAAGTTGAAAAAGAGCTGAGCACTCTCGCAGAACGAATTACATGTTAATTCTTTCAAGAGTAATCGCATTACATTAACATAGACTTGTATCAATTACTTCGAGCTCGCACACGTGTATCCGGAAGCAGCGGGAAACGAGAGGCGAAGGCAGGAAGGAGGGACGTCCGATCGCATAGAATCCAGATTTGTAAAAATGCAGCACTTGTCGCGGAAAGGATTTCAGCGTTTTATTATCGCTAACGGAAGCGATTAAGTCAAGTTTTGCCAGTAAATTTACGTGCAAATGTATGAGAGACGCAGACGAAAGGACCAACCAAGAATGATCTTCGCGGTCTGATCTTGCCTTACAACCAATTCAACTCAATCATACGATGATTACTCGAAACTCGCGTAGATTCGACCCGCCTTCGCGAAAGACACTCGAAGAAAGACGCGATCGAATTCGAACAACGACGCGTCGTAATCAATACAAATTCGCGACTGCTCTTGTAACGAACGCAGAAATGCGTCATTCTCAGCGCATCCAGATTGCCTCAATTAGAACGAAAAGCGCGCTCGAACAATCCGTCGATATCGATACCAAATACCTCGTTACGCAATTACCCGATGCGCATCGAGGGGGGGGAGGGGAGAGCTAGAGGAAGAAAGGAAGACCCACGATCATTTGTCGCGCGAGGCATCCAGGCCCCCCGTCCCCGCGACGAGCGCAAACAACAAGCGCGCGACGACTCTCCTTCCCCCCTATCCCCCTGCCCCCTGCCCCCTGCCCCCTGTCCCCCGATCGCCCTCCCCCACCCCCCAACCCCCTTCCTCGTCCCTCGCAATTTTTACGTTTGCATTGCAAATTCGCGGCGGCGGTAAGCGCGACCGAGGCTTTTGTGCTCGCCGGTTTGCGCGGCGTGACGCGATTAACGAGCGCCGCTCTGTCCGCGGTCGCCGAGCGCCGGCGGTTTACACGTGTTACACGCTCGCCCGTACGTTCCCGCCAGCCGCGCGTTATAATCCGTTAACAATTAACAAAGTGCTAATGAAATGGAACATCCGTCGCCACGTCCAGGCTTCACCGTCGATCCGACAGAGAACGATGTCTCGCCTGCTCGCTGCACCAACGGAGGAATTTCACGCTCCGCGTGAATCGATTGTCGCGTGCGGAATTACCGTTGCTTCCTCTTGGAGTTCGGGTCGAACTTGATCGACTTCTCTCATTCGTTTGCCCTCGTCGCCGAAGCGTGCGCCGAGCATCTCGGCGAGGTGCTCTCATCGCGAGAACGAGGTTTGCGCCCTACGGGCGCATACGAGCGGAACGACGACGAACGAATAATCGAATCAGCTCGGCCGACCAACCGGCCAAGTTTTACACGGGTCATAGTTGCCAGAGGCAGTTCCGCTTGCGCTCTTGCCGCGCATTTAATTAAGCGGGATTAGCGATGCGCTCTCCGCGCGCGCGGCGCGGCTCCGCGCTGGCAATGGGAGATTCTAATTAAATCGCCCGCGCGACCCCCGAGCGGGCAAAAGTAAATCGAACCGGCGCGCATGCGCGTGCGCGCCCGCGCGCGCCACATCCCGTCCAAGATCATTCGCGGCGTTAATGCCGCGTTAAGATTAATTCGCGTTATTATGGCGTTATTACGACGCGGAGTGCACGCGTCGACCGCAAAATGCACGCTGCGGCGGCGTTAACGTTGCGCGTAAATGTTACGAGCATCAGGCGTGGCGTTGCGCGCCGTGTTTTCGCCGCTAATTGTCTCGCAGCCTCGCGATTTCCATGCCGAAGGTCGAAGTTGAGACTTGCCGAGGCAGTCTCGCGCTCGCGCTCGCCGCTTCGATGAAGAACAGTCGGTCGAGTCGTGTCATTCAACCCGACATAGTTTCGCCATAAGTAATTCTTTTTTTATTTACTGGAGCGATACGTCCGCGATATGTCATCGATCGTCGCATCCCCAAAATTGCATCCCCATTCGTGAGAACGACAGGATGCGACGATTAAACGACGATTGCGTTTCCATTAAGAACGACGACCCGCTGATACTTTTATCGTCGCTGTAATTTAATCGGGTTTAATCGATGGAACATTTCGGCAGGCGCCGACCTCGGCTATACGTCGCCGCGACATCGATCGAAAGAGAATTTAATGATGAGAGAGACAGAGGCACGGTAAGGGAATTAAATGTGAAAAGAGAAGGAAGAGCAATCTGTTCTCGATCAAACGGAATTTTTATCCACTTTAACGACCGGTTTAACGATGGAAGGCGGAAGCTTCTTCCGCCATCATCGGCGACGGACTCGCTCAAAGACTTCCGCTCGCATTGCGCATTGTACACAATGCAGCGACTGAATGACTTTTATATGAAAAGAACCGAATGCCTCTCTAGGCGGGAATTACGAAGCGCTTTTCTATCGGAGATAAGATAAATCGGCGTCGAGGAACTTGGAAGGTATTTTGAGAAAGAAATATATATATATTAATACGCCTTGAATATCGATGAATGAGTACAGGCGAATATCATTACATGCATATATTTATTATATTCGTTAACATAATAAATATAATATTTATTAATTATATTTATCATTCAAATAGAATTTGCATTGTATACAAATATAGTAATACCTTTCAATGTTGGCAGCACACTGCCCAAAACAGTTCGCAGCAGCATACCAATGAAAGCCTTTTTAATCTCACGATAATCGTATAATATAATTGCGCTCGTTGCGTGTCCGCGTGCACGTATACATTTATTATTATTTGTAATCATGGAGTCGCGTAAATAATTGGAAATTTATTTGCGCCGAGCGAGGCAGTACATTATCGGCGATAACTGATTGATTAATTACGAAAACGGGTTTTCTAATTATCTCCAAATCCCCAAATTCACTTTGCCTTCGCAAAGTGGATCGTTTCGCAGAATTACATTTTAGCAGCGACACCGTAACGCGAACTGTCGCGACGTGGAATCGCGACGAGCCTTACATATTTCTGTCGGCTGCCCTTATCGGCTGCTTTAACCCTTCCGCCGACCCTTCCGCCGCTTTTATCCGTGAGCCTGTATAGGTACGCCGGCTGTACATACAGTTTCACTCGTGGAAAGGTCTGTGGACTGAACATAAGTTCAAGCAAATACCATTCCCATGTAAATCCCACTTTGTTCTCGCGCTTGTGAAAATCGTGTCTTCAACGGTGCGAGTTGGAACGGAATAAAGTAATTCAATACCGCAATACCAGTCGATGACAAGACTCGGCTCAGCGATGCGCCTGCTAGATACCGCACGACCTACACATAACCTAACCTAACACGTACGTGTAAAGCAGACGCTGGACCGCAAATGGTCGACCAACATCCCGACGATTGCGCAACGCGCGACGAGCGCTCGTCGTCACAGGAATGCGGAATATCTTTCTTACGACGATCGCCTATATTTTATGACGAGGTGCGAGCGCAGTCGTGGCAGCGGAGAAAATTTTTCGTGCCGTCGAGCTCATGCTCGTACGACCCTTATGGGGTCGCGAACGATTTACGGTCGCTCCGTGTCCGTTATACGGGGTGTGGTATCACCATCGAGTTTCATGCAGCGCGGCGGTTTCCATGAGACTCTACGAGCCTCCTCTATGGCAATCCGGTGTATTAAGCCAGCTTTAACTGCTCTGATGCGGCTTTTTCACTTTTATCAATTCCGCACGGCATTCCGCGCACTTGTGATGCTTTTGTGCAACCGCAAACATAAAGGGAAACGCAATATGAATGTTGGATCGACCTTTCGGGGCATTTGGTCAATAATTTATCGTGACACTTCTTGTGTAGCGCGGTCTGACACGCTGCAACGAAAAGGATCCTCCAGTATCCATAAGTCGTTTATCAAATCACGATGTTCGAAATTGAGAAAAGAATGGCGAACGCGTCGCGAAAAACGTGAAAACGCGAAGACGCGTCGCGAAGGGAGAGATCTTTACCTTGGCACTGATAGCCCTGCTTGCCGAAATCCCTGGAAGATCGAAGATGATAATGAAAGATCGTTTCTCTGTCTCTCTGTCTCTCTCTCTCTCTCTCTCTCTCTCCCTTTCTTTTTTTCTTTCATTCTTCCGTTGACGAAAAACATCTAATCGTATATGGATGTCACGTATTATCATAAAAAGTCTTTGCAGAAGACGCAAAAGGTGTTGGTTGTCGAAAGAATTTAGGCACGAGCTTGTGATACTAGTGGATCGTTGCTTTAGTTTCCGAAGAAAGGACAAGAATTTGCATGATAACGTCGGAATCAAACCGCGCGATGGGAAGACCGAGACTCGTCGGAGATTTTCATCATCTAGCGATCGAGTCTCGATATCGCTAGATCGACCGCCAGATGCACGCGAGCGTTCGAGGGGAAGCTTCACGCGCAGTGCCGACAGGAAGTCGCGTTGTGGAAAATTTCATTCGTTGCGGCAAGATTTTCCAACGTGCAACTCGGTCTTTAGTAGACACGTCAGATTTCCTCGCTCGACGTTTATCAAGAGCGAGCGCGATATCCGGCTGGGAAACGGGAAGGTCGCGACACGCACTCGCCGAAAGCGAGTTATTCGCTTATTCGGGAAACCGTAGGCAGCGATAAGAAAGGCGAGTGTGTGTCCCGTGATTATTTTTGAGAGAGAAAGCCTCAGTCGAAACGAGTTTCCGGAAGACGATTCTTATGCTAAGTACTTATCCCGGAACTTTCTGCACACTCACGCGGTAACACAAGGGGTCGGCTCTTGCTTGGGAAAAGTCGTCGAGGGAACGGAAATAAGAGAAAAATGGAATTTGCGGGTCCACTAAGTAAAGGGACGCGTTCAGCGATCGATAGGCCGAGACGTCGCACTGTGGTAACAGTGCAAAGTAGTTGGAAGCGAGTTGGAATTCATAAATAATCACGGTAAGACGGAAAGAGATGTTGATCCG
This sequence comes from Eciton burchellii, assembly GCA_020341155.1. NCBI lineage: Eukaryota > Metazoa > Arthropoda > Insecta > Hymenoptera > Formicidae > Eciton > Eciton burchellii. Next base: position 1,412,675 of record JAHMML010000007.1, read on the forward strand.
AGACGAGGTCTCTTGCAAAACGACGATACTTATCAGACAAAGTCGGAAGCAGCGGTGAAGCAGCGGATTCCTCGCACGTAGTTCTGCCACTTTACTCCGAGATAAGATAGGAAAAGTCGTATAAACAGGAGACAAAAATCGCATTTGTTATTAGCTTTTCGTTACGCTCTGTTACATACGCGAGAAAGAGACGGCAGAGGCATCGATCTCATGGGCATGTTAAGGCGACGAAATATACACGTAAGATCACAAGGCGGAAGTGATGATTACTCGGGGCGTGCGAGTACGAGGTAACGACACGTAATATCGCCTTTTGAATTAGTTTCAAGTTGACCCCGGTTTAATGGAACTTTAATTCGAGCTTTAGTAGCCAAGATGCTTAATGCTGCAAAATTACCGCGTCGTGATCTATGTCGTTTCCCCGAGCCGAGTTTACGCAAAGCACGGCTCCGCACTCGTTAAAGACTCTATAACTAAAAGAGCGCGCGCGCGCACGCGCGAGCTTAATTGTCGGCGTATACATATACCGCGGAGGCACGAATCTCGTAGTTCCCTGCCATGGGCGTACTTGCGCAAGCCACGCATTCCTTCCATTCGGGAATTCATTAAGCCCGATTCTACCGGGCCGCGCGAATACAGGTCGGCAGCTCGGCTCAGGGCCGAACGGCAGGGCGGGAATTTAGACGGCGGATTAATCCGCGATTCACCCGCGAATTCGGTCATCGCCACGGAGGATCAGCCCCTTCCCCCCGACCTCCCCCGTGCTCGGGCGGGATTATTAAGGGAGAAAGGGATACCCCGACTTATCCCGAAAATCGCTTCTCGCGATTGATCTGATCCGATCGATGGCGGAAGAGCTTCCGAGTTTCCGGAGGAAAATAGCGGCGCCGATCCATCCCGCTCCGTCAACAGGCTCGATGAAAGGGACTCCGTTTCTGCGGTGTTGTTTGTTCGCGGACGTTCGGACTCGAATCGTTTTCGACGCGGGCAATATTCGATGGCCGGCCGACATCAGTAGTCCCGTATCCGGGAAATCTTGCGTGGAATCGGCCGTAATGAATCCCCGTGTAGGCGGGGGAGGCGCGCGCGAAGCCCAAGCGAGTACAATTTGCCGGCGTCTACGCACGCAAATGACGTACGAGCGCAGCATATTGGACGGGGACGGGATGCACCCTGTCAACGTGCCGGGCAAACAGTGTGCCGGCGATCGATGACGCTATGGGGGATCAATCTCCAAGCGTGAGTGATGGCTGCGGCGGATACGTCGGGCAAATCAATTTGTAATAATGTAATACGACCCTGTAACGCGTGAAAGTAATATTTATCATCAGGCCCGATGTATCATATCCTTCGACGCTGCGGCGAGAGATTCGAGGAGGCTCCAGGAGGCGTCGAAGATGAATCCGGAGATTTAGATTGGGAGACTTGGCTGAACTCCTTCGTTTGGTTCGACGAAGGAGCAGAAATAGACGACGGTTCACACGGTCTGACGAACCTTGGAAATCCTCCTTCGCGATCTGCCCCAACTCTTCCAACTTTGCTGATCATCGCGGTTATCGAATCGCGATAATCTGCTGCCGGTCTCGGCAAGATGCATCTCGAGTGGCCTCTTAAAGCATACGTTGCATACGTTGATCGGCGAGGAATGTGGGCTTCGCGAAAGAATGATACGAAAGCGAGAATGGAGTCTGCGCGGAATTCCATTCAAAGGGGCGCCGCGGTTATTACTCCGCCGCAGAAATTATCCGCCTAACCGCGTGGCTGTTCTCTGCATGCCCATGGTATTTGCATAATTTTCATAATGCATTAGCGAGATTTCCATCGGAGGCGCGATGCACCGTGCGCGAGACTGTGTAATCGAGGGACGGACGGGCGCGCGGTCGACGGACGTGCAAACACGGATGTACTTCCGGTTCATCGCGACGCTCGTTTCCTATTGGCTGCGCATGTCGGTTTATCCAGCCGCGCAAATCTCCAAGAGAGCACCCGTTGCAAGCGTGCAGCCGTGCAGGCGGCGAAGAGATCCGTGGATTTTTGCGACTCTAATCTCTTCTTGCTTTCCGTTCTTGTTTTACCGTTTAATTTTGTTTAATATTTTATGAAGCACGCGATGTCAGTTTGGCTTTAATCTGCGGCTACGCGCTGACGGAAAGCGATAGGGAGGAGAAGAGCAAGAGGACTACGAATGTAATTTATACGATGCCTGTTAATTTGTACATCGGAATTTGTGTATATGCGTTATTCTTTCCATCTTTTTTTTCTTCTTTTTCGTTATTTTTACATCATTATCTCGCGAGACAAACTTACGACGGGGACTCGAGGTCTTCCGAGCTCTTTTATCGAATGCCGCATGCGATATCCAAGTCGAACATTGTGGACATATCATTCGGCGTACAACGTACTGCACTTGCAAATGCAGCGTACGTACGTACGTACGTACGTACGACATTCAGCGATAAAGGTATGATAGAAACGCATAAGCGAGTTAATCTGAATATTTTAATCCCGGAAGTACATAGCTATAGTCTGAACGTTCCGTTATACGCGACACCCCGTATAACAGGCGTTCCTACGGCGCCGTTACGTAGACGACACGATATATATAATGTATTACGGAAACTCCATCTTCTCGCGGGGTAACGCCTTGAATAAAACATTTCGATATCTTTCGAATCGAGTTATGCGTTGGAAGAATAGGAAAACATAAATAACACGTCGCGATAAAAATTCAATGATCATTCCGCCTCCTTTACGGCGAACAGGAGAGAGAATCAGTGTCAGTATCCACCCTTTTACTTCCGCGAGACGGAGAAAGTCACGCCCCGCTACTACCAATCATCGTGAATTACGTCAGATCGCGTTCTAACAATACGTTCGACATCTGCGTTTGCGTTCGCTGCGGTATTGCGGTTATCCTGTCGGAAAGGGCTCTCGCGCGGATCAATAATGCGCGCACCATGAAATTCAGCCTTATCAGGCCGATAGCGCGCAAACTAATGTGGACAAACGGAGATCCCGCTGCACGCAAATTAATCGGCGAGATCGCGAGCGTCCAAGAAACGCCCGACGTCAGCGCGACCGTCAGCGCCATCGTGAGTCGCGCGGCGGAAAAGGACTAATTGAGTGCGCGTCACGTGACGACCGCGCGACGACCGCGGTAGAGTCAGAGTCGGATCTCGATCGCGTTTTCGGACTGGACCACCGCCCCTTCCGCCTCTTACCACAATTAATAACCGTGACAATTCCGGCACAGCATCCGAGGCACGGTGGCGTTCGCTCGAACGTCTACTTAGAATGCACTTGATGCACTATGGCGACGATAATTGCTCGCCGGGATAATTGGCGAGAGAAGCCGATATTTCACGCGCTCCGAAAGGAAGCGCGAAAAGGAAGAAAGCGGGACGACGACGTCACCGATCGGTGAAATATCGCATCGAGAGGGGTGTAATAGCGACACGACGCTGGCGGGTTAACAAATACGTAAATCCTATCCTTGTAACACCTCGTAAATCTGACGTTAATTTCTCCCCCGCGCTGGACTGGCGTGCCGCCAAAGCTGCAAAAAGTACGCTCGCCCGAGTAAAGTCAAGCGAGACTGCCGGGCGGGGGAGGGGACTGAGGAGAGGAGTGGTGGAGCGTCGGATAACCATTTCCGCCGGCCGCGGAAACACGGCTTTCCGATCCGCGAATTCTCCAGGAGTAACAACGTTTTTCGATAAGGGCCCGTCCATAAATCAAGCCCGCGTCAAAGAGATTCGCGTACAATCGCGCATGCGTCATTCAATCCCGTCCATTCGTAATGACGGCGTTTCGACGGCATATCGTCGCGATTCGTTAAAGTGCATGCTTGATGTTCGCGCAACGTTCTAACCGATGATCGTTAGCGGCGCGTATCTACCGGCTGCGTCACATTTCATTAAACGCCTTTTAATTGCGCGCGAATTCTGTCAGAATACGAAAATCCAGAGAGCCACAAATATCGTCTCGCCGGACGGTGAATGCGCTTTTAATCAGCCCGCCGTACCTTACAATCGCGCTAAATGCACTCTTATCGCCGGCATTGCGACGCGATGACGTGAGAAAAGAAACTTATTCGATCTGCTTGCGCTGTTTCGGCTCGCAACGCCAGCGAATCTGGCGAACGAGGCATGCTCCGTCACGTACATGTGAACAAACCCGTGAAAATCGCATTAATTGGAATCTAGTGTCATCATTACGACATAATTTCACGATACATCGCCGGAACCGAGCATTATCTTTGCGGTTTAAGAACTGCAACGTATGCTATATTTACACTTAACCGAATCTCATCGCTGTCAGAGAAACGCAAAGATCGCTTTTGATGAACATAAAGAGATCCGATTATGCCAAAAGTATTTCAATATAATTTAAATAAACGCAAACAGCATATCCCTCTCCTCTTATCGTGCATTCACGTAATGCGCTGTTTTATTGTCTTATTAATTATCATTAGTGTTGAGGATTTCATATACGTTGTTTTTGGTTTTGGAATGTTTTCGATGTAAACAGCTTATATCGAAGCTTATCTCGAGTATGAGTCGCAAAGCCAAGGGATTAAGTCGCAAGCGTTGCCGAAACAAAGAAAGATCGTTATCGTTCGGTTATAACAAACAACAAAGAATTAGTGTCTTCAGTGTCTTGCGAGAAGTCAGAAGCGGTCGCACATTTGTTACTTAATTAGAGCGAGTATCCAGATATTGTAACCGTTAAGTTGTTCGACGATTAAAGGAGATTGTTTTGTCTTCTAACGAATCTCATCTTTACTGAACACGCTCTCTACTGAACCGGCAATAAATAAATATATAAACGGTGTTGCGCGAAGCATCGAACGCGCGTTAACAATTAGAATTTAATTATCATTAAATGATAACCTCGTCTCTACATGCGCGCGAGCTTTTTACATGCCTCCCTTTTATTACAAAGATTGCCAACGCTCACGTAGCACGAAAGTCCAGAATGCATCTATCGCAACGACGTGATCTCCTCGGCACAATATGTCATCTCGCTCGAGTTTCGAGGCAATATTGTCCGCGGCCGGCGGAGTTATCCGTTCTTCCAAGTCCCTCAAGTTTTAATGACAGTCGGCGGTCGCGCGACTACGGCCAATCCGACTAAGTGGAGAGACAAAAATTACGATTGGTCGCCGATATCATATTGAATGCGTCTCGTGGCGCTTTCGCGGGATCAATGTTAAATGTGATATCGCGCCGCGATATTCGGGGCCGGTCGATTTATCGCGTTTCGAGCTGTAGCTCGAATCTAAGAGATACAAGGACAAGCCTCAAAGCGCGAACGCAGATAAGGATTTTACGTGTCGCTGAGAGAGGATTTGCTACTTTGGAATCTTTCGACGGCGGAATCTCTGATCTCTCTCTCTCTCTCTCGAGAGACTCAAAGCAGCGGTAGAGGGTTAAGGAAGAGGGGAGGTAAGGGGAGAGAGATTACTCCACGAGCTGGACAGGCGGGAATGATCGCTCAGCGAGTGGCATTAAAAAAATCCCGGTTAACGTGTGAGTAAATGATGTTAATGTAGCGCTTCGGCTCTGAATCTCGACGGACGAAATTTCATATTTCGCGTTCTTTTGCGAGGGGATTATTATAAATGTCCCGCGAAATTAACATACATTTTTCGCGGCGTACAATTCGCCAAAGATATGCATTTACATGGTATTTCATATCATTTGCATATCCCTTCCGTATTCTGAAAATAGAATTCGCGACACATCAGCCGGAGCGGGCATTTATCGGGGCTTGGAAATTCATGACACGGTGCCGTATCACAATTACTCCGTAAATCGAAGCGAACATTCGGGGTCATTGACTGGGGACGTGCGCGAATTCGAGGAGACCGAGATAACAACAACGAGAATGCGGGATTGGATTTCTTCGCAAGTCCAAGGGATTCGCCCTTCCGACTATCTGACTTCGGTACGATCACATTAATGCGGTTCGACACTGACGATCGTATTCCTGCCGGATCGTCGAATGGACCGAAAAGATTCGCGCGACTGCGATATAGTCGCAGCCGCGGCATCTTGATCGCGCTTGAGAAAGAGAGAGCCCGCTTGATCGCTACGCCGTTAATTTCCGTCCGTGAAGCACAACGGGCAGCATTAATGCACTCGATTGTACCCTGCGTACCTACGTACCCCGGGAAGATCGGGCGGACAAAGTTTTGCACAAGTTTGAACCTCGGCGGAGGATAGCCGAGCGAGACGCGGGGACGGGGCGGATTCGTTGGGGATTCAAAGTTATTATCTGCTGGTAGCAGAAGGTCGAGAGCCGCCCTCTTTTTGACCCCTCTGACAAAGTATTTATTTGCGCGTCTCGCAATGGTGATTGCCATTGAAGCCAGTTGGCGCGCGCGCGCCAACTTATAATCGTTTTTAGCTTTCTCGCAGAATATATACGTGACTAGCAAGGTGTCTGATGCAGGCGGATTAAAGTTCTTTGAGCTCCGGACGCTCTTGTGCAAGCGACGATGCCTCGCCGAATTGCAGGAGGGATAAGAGAACGGAGAGAAAGAGAGAGAGACAGAGATAGAGAGAGATGAAAAGAGAGATAAACACAGGCTGCCGACATGACTCTCGATATTGATATCGTTGATGGATCTCAACGGAGCGATTGGTTCTATTCTAGAACTACGGTTGTCAAAGATCACTAAAAATGCGTTTTGTTAGAACGTACTTTGTGCACTTTTCGAGCCGCGTCTCAGATAATTTGCATATCAAATATTTCTTACGACGAGAATGCAACTGTCGAGAATTAAGACCTATCTCCCTTATCTTTTCCAATGTCTGCGCACATATGTGCATTTATGCGTAAATCTCTGCGTATCATGTGTCTCAGAATTCTGATGCCTATGATTTTTCGCTGCAGGACGAGCGCGCCAAATTAGAATAAGGTACAGAGGGGAAAGACGGACGACGATAATTACTACTTGTGAAGGGACGTCGCAAATTTAGCGTGATGATGTTCGCGTTTCACGAACGAAGGCCCCGAAGGCGAAACCAGCATCCAACTTTATGCCGTCCTTTTAATAATTGCAGCGCATCATCATCCTCACATAGGTGTCGTCTTGCACTCAGCATCTAATTGCATCGTGCCCCATCGGTGTCAGTTTACCGAGCTATAGACAACCGTGTCGAGCCTTTGACCTTCTGAACAATGCCTTCTCTAATTTCTCCCGTAAAATATGAGGGAGCGTGCGTGCGTTACGCGCGATACGCTATTCCCGTGCTGGAGAGAATAAATGGAATAGCACGCTCATGTCAAGGACGCAAAAGTGCGTAATTTCAGTTTCGCGAAGCTAAAACGAAGCAACGATCATAGGGTCGGGGGGGGGGGGGGGGGGTCATGAAGGTGAAGGAGCAGACGTTGCGGCCGCTTGTCGACAGGCGCGGGCAAAGCTCGCGCAAGTAAATAAATTAATAATGCTGAAACGCCAGTTTCAGCGGCCAGATTTCCCATGTGGCATTTCGCGTGTGTGGCGGCGGCGGTGGCGGTTATAAATACGCCTGCTACGATAATTATTATTCCAACGGGTCGCGTCGCAATGCACGCGTCGAGTATTACGAATAACGGTAGTCATTAAGGAGAGGATTAATTAACCGTGCACGAGACTGTAATGAGGCCGAACTTATTGATAAATCGCTCTTAAGATATCGATCGAGAAACGAAGAATTGATTATCGAAGGACCAGCTATCGATCTGCGACCTTTCCTCTTCCCTGAATTTTTCATTTCGAAAACATTTATAATATTTATGTCGTACAGATTCTGTCATACTTGAAAATTCTATTTGTCTCTTGATATAATCATATGTTATGTTGCGTCATAATTTAATAGCATGTAAACATATTTAAGCATAATGAGACGGAGAGAGAGAGAGAGAGAGAGAAGGAGAGAGAGAGAGAGAGAGAGAGAGAGAAGTGTGCGTAATAAAAGTGTAATAAAAAATCTTTTCGATCAACATGAAATTGATCTTTAGATCTCTTACCAAGCAAGAAACTATCGTATGAATCATATTCGATATATATCGCTTTGGCGAGCTGATTCTCGCAATTATTCTCCTGGCATCGGCAAGTTGGACAGCAGCAGCATACAACGAATATTTACTCTGCTTTATTTTACCTTCTCTCAAACGCGACACGGTACGTACGCTTGCCCTTATAGTTGCTTGCACTTTGATCAATTGTAACAAGGATTTATCACCTGCTTTGCGAGTACACCTCGCACATAGACGAGGTGAAGAAGAACGATACATTAAAATGTGCAATTTTGCTGAGTGCTGCTTTCGTTCGTCTACGCTGCGCGTCTCCTTTCGCAGCAGGTGTTAAAGTCGTCGCTTTGTCATCTCAGCTATCGCTTCATTCAAGATTGGCTTCAAGCACTTGCGCTTGGATAAGCTCGGCATTTAATGTAAGCAATAAAACATTCCACGGAGAGAAAATGCAGCCATTTACATCAAGTGCGGATTTTCCATTTGCGCGACCCACTGCACTCGAGCGTTTTTTGATTCGATAAATTGTCGATTCCTCTCGTGACCTCTTGTCGAGTAATAATTTACGGAAGCACGAGCCATCGCTCGAAGACGAGCGGCGCGCGTAACAGATTTGGTATCGCCCGAGGAAATCGTTCTAATCGTGATTCCAATGAAAGCGTAACGATTTTTATCATTACGATTTGTCATTGAAAAATGCTGAAATACTTTTCCGTGATTTTATTGGCTTATCGAAGATGATTCGAAACTTTCGACGGCTATTACGGCGGTCAGTCCGTATGCGCGAGTACAAAAGTTCCATTTTTCTAATAATACCAAATCGCACGCAATTCGACTTCTGACCGCCGGACTAAATTGCTTGAATGCCCGGCCTAAAAATGGCGGGG
>JAHMML010000007.1:1421621-1465226 GCA_020341155.1 Eciton burchellii
ATATATATATATATATATATATATATATATATATATATATATATACACCGCGCGAATTGCGCGGCGCACTCGCGCTTTATGGATCGGACGTACAAAACGAGCAATGCACAGATTTCGCGATGTCCTGATTTGGATTGTTATGCACAAATTGTCGGGAAATTCCGTATAATAATGTTTCGCATCGCGATTTTTGCCCGAGGCCTCTTTCGCATATGCAATGCTTATTATAAATTAATTATCGCGACATAACGGCTACGAAAGTGGTAACGCAATCTGTTGCCGAATGTGAAGCTTTAATGCATATTTGTTCGCGTATACATCGCGCATGAAGTACAGCTTCGCAGTGTCATATGTCGCATCGAATTTAAAAATCGGGTCGCGCTCACGCGGCATTTTATTCGGCAATGTTGATTTATCCAACAACATAAATAATTCCAGTATTCGTTGTCTCGCAGAATCCTCTTAATCACAGATAAATCTGTGATTCGAAGAGCACGAAAGAAAGAAAGATGTCTATTCTTCTCCGAAATTATTTAATCATAACAATTAGTCCCATAAAGGAATGATCGTGTGATAAATGCTAGCAAAATACGACGACGAGAAATCACAATCTCGTTTTCGTAGCGACAATTTCGTTGCTCGTGGTCGGCAATAAAATGTAAAAGTCTCGCGGATCGTGTGCCGTATTACGTTTCCATAAACTATTCTGCGCGGCAACAATGGACTTTCTGATCCAACACAGATGCGATACGATCAGATATGATATACCTCTTTTATTTTCTTGCGTCGATACGTTCAGAGAAGCGCCGATAGGAAAAATCCGTTTCGTCAGCTTACCAGATATCACACACACTCTCTCTCTCTCTCTCTCTCTCTCTCTCTCTCTCTCTCTCTCTCTCTCTCTTGTCGGCACGTACATTCGAAGATCAAGCTTACGATCCTATCTGTTAATAAACATTCCTGTCCTCGTGCGCGGCATTTCACGTATATAAATTTGCCAGGGACGAGTCTATCTCACAAATATTTCACAAACTTGTCGTATAGTGCACCGAGGCCAGCTGTGTGATTAAATCTTGTCAATCTACGTCTCGTCAAATATTTAATTCAAATATTACTCTCGCGGGACTTTGATGGCGTATCGAACGTATTGCGTGTATATTTTGCTAATAGTAAAACTTACGATATCATATTTGCTCACATCGCGGAGGGAGGAGACGCGAGAAAAACGTGACGCGATCTTTGCTGTTCAATATGATTTATTTGCCTGTAAACAGTGAGGGGAAATAAAAATCCCAACGACCGAGTGCTACGTACCGACAAATGCATATACGCGAAACGGCAACGAAACGTGCGCACGCAGCGTACGAGCAATTCCGCTTAGGCGGATTTTCCAGCATCTTCATCGGAGCGCGTGATTCTCGATCTTCGCGAAGGACAAAAACAAACTTAATAAAGAACGCCGGAATAAAGAACATCGCTCCCTTGAACAAGTAACTGTAACTGGCGTTTCTCCGGTGTGATGCATTTTTCTTTCGTTGGCGCGATAATCGCGCACGCGTTCGTCACGAATCTGTCCGAGCAAGGAGATGCAAGGATAATGCGCGAGATCTTCCCCTTGAGTCGATCTTGGTAGTCGATGATTGCTCTGCATCCAGCAGATACACGCCACCAGATGCCATCTTGACCCTGGCATTTCCCGGCTGCAGCGACGAAGACTCAATTGCGAGCACTCCTTCGCTCTTTCAGCCAATCTCCTCGGTCGTTCTCATGCGCTTCATGCGTTTCTCCGGGCGTCGTTCAGGCGCTATCCAAAGGCGAACGCGATGTCGAAGGCCGGACGAGCCGACGAAACGGCTTCTGAAGGGCTCGACTCCAGTCGCAATTCAGTTTTCCCCATTTGCGAGCGGAGATGATCGATGGTCCCGCTCGATGCGGCGCGGAACGTGCTTGATCTTGGTTATTATCGATAACGCAAGTTGCAGGAGAACACTCCGGGCTTGGTTCCTGTTCGAAAATGACATTCACTCCTCTGGAGAAGCAATTGGAGACTTCAAGCGACTGTCAAATCTCGCGGAGCGCGAACACGTCAAATGAAATGGCGAGCAACAATCCTGACGAGAAGTCGAATTGCCATGCGCATCGAATCAAGCGGAAGCGAAGCATTTCAGGCAACTGACTCGGGATTAAGAAGAAGAACGACTCAGTGCAACGCGTAATGCAACCCTGATAACTTCCATGAAGGTGAGGGAGCCGCACAGGAGGATTATTCGCGAATTATCGTTCGTAATTTAGCCAACGGAAGCCCGGCAATGAGTAGTCTCTGATCCCGCGCTGGATAAGCAATGAAGTAATTTGCACGTGCATGCAAACCGCAATTAACAGCGGCATTAGCCGCGGCTACCTTCGCGGCGTGTTTATAACGGCGGTGCGTAGGATTAAAGTTCTTCGGCATTTACGTCTCACGGCTCGCGCGGACAAACACGAAGTTACCGCGAGCCAAAGGCTCGAGCAGCGATCGCTTGTAATCAGCGAATTTGCGGCCGAGCTTTATCCGCATGTCGCCCGTGAATGCAGTTTGCTCAACGTGCCATGATATCAAGTTCCGAGGCGGATCCCAGAAAACCTCTCTGATCCCAATCACGTCAAACGGCGCGACAAATCGCGATTAAATGGCGATCTGCTACCTTACCCCGATCGTGTACGATTAAAAGATCAGTCGGGAAAGCGACTGATTGTTGTCCCACGTGCACCCCTTCATCCCGGCGTGACGCGATTTGCCGGAGAGGTGGAGGGTGGTAAGGGAACAATTGGCTGCATCGACGCCGAATCGGCAAACGGGACGACCTGTTCGGATGAGACCGCTCGGAAATAAAAACGAGAGGAGCCCCGGCGAGAAGATATGAACCATCGGAGACTTATTCGAAGATTCACAGGGCGCGCAAGGGAAGGTTTTATCGGTTTCCGCGGATAGTTGAAAATTAAATCCCTCTGAGGAGACGAGTGTTCTCGCATTCGCGCGGCGCTAGCGCGATCGCCGCGCGATTTGTCACGACCGTTTCTCATACCGGAACTTGAGATAATAACGATAATTCAATGGCCTTGTAATGTAACTTGATCATCGCTCGCAGAAATGATCACGAACGAGCGGATCTTGAGTCGATTAATCTTGTTGCTGGAATATACGAGAGACGTCACTCTTTATCTCTCTCTCTCTCTCTCTCTCTCTCTCTCTCTCTCTCTCTCTCTCTCTCTCTCTCTCTCTCTCTCTCTCTCTCTCTCTCTCTCCCTCTGTCTCTCTCTCCCTCTGAGATCAATCGGGATCATCGGGATAGATAGAATTTAATATTTCGTATAAGAATTACACACACATACACACACATACACACACACACGCACAGGCACACGCACACATTTATTTCATCATTTTCTTTTTTTCTCGAATCAGAAACGAGCGATCGATTCGGCGGTGTTGAAGAAGTCGTCAGTTTCTTGTTTAATAAATTGTCGGATCATCCTCGAGCCAAGAAACTAGCATCTCGACGCGTTACGATAAGGAAATGATATTTTCGCATCGATTAAATTAATATTACACATACAGAGAGTCTTCAGCAGGAAGTTCCCTCCTTCTTGAAGGAGGGAATAAGGCCGTAATTCCGGAGAGATCGCCCGGCGTGCGAGAGATTATTTCAGCGGTCGACGTCGGCCGCTGGATAAAAAGAGACGCCACGCTAGTGTGTGCATGCAAATGCCGTTTAATATAAAGTACGAATTTCCCATAAATGTTTCTGCAAGAAGAATTAATGAGTCGCACGAGCGCGCGAGCGCAGAACAATTAACGTAAATATTTAACGTTACGCTTATCGTGTCACTTCGCTGCGCGAATGTGAGTTTAAATGGGTCTGCATAAAACGCGACTAAGACGGGCGCGAGGTGCCCGACGCCTTTTCACTCGGCCGCTAAATAAAACCGAGCATGTCAAGTGCAGCGCAAGAAGCAAGGCGTGAGATGACACGCGGAACAACACGATAGAAACAGCAAGCTATTCGCGATGCGCATTGTTAGACATAATTCTGTCACGTGTGAATTTATACAGAAGTTGCGCAAACAGAGAGGCAGTCTCCTCAAATAATTTAATGACGATACGTAAACAATTGCAAATTTTATGCTCGACGATAAAAGTATCGCGGAGCTAATCGCGCATTTATCTTATAACATCTCATAATATCTCGTGGTATTTTATAATATTTAATCGGTAAATGTTTCGGTTCGCGAGATGAAGCAAACAAGTCCGGAAATCTGTAATCAAGCTATATCTATGATTAAAGTATTCGCTTCGACGTTAAAATTACTTACCGCGCAAACCTAGGTCGTTCAAATCGGATCAATACTCGATAATCGCGATCGATATCACGTGACCATGCGCGATGACGAGATCGGTCTATGGCCCGTGGCCCGATAATGGCACAGAAATATTTTGTATCGCGGTCGATCGTTAACGAAAATATCGCGACACCGAGTTGGATGGCCGAGCTGGATAAAAAGCGACCGAAAGAGAAAATGAATCGAGCGGGGAAACGCGAGCGGAACGGCGCTGGAGAAGCGCGCGGCGGCGTCGGCGTCGGCAATAAACCACAAATCATTGTTTTATGAATATTCACGACCAGCCGCAAAAATAACGTCGGGTGCGCGAGATCGATCGGTATTTCCTTCCTTTCTCCGTCCTTATGCCGTCATTTTGAGCTCGCCTTATGCAAATGCCTCTCCCCGTTCCATCCGCGTGTCCCGTTCGCGATTCGCGACTCGCGCTGGCGAACGGATGAGCAACAATGACGGCGAGATCTTGCCGGTCGCCTCTGTCGGTCCCCTTTTTGCGATCGCGCGATCGCAAGAGGGATAACGGGATCGGAAGAAAAATGCTTGGTAACATCCMCCCCCGCCGAAATCGCCGAACGAAGCGAGAAACGAAGCGATTGCTAAGCCGCAATCGTCAACCGCTTCCGCCTTCTTCCTGCGAGCGGGAAAGCCTCGCGCTTTTTCCCACGAATTTGCTCGCTACGCGAATGAAAATGAGGAGACTCCATCGCGAGTTTGCCGGATCTCCTCCGCGAACGCGTCCGCGTCTGCGTCTGCAATTAAAATCCACGCGGCGCGGCTTCCGCCAGAACGAAGCTCGAAGACGAGAGGGAGATTGTTTCGTGCTGAAGACAGCACGAATTAAGAACGGAGGTGACTACCGATAATTCTCCAGTGATCTCCAGAATTCTCCAGGACGTTCCATCTAATTTTTCATTCAATTTGCATCCTGCGAATTGTCGATAACAAATATCGCCCCTTTCAGGGCGCGAGTTCGCTAAATCGCGAGACAGCCGAAGACCTCACGGGAAATTAAAAAAACCGGCCGCTATCCTTGGTCGCGACGTTTCGCCACGCTTTCGCATTCCTCTTTTTTTAATCACGCGCTGGAAACGCGCCCGAGGTGTTTCCGCGCCGGTGAGTGTAATTTAATTACCTCACCGCGAGCGCGCGTGCACGCGTAGCGTAATTAAAGCGCACCATTATTTCTAAGTGTACCCTGTACATCTTGCTTGCTGAAAGTGAGTCATGTCACCGCGGTACTTATCGGCCGATTGATATTCCCACGAGCGAGGCCGAGGAATGCCTGATGTATCTCGCGACCGGCCGCAATATTGCCGCAATATCTCCTTCACATGGGCGTAATTTCCGCGGTCGGGCGACACTGAACTCAAGTTACGATCTTCAACGAGCGCCAACCACCGCGTGATCCATTTCATTCTTTCTTTCTCTCTCTTTCTCTCTCTCTCTCTCTCTCTCTCTCTCTCTCTCTCTCTCTCTTTCTCTCTTTCTGTCTCTGTCTGCTGCTCGTTCTTCCGCGCGCGCTTTGAGGTGCTCCTGAAAAATCGATCGCTGCAATTGGGGCGACTTGGACAGATGACGTGACGAGTTGCGCATGATACGCGCGCGAATATATCTTCGGGAAGCCGTGTTCGAATTTGTAAGCAGACGTGTTAAGACGTTCTTAAGACAAGAATGAAGCTTAAATCTATTTGAAAGCAGGATACTCGTACGTGGCACTCGATGCTTCGAGATCCTGCGACAGATTTATCACGCCATCGCGCGATCAGATACATCATTAGCGGTCTCCTGAGGAGAGATTAGCTGGAAATTTCCGCAGAGCTGTCACAACGGGGTGAAGTGGCGGCGAGAGAAATATCTGGTTTATTCGGATCCTCTAGCGGCTGCTTCGAACTTCCGTGACAACGAACTCCGATCCGAGCACTGGCTGGATTTCCGGATCTGTAACTGTTCGCGGGACAAATACACGAAGATCCCCGATAAAGTAATAGTTCCGCACGGAAGCCGCGCGAGAAGAAAGGAAGAAGTATCGCGCGCGCGCGCGCGCGGATATTCTGCGGGAGTTTGTAGTCCCTTTGATCGCGCGGGGATCTCTCTTCGTGTCGGCGGCGAGGAAAATGCGGCTATCCGATCCCTCGAATGTCCCCCCGGGGACGGCGAGCAAACTTACGATATTTTCCCGTCGACCGGGATCATAGGTTACGCAAATAACGGCCCGCTATACGAAGCAGACACGAGCGGGCTCGAACGAGCGCGCATCGCTCGGCTCTTCGCGTGCGAGCGGCTTGTTCCGGAAACTTGCCGACGATACGCGTGTGTCTTCGTAAAATATGTCTCTCCGTAAAATCCCGGGGCTTTAAGCACTTGCGCGGAATTCGCGAGAAGGTAAAACGATACTTGATGCCCGCGCGGGATTCTTCGGCGCGCGTTTTCATTTCGCTTCTCGAGCTCGAGATCGAATCGTACGCGCACGCGAAGCGATGAAATTTCTGAGGAGGAGCTCTCGATATCGCGCTCGTGTCCGTGAGAGTGATTAATTAACTCGCTAAGAATCCGCCTGTCGCGATAACGCGCCAGCGCGAAAGTAACGCGGGATTTGTAACCGATGGCGGGATTCGCGGTGAATCGCGCGGGGGTGGAAACAGGCGAAACGCCCCTGACGAAAACTGCATGCGGCACATATCGCGCGCTGGAATACCGTTCTAAATGTACGCCATCGCAACGCACTTATCCCGGGCATGATAAAGCTATTACGACGAAGCGACAGAAATAATCTTCGCTGTTGACAAAAGTTCTCCGTTGTCGGGCGTTTAATACAAAATCGATTCGAATCGCGATTGTCCCATTGTCGAGTGGCAACTTCTCACGAGTTTTATTTAAAAATAAAATCCCCCTTTGCTGAGGAAAAGATCGCGACCCGCGATCCGATATCCGCAAAGGGAAGAGAATTCGTATCGATCGGCTAATCGCTGAACGAACGATGCGATCTTTGAACATGCCGCGCTACTTGCGGACGATTTATTTAGGCGGGAGATAATTCGCGAAGAATATATCGTTTAGCGATTTTGACATTCGATAAAGTGCCTGGCAATTGCCGCCACGCCCGCCGTGTTTAATCCGAGCAAATAGAACGTGCTCGTAATCGACAATTATATTCTCACCGACAGCTCTTGTAACTGCAATCGGCCGGATAAAATCAAATTTTGTCTCGCCGAATGTGATCGACGAAATCCAAGCGAAAACAGATAGAAATAATTAACACGCAACCACGCTTCTACCGATATCGAAAGAGCAACGAGATTACTGCACTGCGACGCTCTCGGTGCTCTCCGAAACTCTTTGCACATCTAAAAATTCATTCCACCAGTCTGTTTGCAGATAATAGATGACACTATCGAGTAATTATCACACTCCCGACTCCTGTCTCGGCTTAATCCACCTCAGTGTTGCAAGTTATACTTACGCGTAACTAAATTTCTCCGTGCTGTTGGCTGATGCAAATGCTATTCGACTTAATTTGCGTTACGTCTGCATAAATTGGCATAAGTCACGCAACGCATGTAGCAAAGTTTGCTCTGTCAGGCCGTCGCGTTAGGATGTAGATAAAATTGGGGATTAATAGGGATTATTAAAAAATTAAATATCAATCACTGCAATCGCTGCGAGTTCGCGTAATTCTCGCTACAGTTCGCTGTGGCGAATTCCAATCTCGTCCGCTCGGTCGGATGCACCGACCCGTAAGAATTATTCTAACATGCATTTTTTATTACTTTATAAAATTATGTAAACATACACGTGGACATGTCTACACCTCAAACGCATATATTATGTCCAAGTAACTCGTCGGATGCCTTTTCCCGAGTCGCGCGAGAATTTGACTGCAAAGCGCGTCTGAGAGCAGCAGAATCTGGCAGCCGGATCTGACGAATCTCCCGCAGCGAGTTTCAATTTCACTCCGGCGAGCGAAGTGTATTTTGAGAGAAACGCGTGAGAAATGGCTCTCCATCAGTTCGCAGGTACAATTTAATGCATGCCGGAGTACTTTGGCGCGTGTGTCGCATCTCGTGCCGACAGAGCGAAATAAAACCTCGTTAGGCATCGGTGCCGCATTAAAGCCCAGATGACTGAATGATCTCGACGTAATCCCAATTACGGCGCCACAGATTGCGTAAAAAGCTTTCCTGCGAGCGTTGCGTCATGCCGCCCCGTGAAAGCGCGGCGCGTGTCACGTCGCATATTTCGCAGCCGCGGAGTGGTTTTGTCCCACGTCCCCGCGAGAGAGATTCCCCGTTTTTATTATCATTTGTACTGACGTACGTGTGTAGCGCGCGACATCATGACGCGCGTGGCGAGCGTGAAATAAGCACGGCGATATGTAATTAGAAATTGCGCCCGCTCGTTATGGACTCGCTTGAGAGCGAGTCTAATCTCGGGGCAGTTCTTAGAGCGCATTTCTTGAGACGAATCGGGCAGGAAGAAGTAGCCGGATGCCAGCTGAGAATGCCAAGCGAGCTGAGGCTTGCGGATTTCGCTGGCTCGCGGTCCCCGAATAAAAGTTTTCTAAAAATTTCCTCCTAATTTACATGATGTTTACAGCGAAACCGGTGTTCTCCTGAAGACTTGCAGACTCCAGCCACTCGCGTTCCCTGAACCTGATTTCTTATTCCTCAGATTAATTACATCTCCCTTGCCAAGCTCATTGGCTTGAATGTAAGATGGAAGGAATGAACGAGTCAAGAAACGAGGATAACGAGTATAAGACAATTCTGTGGCATTTAGCCCTTCCGTGGCGACAGCTGTAATCTTGGAGGTCAATGGGTCGAATCGAACGTTACGGTTACGGTTCGAAGTAAGAGGAATCGATCGATCGTGATTTGATAACGCCTACAGTCGACTGGCATTCTTCGCTCGCACAACGGAAGCGTGAGTTATATTTACATAATTTCTTCCGTAAACTCGATGTAGTTTCGCTCTACGCACGCATACATATACAGACAGACAGAGAGAGAGAGAGAGAGAGAGAGAGAGAGAGAGAGAGAGAGAGAGAGAGAGAGAAGTATTTACATGACTTGTCTGTTTGCCAATAAGTCGGGAATCTTGTGTTAATGCAGGTTGCATTAATGTAACGTAACGTAAGAGAAGCATCCTCTAATTTATACTGAAAACTTCAACGCGCACATGCGCGCGCGCGCGCGCGCAAATACGTCGAGCTTTAACGTGCGACTTAATAAGAGGCTCAAACCTCGCGAGTGTAGAAACGAGCAAGATCTTAGGAAGCTTACGCTGATCTCCAGTAAAGCCAATGCCGAGGAACTTAAGGGACTGTGTTTTATTCAGTCCCGAAGACAAGACAAGCTTGAGATCGCTTCTCTCGTGAACGCGCGAGCGCTATTCTTATTCGTCCGTGAATAATCGTTCGCGAAGTGATCGGCGGGTGCAGGTGCGACCATAAAGTTAAATGGAAAGTCGTACGTGCATATGACAATAGAGCGAAAGTAAAAGGCGAAAATCCTTGAAAGCAATGAAAGGATAACATAAGGGATCCGGTGCGCCGCGAATCGCCGCTAATCACGTGACAAATTCTCGAAAACGCTTCGCGAATGGCGCTCGCAGGTTAACGGAATAAAACGCGCGCGGCAAGGCCGTTATTGAAATTCGCTAGGTAATTTCGCCCAAGTTCGTAAGCATCATTAAAGTTTACGCTTTAACTTTAGAGTGCAGCGAGCGCACGCAGAACGACGGTATCTTCGAAGAGCGCCGCTCTTCTGATCGATACACGCCGGCATCGCCGTTCCGGATCGACAAACCACCGTTCCCTTGGGCGCTTTTTCCGTCCTCTTCGCTGCATCCGGCCGTCGCTTTGCGACGAGCGACCTGTTCAAAGGAACCCGGAGAACCATTAAACGATGCAAAGGGGCGACAATAGCCGTGTCGAGGCGACAAAGGCGATTGCACGCGTTCTTTCCTCCAGCGTGTCCCTCGCTAGTTCGTTCCCTCTCGCTTTCTTCCTTTTTCTTCCGGCTTCCTGCGGAGCGAAAGCGACGAGGACGCGCGAGAAATGCGAGAGTCGATTCCTCGATCGAGAAGATGAAGCCCGCCGATGATGATCGATCACCGGATTTATATCATTCTCGCGGTCAGCGGGATCTTTCCGAGGAAAGTCGCTAGCTTTGTACGCACGCGCGTAATAATATTCTACACCACGAAGGAGCATTAAGAGTCCCGCGCTCTCGACGAGTAATTAAAACAAGCGACTCAAGTGCCTCGTTCCGATCCCTCAAGCAAAACTCGAGAATGGCAGAACGAGACGTAGAACAGAACCATAAAACAGGGGTCCGAGGAAGCAAACGAGCCA
Source organism: Eciton burchellii (assembly GCA_020341155.1). Classification (NCBI taxonomy): domain Eukaryota; kingdom Metazoa; phylum Arthropoda; class Insecta; order Hymenoptera; family Formicidae; genus Eciton; species Eciton burchellii. The sequence continues at coordinate 1,432,351 of JAHMML010000007.1, forward strand.
GCGGAAAAATGCCGCGCGTCTCTTCCGGTGAGCCTGCTCCCCTCTCGGCATCCCTTATCTTTCCTCAAGAACCTCCTATCGGGATTAAGCCAGGAGGATGGGGAGATAGCACCCAAGGGGGAATCGACTGACCAGTTCGCCGAGAGGGTGAGTATCAATTACACGAGTACGTCCCGTTAGAGTTTTCCGGAAATTCGCCTAGTAAGTCAAGTCCGGGGACACAGCGGAGCTCTAGCGGCCGAACAATGCCGGCGCAGGTCGCGGGAGCTTTCGCATTTGCATATGAATTGCCCGAGTCTCCGTAGGTCGGCGATGTTGGCCCTAGCCTCCGGTCACCTTCAGCCATCTCCGTCACCGCTATCGTCGACTGGCGAAGGTGAAGCGCATACGGGCAGGTGGTTAAACGGTTCGGCTGCTGGCTAGTTCGAATTACCGAATTATCGAGGACCTCGGCCGAATCGCCAGGTATCGCTGAGGATGGTACGAAGACACGGGACTCTCTTCCGTGTCAATCCTGCGACCCATTGACCTCGAAGATCATAGCTGCCGCCACGGGAGGACTAAATGCTGCAGAGCCAAATTGCTGAAAGTTATACTCGTTTCCTGACTCGTTCATTCGCACGTTCGAGCCAATAGCCTTGACAAAGGAGATGTAACTAATCTAAGAAATAAGAGATCAGCTTTAGAGAGCGCGAATGGTAGACGCTAAGGGCTGGAGTCTTCAAGTTTTCAGGGGAACATCGGTTGCGCTGTAATCGTCATGTAAATTACGAGATTTTTATTCGACGACCGCGAGCCAGCTCGCTTAGCGTTCTTAGCTGGCACAGAGTTGATTAATTACGATTCGATCGCAGAGCCATTATCCCGAAATTGAATCCTCTCTCTTTCGAATCCCGCTCGCGGGTGCCGAAGAGTCGGAACCAGCCGGAGTGTTTGCGATTTTGCGAGTAAACCAATTACGGAGACGCAGACTCCTCTGGCAGTAATTCGCTGAGACACGCGGGCAGCCCCGATCGATTCGTCATCGTGGAAGTCGTGTATGCGTGTTTGTGTGCGTGTACGCATGTCGAGCGCAACTGATATCGTCGTTCCGCGACAATTAGAACAACGAGGGATGTTTCTATGCTCGAGTACAACGCGTGCGCTGGCATAATCGCGCGAGATCGATAGCTCGAATCATGCCTTTCGGAAATTCGATAAATTTCACGGCCACGCGAAACTTCATTGGAACGAACGCATTCTTATTCCAGTCCCGCTTCCTATTCGCGCCACGAGATGGGTCCATTTAATCGTTCGGCTCCTCTCTTCTCCCCCGCCCCTTCCTCGCCACCTCCCTTCCACTCCCTGAAGGGGGGAGAAGGGAGGTTCCGTGAATTGTAATGAGAGTTACACCACGCGATCGCGCGTGGCGCGGTTAATTAATTTCTTGACGAGCCCGAGCGAGACTTCATCGATCGGCAGCAATCGTTAAGGTCGCGCGTTAGCTTTCCGTTGACGCATTTCTCTGCAGGATCGAACGAACGGGTCTCGCTGTGCACAAAATGTTTGGCGCGTGCCTTCAAGATGAAGGCAGCTCCTCTCTCGCGCTGCGACAACGTCGCGAGAGGCACTTTCGCGCCGTTGAGCGAAAGAGTGCAGGCTCCAAAAGCCTGTTTGTTTCTCGAACCAACGAATTAGTCCGAGCTTTCTCCCCCCTATCGACGTTAAATTCGCTTAGTACGGCGCACTGGTTGGCCGAAGAATGGAGAGATCGGCGGAGCATGGAATACCGCTCCGGGAATGCGGCGCATACGTAGAAGTCGCCGGGAAATTAGTTTCATTCTTGCAGCTACTTGTTTAAAAGGAATCCTAATTGCTCCCACGTGTAACGGATCCCCGAACACGCGAAACTTGGCGGAATCTCGCGGGATATGCGTACAGCGTATCCTCCGGCTGGTCTCGCTGCGGTTGACGGGCGGCTGGAGTGACGGCTTGGGGGATGGGGCGAGGAATCGATGGAGGGTGAAAGCTGATGGATAAATATATGGCCGTCGTAGACTGCGCGCCAAACTTCGCCCCTGCCTGCGTAATACGCACTCCGCGATGCACTTCCGGTTCGGGGCTGGGAGGGAGGCTCCTCGGCGCGTCTCAAAGGGGATCGCGACGGCGTCGCCGGGTTTGTTCCTGCGGGAAACGCCGTCGTTCGTTATTTCGGCGGGATTGCGTAACGCCCGCGGAATCCTCGGCGTTGCTATTACAACGGCGGCGACTTGGCGTTGCCGTCTCGGATCTCGAGATTCGAAAGCGAGATGCGACAATGGCGCCGCAATGGATCCGTCCAATTGTTCGGTTTGCTGGCCCTCCCTGGGGGGAGGGGGGAGGGGGGGGAGGCGATTAAAGGCGCGGAAAATTACCGGCGCGTAAACCCGGCGGAACGGATGACGCTGACGGTCGTCGTGGAATTAAAGGACCTGATCGGGAAGGGATGGAACGAAGAATCGCGCGAGGAATTGAATTTTCGGCCATTCGTGATTTCGTATCGTTATCATAAATCAGTTTGCCGCGCAGAGCCGCGCGCTTGTCTGCGATATAATGAGGTGTCCGCATTTCCCGATAAGTCTCAAGTCAGCGTTTCCGCACGCGGAGGAACGCGGAGGCTGAAAGGAGACAAAAAGTCCCTACAAAGACTCGCAAAGATGGGAGAAGAACATGTTCCCCGTTTGAAGGGGAGGAAGACGTATCCGCCGTCCGCCCTCCCCTCCGTGGAGTCTCGCTGCAGCGACAGCTTATGCGTCACGTGATGCCCAAGAAGGGCTCGAGACATCGCAGAGAAATTTATTCTCACCCCTGATGATGGAAACGTAATTCGACGAAGATGTCTGTGCGGGCTGCTTTGCGACATTGTCGCGAGGGAGGGACTAAAGATTGCAGAGAAATCATCCTTCGCCGCCCCGCTATATCTTAATCTGACGATCATTGACGATCATAATGACAATAAATCTATAATAATGCCGGATTTACGTGTCCCAATCTTGCTCCTAGCGCGCGCGCACGCGCACGCTCGCGCATGCAGAGACTGTGTCGCGGCGTTGAAAGCGCAAGTGTAATAAATAAAGTGGCAACTGTAAATTAAAATAATCGCGGGGTGATTATTAGCCGGCAGCATGTAAGTAAATCATAAATTCAATCCCCGCCGCCGGCGGAAGAAAATGCAAATTTCCTTCGAGCAATGCTCGCGGCAGCACCTTCGTCGATCAATCATGCGCTTGCCACCTCGCCCCTCCCAATGCGCGTTACTCTTCTGAAAGTAATTAATATAAGAAACAGGCGGAGAGATAACGCGGCCGGCAAACGAGCCGCAATTAAGGGCGGGACGATGCGAATCGGATAACCGTCTCCCTCCGCCTCGCACCCTTCTACCACCCCCTGCTTCTAGCTGCTCCCGGCTGGCGGCCCGAGTATCACCGCTGCTCGTCACCGACAGATATTAACCGTCGAGATCGCGCCGGCAGCGTGCTGCTTGCAGCACGGACGATAACGATTCCTGAATCACCGGAAATCAATTAACCCCTTCAGCACTCGGCGTGACCCTGGCCGCGCCGTCAGGCCGCGATCGAGGCCGCTTGGAGAATCAGCGGAACCGCGAAGAATGCTCTCGCTCGTTAGCGGAAGCCTCTCGCTGCGGATGTTCGATGAAGAGATCAGGTCCACCAAGTGGAAAGTGACACCGACAATCTTCGAGTATCAGCAATCGAGATTCTGGCGGTCGCCTTCCTCGCAGCACCTCTCGTTTCCCCTTGATATTCTCTTTCCGACTTTCTCCATCTCTCTCTCTCTCTCTCTCTCTCTATCGAGATTCAAGATCGCGATAGTCGGATGAACGCGGCAGCCCTCCGCCGAACGATCAGCATCGCGAAATCCGGGATAGGGGGGTGGGGCGTCTTTAATTGTCGCGCGGATCGATGAGCGATTGATCGATGCCGGCTGTAACGCGAGACTCGTAAACTGTAACTCGATACGTCCGATTTTATCAGCGATCAGGGAGCACGCTTCTTTGCGAGCCGCTTGCGGCTGATTTATCGGAATTTCGCCCTGCTCACAAACTACAATCGCCGGGCGCCCCAATTTTGCGCGAGCCCGGAATTCGTTGAAATCTCTAGATGAAAGTAAGCTTTGTCTCGTGCGCGCGCGCGCGCGCACCAACTTCCGACGATAATTTCGTAACCCGCAGCTTTCGTCGGAGCTTGCCAGGATGCGCCGCACAGGATGCCGCTGTACGAAATATGCAAGCATCCGGTTACGGGGCGAAGTGATTCGCGCGAGGCTTTTGAGTCGAGATTCTGAGGCGGCCGACAGCTCTGCAGATCGCGCGGTGTCTTTCCGCGCGATATTTCCGTCGCGGATTTAGCATTCCGCGTCCCCGAGCGTGCCCGCCCGCATATACGCGCTTTGCGCTTCTATCTCCGCGCAATTGCGCGAAAACTTTCGGGCCGAGTAGCAAGTATCTGCCGGCAACTCGGCGCGGTGCCTCGATTGTTTCGCGCCGCAAATGGGGGTCAAAGGGGTGTCCCGGGTCCACCGTCGCGCAGCATCGCGTCGCGTCGCGTCACGAGCAGGGTCGCGACCCACAAATGAGAATGAGCGTCCTCCGGTGTGCGGCGGGGGGAAGCCGGATCGGCGTCGGCGGGGACGGCACGAAATTCGCGGACAAACAGAACTATTCGTCTTTCCCCGGAGGGGGGAGCGGGAGGGGGAGGGGGAGGGACACGGCGGAACAATTTCCTTGGAATTTATCCCGGGGACGCGGGGACGCAGCCTGCAGTTACACCGTCGTCGCGCGGAATAGTTACGATGTCTTGGCGCGATGTATGCGAGCGCGGATAAAAGGGGAGGAATCCCAGCGTCGCGGCATTGTGCGCAACGCTAATCTCCGGGATTCAAGCCGCAGGAGGGAGTTACAGGGGGGACGACGGGGATTCTCCCCTGCCGACCATCGTATCGGCGCGGATTCAGCGGGATTCGCGTTTTTTCGTCTTTGCTCCTCGCTCGCTCGGCAGTCTCTCCCTCTCTCCCTCTCTCTTTCTCTCTCTCTCTCTCTCTCTCTCTCTCTCTCTCTGTCCCTCATTCTCTTACGTGCGTGCGGCGCAGGATCGAGGAGACGGTAGATTGACGGTGGGCGCGACGTGATTGCGATACCTATCGATGTTTTCTAGCGCAGACGCTCCGCCGAGTCGTCGGGAGCGAGCTGTGAATAATGTGAAGATGGAGGAGGAGAACGAGCGGCACACGCGCTCTACATTATTCATGCTCGCTGTTTGCTACATTTTTCATGTACTGTGTTACTCATGTATGCGTATAAATACGTCGCGATTCCTTTATCCCCGTGACGCGCGGCGTGCTCGCGGTAACGCTCGCTCTTGTCCCTGCCGTTCCGTTATTAGCGTTACTCTTTTTCATCGTTTCGCCGCGAAGCGCAATCGGAAGGTTATTAAAGCGTTTAATAAACCTGGCACTTTGAGATATCCGCGGCGCCCCGGCCGTTAATAACGCTGTCGATAACAGCCGGCGATTTATTAGAAAGCGTTATAAAATTCAGATCGGACATCCGCGACGGATAAAGCTACAAGTTCGTTAAGCTCCACCACGTGGAGCGGCGATGATCGGCACGCAGATTCAGCCTTACCGAGCGGGAAGGGCGGGCGAAGCGGAAGGGGACAGCCGGAAAAACGCACGCCCGGATGATAGATTTTCCCCCGGGGAGGAATGGGAGAGGACGAGGGGGTGAGAGAGAGAGAGAGAGAGAGGAAGGAGGGTGGGGTCGAGATGAAATAAAATATTGTGATTTATCGTCTAACGTGCGTATACGGGCCGGTTGGCCAATTTGTCCCGTTTTCGCGCGTGAAACTGTCTCCTGTCGCGAGAGGGTGTCCGCAGGGTGCGGGACGAAAACGCCGGATTGCATTTCATAGAGTGGGCTCCCGATGGTCCGCGCGATGCGCGCGCGTTGAAATTACAGAATTCGTTTCCGGCGATTGGCGCGCGCGCGACTGCAGCTGACACGTCCCAGCGAAGATACGCCAATAATTGTCCGCGAAATGAAATGACAATTATCGCACGGCGGACGGACGAGGCTAATGCGGTATCGTGGAACTAAATTGCACCATTGGTGCCGTTACATCTTGCGCCGAGCATGACATTACCGACTTAATCATCGGTCGGCCGCTCAAATAAATCAACGAGATGTTCGTCGCGCGCGGACAATTACGGCTGCGACTCGTGTAAATGTAGGATATTTCGATGGAATTGTTAAGTATGATGGCTCTTTGACGCCTCAGATTGATGGACAATAAGTAAACAGACTCTTTTATTCCCCTTTACAAAGATACAATGCAAAACTAGCTTCGCCGTTTGCGACTCTACAATTACTCGACTACTCTCACTCTGCACACTGTTACTCTTTTGCTCTCTCTCTCTCTCTCTCTCTCTCTCTCTCTGTCTCTCTTTCTCATCCTCTGCCGTCGTCCTTTTTATACCCAAAAGCGATGCTACATCTCAGAGTTGTCGGCCAATCGCTATTATCATTCGATCGGGATCACGTCGTCCCGCGAGTGTCAACGCGGTTGTCTTCCGTTCTGGACTCAACACGTCCAAACACACGCAGGTGCGCGTCGGCTTCTTTGATTACAAGCTTCTGATATGTGCCGCCACCGATAAAGGGATAATAATCCCTTTCTTCTATACTGCATAAATATTAATTAATCGAACTCGGTTCTGCTGGCTTCGACGACCGCCCGAGTGCTAATTTGTTTTTTCGTAAACATCGTCAAGCTTTTGATGTTCACGGAAACAAATTAGCGCTTGAGATATTTCTTGAGATACGTGTTATCGGCATCGAAACGTAAAAGGCTTTTATCAAATGCATCGTCGGATATCAACGTGATGTTGATAATTGTCTCGGAATTATCGGAGCATCTCTGCTTCTGATGTCGTCCCGAGAACTAGGAGAAGTTTATTAAAACGGAGAGCGAATGCTTAACGCGCATTATATCGCGAGGAACACATTTCTCTCTCTCTCTCTCTCTCTCTCTCTCTCTCTCTCTCTCTCTCTCTCTCTCTCTCTCTCTCTTTCCTTTTTTCAAAGACACGTATATTTCGCGCACACAGACGCGCGCGGCGCAGTTTCCCTTTCGCGTTCTTCCGCTATTTCACTTCGCGACAAATCATATTTCTTACAATTTAATCTCGTGCCTGATTTATCGCCGTCGCTTTCACAATGCAGCCCCATAATTCCGCGAGCGGGCGGGCATAAAACCCGAGAAATATAATCTGCAATCAAAAAACGACGTCGCCCATCGCGGTGTCACGTTACACCGACGCGTTACGCCAAGTATCATGCGCTATCGTTGAGAAGCACCCACGGGATTGCCAACGTCAAGCAAGAATACATGAAGAATACATAGTAATCGATGAGTGACAAAGTTTCATGAAGGGGAGGCAAGTGCCGTCGAAATTGCGGCTGTTCGCGATCGCGACCTGATCGCGACATGACCGCCCTCGCCCGCGCGTGCGATTTGCTCGAGCGAGCCCCGAGCGAGTGCGAGGGTTGGTAAAGAGGAGGAACGTCGCCGGCACTTCATCATTCGCTTTATGCCGCGGGACGCGGCAAGGGTCGTCCACGGCAGACGAGAAATTGAGGGCGAAAGAAGCTGCCGGGCGTCACTGCGCGCTCTCGCAATTAGGACGAAAGCGAAGACTCCAGGCTACTCATTAACTCCGCCATGAACCCGCGCGGGGCGAGGGGCATCGGCGAAGCGCGGGGTTAAAAGTCACGAGGGTCCAACAAGCCGGCATCCGGCAGTCGGCCGTCCGCGCCGCCGTCCTCTCCTCTCGTCCCTTCCTTTTATTTCGCCCAAGTGTCGCCGGCAAATCTTATTTAAGGCAGATTTATCGTCGCTCCGGCTCCGAGATCGAGGATAGGATATTACGCCGGACCCGGATGCGCCATTCACAACGCGACTCCTCGACTCAAAAAGTGTCATAACTCAAAACCTGAGCGCCTCTTCGAGCACTTCCGCCGCTCCAGCACATCGCGTGCCAGAATCCGTCCTTCCTCGTCGCCTCTGCCCTCCCCCTCCATCCCCTTCCGCTTCGTTCCGCGGACAGAGAAAAAGAGAGAGAGAGAGAGAGAGAGAGAGAGAGAGAGAGAGAAAAGTATAGTCTCTGATTTTTTATTCACATGCACATCGCGGAGGTATCGTTCGTTAGTGCGATATCGCGTGTCCCGCGAATTTTTGTGTCGTTTCGTCGGGCAGTCCAAGCGCTGCGTTGAAAATGCCGGAATTTCTCCGGGAAAATCCGTGAAAAGACCGTTAAAAGCACATAAGCAGTATAGCCACGTGCACCGATAGTCGTGAGGTTCGATAACAGGATTCGATAATAGGTTCGCTGACGAGAAATAATTACCGATCTGGACTAAACTTTCTCCCCATTCCTGATAACATTGTTATCTCTTATATAGTTTGCGAGCGAAACGCTCATTATCTGCAATGTTGTTTAAAATGTACCTCCTAATGACATGTCAGTTCGAAATTTATCAACGATACTCGTGCAACGCTAAAACTGAACGTCCATAGATAATCCATCCATGACGCATCGATCAGTTCGTAAACAGTGAGCTCTGCAGTTCACGGCAGGTGCGACGAGCGCGCGCAATCATCTCCCAATTATCCGAAAAGCGGAAACCGGCTGCAGCGGACTCACCTGTCCGGCTCGGTTCGTCTCACCAGATCGATGCGGATCTGCGGCACGCGGAAATTGCGTAAGGAAGAACGCATCGGGCGAAATGGAGCGTGCTCGGCGGCTTGGGTTGCTTTTTCGCCGAAAGAAAATCCGGCATCGTGACGTCGTCGCGCGTGACGGCGCTCGATGCCATCGATCGCGGCATCCTGGTCGATACGCGCGTGTCGCGCGAAAGAAACAAGCCTGGCGATCCATTTTTTCGCCTCTCTTCCGCAACGAGCGGGCTCCATTAGTCCGCGATTGGCCGCTACTGCGCGCTCGAGCGAGCACCGCGACGCTTTTTGCGCCGGCCGGACCGCTTGAATAATTGTGTTTTGCAACGTCCGCGGGAGCGCGCCTATTCCGGGCATGGGTCCAAGGAAGAGCTAAGCGGAGAGGAGACTTGAAAAGCAGACCTATAAAAGGAACAATGCCCGCCGGCCGGCCGGGCAGTTTTTCGGACGATCGCAGGTCAAGCCGGATCATCGATCAACGCGACCTGCCGCACCTTGATAATTGAGCTTGGCTATGGCTGCCCAAGTGAGTGAGCCACGCTTACCGCGCGATTATCCCGCTTTTATCGCCTCCGCCGAATCTAATATCGCGCCCTCCCGCCAACAGGCGTTGCAACCCTCGTCGGGATATAATAATCGAATCGAAACGTAGCGCGTATCCGATTGATTCTCGCGACCGATATCGGGCGCAAGTTTTCTCTCTTCTCTCTTCACGCACGTGTCGTGTCGTAAAGTATGGACTTGCTTTCTTCTTCGCGAATACTCGCGCGTCGCGCCTCTCGAAGCGAGCGCTTCCCCGAGCGCTTCGCTTTGTTTTTGGAGATCCGCGTTTTCCCGAATGTTCCGCACGCGCGTGCTCCATTATGCCTCATCGCGGCGCGCGCTTGATCAATGGGAATTTAATTAACGAGGCCAACGTGCTCCCTTGTCAGCTCGCCCTGTCTGCGCTCGCGCTTTCGATCTTGCTGCCAGCCGATGCCAAGCCGGACGGATACGCGCACTCTTTCCAGCACTTCCACGGGCCGGTGATGGGCGACGAGCACGAAGTCAGCTGGATGGACAATCACGGCCACCATCATGAGGACTACGTCGCTCAGCCCCACTACGCGTTCTCGTACGGGGTCGAGGACCGCCATACGGGCGATTATCATGGCCAGAAAGAGCATAGAGATGGTAAGCCCGGACGTGTGTCTGAACGGAGATTAATCTCCCGTGCTTCAGCATAGGATTCCCGCTATCTTCCCGCGCGGCAAGAATAAGAATAACCTACTTACGTACGCGGAATCGCGACGGAGAGGAAGCTTGACACCTGTACCGAGGCAGGGCGGACTGATTGCGCGAGCAAAAGCGGCAACGTGATCTTTGCTCGAGCAATTCCATAATGTTGCGCTGGGAATACTCGACGGCAGTAACGTCGTTGGATGTTGAACTCTGCCGTTTGCCGAGCGAATCGACGGCGAATGTAGAGAATGTCTTACTGATGACACGGCTGGTTAGCTTGAAAATCGTTTCAAACGAGTTTGGAAGATTTCAACGCGAACGACCTCCAACGGTCTCCACGTTCGAGCTTGATGGACGATATCGCCTGAAAATGTGCCGCGATCGAACACTGTGCTTTAGCGATTATTCGCCAATTCTCGCACTTCGCGAAAAGCACAATCGCGATTTTTAATGCTTTTCATCCTGATCGGCCGTGTCATCCAGACGTAGCGTTGCTACGATTCACAAGCGAGTATTCACCCTCGCGTAACACCAGAACGAATATCTTCGGTCCGGTTCTCCATAATCTTGTAACGGTATTCCCACAAAGCGCGACGTTTTCCATATAGAGCCATAGTATCATCGGGCGTCCTCAAGTTTCAACTGGAGCGAGAGATTTGTTGCTGAGAGAAAAGTTGGGAACGATAAAAGTGCCGCTGAAAAAACCGAGCCTCGATATTCCCGCTTTCAAAGGCGAACGCGCGCCGGTTAAAAATTTTATAATTAGAGTCTAGATAGCGGCTACTGATAGAAAAGTCTCCGAGAAAATGCGGAAACACGTAGACGCACGCGTGTGTTGTCACACATTTCCGCATTTAGCGCAAAGCTAAATTGAAATGACCGCAGTCTCGTGATCCTCTCGATGATTTACCGGTTAAACTATGTAATCTGTGATAACGTGCGTCACTTAACCATATATGTGCGTGCGCGCGATCATCGTTTCATGATTTATGAAAAATGTACACTGTGATGGAACAGAAATCCGCAATTAGAATATGAAAAAGTTGAATGCGCCGTAAATACGCCGGATTAAATCGCGACGTATCAATTATTGCGTTTGATTTAAATGCGCCTCGTTTAAATAATCATCATTACGTTTCTATATCCGATTTCCGCGTACTGGCTGCGACAAACAAAAGTCACGCGGAAAAGAGAAAAAAAGAGATCCAAAATTAACAGAAATATCGGTTGCAAGGTTGAAAAGTATTCATGCATTTCCAATCTTTTAATACCTCTAATATTTTCAAATCCAACCCCATTCTTAATTGATGTCATATCTGTTTGATCCGTTTCCCCGGTATGCAACGAAATGAACGTCCAATAATAATTTCTAACGTGAGAGAAAGTATCCGCGATATCGCAAATACGCAGTTCGCTCTTTCATAATGATCCAGATCAATGCGTTCCCAGTGAAATGTATTTGACAGATTTTCACCGAGATCCACTGCACTTTCCGACGAATCAATCGCGCAATGGATTCATCGCTGTCGAAACGTTACCACCCGCCCGTGGATAATTCCAATGCGCGAGCTCTTTTAAATCAAGACTCTTGGAAATCGCTCCTTACGCTCTCGCATAAGGAATCGATGAGAAAACCGCTCACGGATCTCCACGAGGATTGGGAACGCTTCCGGCGCGCCAGTGTGTAAATCTCAATTCGTCTCCGTAAAAAGGAACGATAACGCGCGTCCCAAACGTGCCGACTTTGCGCAAGGTTTGCCAAGACAAATAACCGGCACGACGGCCTTCTTGCAGGCGCGGAAGTCTTCGGCGAGTATACCGTGAAGGAGCCGGACGGCAATGTCAGAACGGTGAGGTATCGCGCGGGCAAAGACGGATTTCACGCCGAGGTGCACAACAGCCAGCAGGCTGCTGATCATCAGCATCGCGACGACGACGCCCGTTATCATCAGGATCATCGTTAACCGCACGCCTCTCCTACGCCGAATGGTCTCTTTCTCCTTTCTCCTTTTCTCCTTTTTTAATTTTCTACCAAACGCCCTTGTTGATGTTAACCGTTGACCTTTTATATTTTATGTCGCACTCATTAAAAGAGCAGTCAAGTATCTCAAGCGTTGTCTTCGCCTCCTTTCCTTCGGGTCACTTCTGCTGACCTCGCTGTTGACCAGTCGCGCCGCCAGAGAGTCCTTCAATATCGCGAAGTGGCTGTTCGAAGTGACGCGAGTTCGATAAACCGGAACGATCGCACCACGATTATCCGGACTGTATCCTTCCTTCCTTCTTTTTTTTTTGGGGGGGGGGGGAGAAAGGGGGGAGGGCAAGGGATCATTATCGCTTCCGAGAAAATTCTATTGATTGTAATCGCCGATATTGGATCGTTATTAGCCCAATTTCCGGGACTAATAACTCGTAGGGTCTCCCGAAGAAACATTATCGCCGCGGAAAGTACGCCGTAAAGAAAATTACTGCGCTTTTTATTTTCTTTTTGCTTTATGCGCCCTTCTTCAATCCCGGTACGCGCGCACCGCTTGACTATGACTACACGAGCGTAGCGGATTAGATAAAAATTAAAAAGTTAATTATTCGTAAATAATGAGAATCGTCGATGGAGCAACAAGGCAGACTTCGGTTTCTAGGGAAACGCATGATCGATTATCGCAGCTTGTGCATTCTGCACAGTCGTTCAATCTTTCACTTGCCATTCACACGCTGATAAGTATCAGGCGCGAGTATCTGCCATTCGTTTCAGATTCCGGCAGCTCAAATTATTCTGTTAAATATTCGTAGCGCCAGTAACTCTGAACGGTCTGAGAATTCCTCAAGCTGAAGATGCCAAATATTTAGGACCACGCCTCGACCGTAGATTAAATCGGAAAAGACATATATTCAGCAAGCGAAAACAACTTGGAAAATGTACCGGCTACTCGGCAGTAAATCACAACCGTCGACTGAAAACAAGTTGCTATTATACAAGGCAACCCTCAAATCTATTGGAGTCTATGGCGTCCAATAGTGGGACACGACCTTCAATCCGAATACAGAAATATTACAGAGATTCCAAAACAAATATCAAAGAATTATCGTCAATACACCCTGATACGTCACCAATGACACGTGACATCATGATCCTAACGTACCATACGTGATAGAGACGAGATAAGAAGACTCAACCAGAGGTATGCCGATAGAATGAAGCAACACCCTAACATGAGACTAATCTCGCGAGAAACATCAAGACATCAGGCAGGTTAAAAAGGAAACTTCCTCGAGATCGATTGTAATTCCGTAGCGCATCTTCAAGACATCCTCACAACCAACTGCCATGTGTCACGTCAGTGACAGCCTGCGATAATTTCTAGGATGACAATAAAGAGAAACATAAAAAAAGAAAGAAAAGGAAAGAAAAAAAAATAGGCGGAAGTAAAGCATTATTCGAGCAATACAGTGCGATACAATACGGAGAAACAAAGCTATCGTAGGTTCGATGTCGATCACGAGCGAGACGAATGCATATTTTTGCGAGAATCGATACAGAAACGTGGCTTCAAAGATCGACTCGTGGAGTGAAACTCGCGAGGGACTTGAGGCTACCCTCGTCTTCCCCTCACCTACTCGCACCGACCTCGATGCAGCCCTCTGCTCGTGAACGATTGCCGCGCATCGCGATGAAAGCATACCGCGATAGGCATCCGGCGAATAGACGCAATACTCGAAATTCAATTCGTTACATGCAGGCAGGCGGGCGGGCGGGATATTGTTTACCCCAAATTACTTCCCGTTCTCTCCCGCGAGGCGCTCGGGATCGCAGAGATTTGCAGCTGCGATCGAAAATCGATATGTCGAGCGACGTTCAATGAAATTCGCCGAGGTCGATCCCGATTGAGCAGCGGCCGCGTAAATCTCGCAGCCGCATCTTTATTCCGGAGAAACGCGAATTAACGTTGCTCGTTAATTAATAACGCCGTTGAACGACACGACGTTCAGACCTCTCGCATATCGTAATTTACGTGTAGATTCGTTGCGCCGCGATCTTTGCGGAATTAATTTTCATCAACGGAGAAGAACAGAGTCGGACGATGACGGTGACGCGAGCCCGTCGCGATCGCGGCTGAAAATATCGCGGTGTAAATATTTTCATAATTAACTGCCAACGCGTGGCAGTCGCGGCTCCAGGACAAGCTTATCCGTTATACTCAATGAAGCATACATTGCGATATATTACGTTATTGCATATTCATAAGTCATCTACGATCGTTAATAACGTACAGCAAACGCACGTACATCTCTGGACCGCGAATGCGATTGTTTACAGTTCGTCTCGCGTTGTTTCTTCCCGCGCGCATAAAGCGCGGGCATCGACACATGTACGTGCGCGCGTGCGCTCCCGAAAATACAATAAAGGTCCGCGCACGTCGATATTCCATTCTGGATGCGTCCGCATGTAATTTACGTGCGGCACACGGCCGGCCGATAAATCATCGCGCGCGGCCGGCAAGAGTCGCGCGATAAACAGCTGATAACACACTTTGCGTATAACGTGAAATATCGTAGAAAATGGTGAACCCGACAGACAGAGAGAAAGAGAGAGATAGCGAGAGAGAGAGAGAGAGAGAGAGAGAGAGAGAGAGAGAGAGAGAGAGGAAGGAGGGGGAAGGAGAACGTATCTCCCCGTTAATTGACGATATCCCGCGTCAAACGTCATAAATTATATTTCGGGCTAATGAGTGAAGCGGGCTTAATTGTGTCTCGATACAATGGCCGTCGCTCTCGCAAGCGCGTTGTCGGCGACCGCGCGCCAAACTCACCCGCGGAAAGCGCGCAGCCTCGATGCCCCATTTTCATCTATCATCGGTCGTTTATGCCCGACAAAGGGAACGCCGGAGAACGGAGCTCCGCTCGACGGAGTGCCGCAAACGTCACAACAAGGATCCATCAATTGACCGCAATTAAGTGCTCGCAAAAACGGCAAAAGGGCCGCGACCTCCCCGCCCGGATGAATCCGTTGAATTTTAATTACCGAGACGCGAGCCGCGGCGAACCGGCGCTGCTGCAACTGTCGCGTCTCTCTCTAAAAACCGAGAGAAATAAAAAAAGGGAGAATCGCAGCACGAAGAAGACCGCGACGCGATCTTCTCTGCGGCCTCGGCGTTTCCGCAACCGGAAACGGTTGCGTAAACTAGTCGTCTCGATCTCCCGCTAAGATGCATCGATCCTCCGCTTCCCTCCCCTCCCACGCTGCCCCGAAGACCGCGGATCGTGATCGCTCCGCTTGAACGCGAGCGCGAGAATCGCGGATCTGCCGAATGGCAATCGCGGATTGTGCCGGTAAACGAAACGCCGCCGCTTCCGCGCGTGCGCGCCGGAAGCGGCGCGCGTGAGTTCTCCGCTTTCTCGCGGCAGATAAATCTTTGTTTAAAGTTTTCGGTGCGCCGCCGGCGCAACGTTGCGCAGGTATGCCAAATGTTATCCCGACTGGCTTTGCATCCTCCGCGCTCGGAAAGAGAAAAGGAACGTGACCGCACTCGCCGGTTCACTTTCTCCTGGTCGGCGCTTTCGCGCTGGCGGCGCACGGAATTTCTCAAACCGAACGTTGATAGTCGACAATGTTGACTTGGCCGTTATGATTATCGCGAAAATATCTCGGGGCCGCCGCAGACCCGCCGGGCCAATTACAATCAATTGCGCGATCCGGGCGAAGCGAGTTCGCACCCGACAGAAATATCCGCGGGGTCTCTTCCTCGTGTAATTAGCTGATAAATAAAATATTACCGCCACCGTGCAATTACGCTCCCGCGATTATGCGCACACGCGCACAACACAGTTGCCTCAAAATTGCAGCGCCGCCTGTAATTCGTGTAATTCCGGTCATCCCGAATTTGCGCATTATGCGCGGACGCAGACGACAATCAACGCGCGGCGCGTTTCGTTGACGGGTGAATTTATCCCGGCGATGTCGTCGCGCTTGATTTTTCGGATCGTCCCTGATCCTCCCCTCCCCCTCCCCTCCCCCCTATCGCCGTCTAGATATTTGCAAATTACTTGATTAATTCAATCGAGGCCGAATTATCCATGCCCGCACGAGGGCGACAGCGCGTGGCGACAGCGTTTGCATTAATCCGGCAACTTTTATTACCTTATTTTGCATGCCGCGTCACAACGCTGACAAATGTGTTTTTCGGCTGAACTCCGAGGGAAGTCCCCGAGGGGACCCGCCTCGACTTCCGGTACGATCGACTGCACTCAAGACTCGACCATTAAAACGGCATTTACTTGTCGCCGTACTTTTACGCTACGAGTTGCACTCGGCGGCGGCGGCGGCGGCGGCGGCGTTTATGCAAAGGAAACACAACGCGAGAACAGGAAGGAGCTTCGCTCTCGAGAATTACGGATCGCAAGAATTGTTTGCTCGAATTGTTTACGCCCAGGACTGACGCGTGTGTGCGTGTGTTTATGCTGCTCGCTTCTTTCTCGCGATCAATCACGCTCTGGACACCGTAAAAGCGCGTGCAAACATCATAGGAAACTCGTCGAAACGCGAATCCGGTGTTCCCATGGTTGCTTTCCCAGAAATGATCACCGCGCAAATTTCATTTTCAACTCAACCGAAGCGCCACGTCGTCGCGAGCTAGAATAACGACATGGCATGTGTATATGAGGCATTGGTAATTATCCATAATTATTAAGGACCATCTGTCAAGGAAGAGCTCAATAAGGATGCAGGATATGCAGGATATTCCCTTAACCATATTGATCCGATATCGATATCATAAACTGTGATATGTAAAGAGTTTCCTCAATTTGTTCCTCTTCGGCTTCGACTCGCTGGCCGAAAGAGAGAGAGAGAGAGAAGAAGAAAGACGAAATGTATTCTTTTTCTTGTTTTGTTTTCTTGACATTTAATATTTATCGCAATAGTCGCCATACATAGAACATTCAGCAATACATTTATGTATCATGTCAGGGAAGGTATCATATAAGTATCAT
Source organism: Eciton burchellii (assembly GCA_020341155.1). Classification (NCBI taxonomy): domain Eukaryota; kingdom Metazoa; phylum Arthropoda; class Insecta; order Hymenoptera; family Formicidae; genus Eciton; species Eciton burchellii. Next base: position 1,449,327 of record JAHMML010000007.1, read on the forward strand.
ATCCTTGTATGATGCATAAATATATTCGCAAGCTTGCGAGTGTGCTGTTCAACTGTGGAATAGTTTGGTAGATCTGTAGTCTCCTCTTGCTTTTACAAGGTTGCGAGGTTATTTGCACGCTTTTCCAGTCTGTCGCGATATCTTTGACAGAATTCCTTGATAGTTTCTTTAATCGTTGGTATCTCAAGATCACGATGAAGTCATTTCTGATGTAGGAGCATTAATAATTATCCTAAGGACGTTTGATCGGTATCTTTGCAGCGTGTCAATGTTGGAGTTTCCCAACTGTGCGACTGTGTCTCAAAGTTGGATGCCATATAGTTGGAGTCCAAATAGTTTTACGGTTTTGCATAGCAGTATCTTATTTTTGTCAGTGTCGGTTGTGAATTTCCGCCTAGTAGCCAGTGCATTTTACTTAAGTCCTAAGTGTTTACGTTTACTGGATATGTGTTCGTTCCAGTTAAGTTGTCTAATCGCATGAGATATTTGACGTCATTGGCTGGGAATATTATATATAGTAAATGAAGAATTGTTAGCTTGAGCTTGTCTTTTATGGACAACCGGATCGATATCTTTCTCGTGATCGTCTGCGCTCGCACTCGTCTGAGAATTCGTCTCAGCTCGTGCAGTTATCGCCGCTCGGTAGAGATACGTCACGCAAAATGGTCTCGTCGTCCCTTGGAAGAAACTTTGCTGATCGTTTATCCCTCTCAACCTCTCGAAACTCCGCGGGATCGCCGGCGCGAAACGCGGGACCGAAAGAAAAGTACGTGGACTACGCGGGACTAATGGCGGGATCCGACTCGACTCGGCAAGATTAAACGAAGACCGAAGGAGACTCGGAACTGGAACGAGAGCGGAAGCCGGTCCGCAAAGTGAAACAAATCGCCGTGAAGGAGGCCGGGCGTGCTAACATAGCCGTTGATTTTTCCTTTAATACCGCCGTAAAAGGGAACAGAGCCCTCGGCAACTTTTTTTAACTTGATCCCGGAATCATCAGGTTTGTTATTCCGCGGAGATCCACGTCGCGAATTCGCAAATGCGTCAGAAAAATATTTCTTCTTTGCTCTCTCTCTCTCTCTCTCTCTCTCTCTTAAATTCTCTTTCTTGCGTTTCGCGATGTGTACTTTTAATCAAATTACTTCTCTATGTACATATGTACATATCGCACACGCGCAGCGACACACGCGCGATCCTATCAAGTTAATTAATATTATACGGACGAGTGGATTGCCGCGATATCGCAAGTATTTATATATTTTTGCCATTTATTTTACGATAATGTTTCCGTATATTGCCATATACTGATATATCGGCGCAATCATTTTATAATAATATTTTAGACAATAATGCGAGCGTTCCGATTTTACCTCGACGTTTCCTCGGCGGACCGCGTTAACGCTGATGTGAATAACGATTTAATTGAGATCGCATCGTTGTTTATTTGCCTTCTACCTGAAGTAACGTTCATGAAATATGGACAATAATCCGTTTCGCTGAGTATATAAACCGAGATATTAAATAACGGAAGACCGCGCGCGGAACTTCCGCAACGGGGAACACTCGCACAGCCGAAGCTGTGCGCATTTCTCGCATTACATCGAGAGCTTGCACTTCGAACTATCGATTCGAAGCTATCCTCCTCGTTTTTCTTTCTCGGAGTTTCGGCGAGTGCGTTCGCGATTTTGCGAACGATTAGGTCGACTCGCGCCGAGCTTATCGCCGCGAAAATACTTCATTAACTGTGCCGTGCCTCTCTCATGGCAAGCAAAACCAGCTTGATCGTATCGCAAATCGGCCAAAACCGAGCGGAATCTATTATATATTCTTTATCCGACAGTAAGCGCGGGCGATTTTGCTGATCTCGTAAAACTCCTAATTACAAAATACTTTATCTTATGTTTACCGGCAGCTGGCATCGCCGGATACCTTTCGCCCCTCGGGAAGCAATTAAAAGTTTTCGGTGTGTTTTAATGTTCGTTGGCGAACAAATGAAAACTATACACATTAAGTTAAACTTCGCAAATACTGAGTAAGAAAGATACGCCTCGAATTACGCGTCACGTATGCGCTACATGCGCGCTGCCCTTATGTCGCACAGCGTTAATCATCATTGTTAAATCTTACATGCTATTATTACGTGCTATTATTAACGCATGATTTAATAACCGTATCGACAAGCATCGCCATCGAAAAAGCCGATACACGCGCGATTATCGACGTTATGAAATCAAGTTTGCATGAAAATCGAACGCGCACGTGATTGCTCGTTGTCAATCGCATGCGCACGTTGCAGACCTTGCGCGCCAGAATTGCCGCCAGAATCGAGCAGAAATCCACATTTAGCGAGGGCGAAAGTCGGAAAACGAGATCGAGATTGCGCAAATCCGGAACGGCGCGCGCGCCGTTCGCGCGCTTTTTTAACCGCCGGAAATATTTATGACGCCGCCAGATTTAATTCGGCATTACACGCAAAGTGCGTGCGCGCGGTCGCCGAGCGGGCATTAAAGCGCATCGACGTATAAAAAAAACGACGATTAAAATTATTTATGCCCGGCGTGCGCGAGCGGTCCGCGCGTTCGCGAGATTTGCATTTTATCGTTCGTCGCTTTTGTCCGCGTTACGGTATTATCGCATGCTGAATGCGTCGAGCCGACGCTATTTCATTAGAAATCGCCGTAAATCCGCCGGCAGGCCTCTTCTTCGGCTTTCTGTGACTCCCCCTCGTCGGGCGAACAAGACCGGGGGGGGGGGAATTGAAGGGGAATGGAAGGGGAGTGGAGGGCGAGTGGAGGGGGGAGACGGGAGTTCGATATCATCAGCGATAATTGAGGAAAATAATCTTCTCGATTAAAACTTTGGTTATGAAACGGCGGAGAGAGAGAGAGAGAGAGAGAGAGAGAGGAGAATATGAGCATCTCGCGAGAATAAAATCCCATTCGTATCTTGAGAATTTCGCCGCATCCCTATGAGCGATGACGCTAATAATCCTAGTGGAAACGGATCGATTAACTATTCGCAGAAACGTCGAATCAGAACGAACTGAAACGAACTCGTTCGCATAATACATTGTACATTGTCGAGAAAGTGAATTAACATCGCGGCCCCGGAAATTAACTCGCTCGGTCTAGATATTGAAGCTATCTTTTCATGAAATTTTTTGATCATGATATCGCGCGGCGACTGGATTAAAAGTTAAAATTTAAATCAGGAAGAGAGAGCGTATACCGATGCAGCAGTATTTTATCCATAAAAATATAACGTAATATACGTACATTGTAACGTAATGTACGGATCATAAACGGGACACGTAATAATGTAAGAATAACGAGAGAAGTTTCGACACACCTCTACATTTCCTCGATTCACTTTTCTCGCTCACGTATCCCGCATAATCCAGAAATATCGCTAATAATTCGTTAGCGCTTGATGATTGTACGATAATTTTATCGCAGCTTTGCGCGCTAAGCATTCTCGTTAAGTTTCATTAGATTTCATTCGGCGCGTGTGGCCTTCGATCGAACTGGGCAACTAAAAATAGAGAGACTGATAACGAGCTTCGCGTCCATAAACGTTTTACGCATGAACGTTAACGAGCTTCGCGAAAATATACGCGAACGCCTCTACGCGTTTACATCCATCTTGCAGCGTGACAGCTTCCGTGCGGAGCAAACGTCCCGGTGCATTAAAAGATCTGGCTGCCCGACGACGGCGACGATTATTCGATGGATGGCGGAACCGGAAGCCCGAGATCTTAATCTATCTTTAATATCCTGCGCCTGAGAGGACCGTCAAGCTACGATCGCCGGCCGATTCGCGCGGCCAAAGAAGAACCGGGACGCGGCTTTCGGTCGTGCCGCGCTCAAATGGATGTCGCTCATTTTCCCACGGAGATAAACGGAGAGAAAAATCGCGGGAAACGAAGATCCCGCCGAGAAAAGTAGCGCCGAACAGAAACGGAACGTCTCGCTGGAGCGAAATGCGCGCCAGGAATTAACGAGTTTCCGCGAGTTCTCGCCCCGAATCGACAAAAATTGATCACTTCTCTCTCTCTCTCTCTCTCTCTCTCTCTCTCTCTCTCTCTCTCTCTGTTGATATCCACGGCAATATGTCCTGGTCTGATTTGTTCGGAACGGTCGAAATCGAGTGAAATCGGCGACTGAAAGCCGACATAATTCCGACAGCCGTTAATTATTTCACGACGCTTTGCGTCGTTATTCGGCTCGCCGCGTGTTCGCGGCATCGAAAAAATAATTCTGCCGTAAACGCGCCGGTTTTCCCGGTGCCCTGAGAAAGCACCGAACGAGATCTGACGTTTTTCTTGTTTTTCGGCGCTCCCGAGACCCGCAGCGTCCCAGAAGAGCAGACTTTTCGATTTGTCCTTGTCGCAAACTTGCTCCGATAGGATGACCGGAATTCTTGTCTCATTCGAACGATTTATCGTGGACGAAGGAACGACGAAATGACGTAACGGTGACAAAGATTCGACTGGAGCATCATTAGCCTGATGATTTTCACGAGACAGTTGCAAAGTATGCAAAGTATGCAACGCCAAGTTTCATCGAACTCGCTTCGGCTTCGATTTTGACTCGCGTACTCGGTCTTAAGACAATTTCGGTGCAGCTCCTTCAGTTTTACGGATACAAAGGTACTCATACACACGCATCGCACCGCAGATTACCCCTGAGAGCAAAACCGCTTATCCCTTACGCGGATCCCTGCACTCGGGCGAACTCGTTTCGCGATATTACGAGAACGGAAGTAAACGCGGGACGAGCGTCTGCGCGAAACGTTGCACCAAGATCAAATCCCACAAGTATAAAATTCGTTGCGCTATCGGAGCAGAGGAGCCGGAATTTTAAAGCCACTTGCCGGACAGATTTTAATTCCTGGAGCGGTTTAAAGTGTTCCGCTGCCTGTTTAAACTTGCAAATCCGTTCATTTGGCTTGCTCCCTGATACGGCCTGTTTCCCTTTACAAATGCTTCCCTTTAAAAATGCTCTTACGACCGGAATATACGAGCGATGGCGCGCTATTGCATTCCGTTCGCCGCTTGTGATTAAAGCAATTATTGATTTCCGCATTCGTATCGGCCGGCACGGATTATTCGAAATATTAGCGGATCATTCAAGAAATTTGCCGCATTAATTATCGCCGCGGTTTGCAGCCGAGATGTAATTAACGGGGAAAAACTGTAATGCATTGTAAATTCTGCTCTTCAATTAAATTACACTCTTGTCGCGTCAACGTTAAATAAATTCGTAAGTGCGCACACAGATCGGTGTACAAACACTGTACAAACTGTCAAGTAACTTGATCTCCTCTTACGGCTTTACTCATCTACGTTCGCCTCGTTCGTATCTATCGTGTTATCACTTTTATGCGAAAGAATATCGAGAATATCGCGCCCTGGAAAGATCGATCCGTTCGCCGATTTTGTCTCGAAATCCCTTTTGCTCGCGAGCCGCGTCCATGACGCGCAATTAGACATTTCACGTGTCCCGCAAAAACGCGCAAAAAGGGGCAAAAACGCGCAAAACGTTCCGCTCAAGACATTTCGCGATTCTGCTGCCGCGAGATGCCTTCGCCAAGCGCGTCTGGCTCCTTCTGCTTGAATTCCGTTTTTCTATGTACACACACACACACACACACACACACACACACACACATATATATATGTATAAAACACAATAAAAATCGCATAGGCATATCGGGAAGGCGCTTTTCAACGATCGGCAGGGATGCCACGACTTGACGCAATCGTCATCTGGTTGCTCCGGAGGAGCGAAGAAAAATAATAAAACGAGGGAAGAAGGAACAAGAAAGAAGAAGAATAAGGAGAGGAGCTTGGCTGGGAGGACTGAGGGGGAAGGCGGAGGGATGGTTCCGAGAAGAGGAACCCGAGGCCTCGGCTGCGCGCGTTATAGCTACCTACGCCTGCTTCCGCCACTTTTTACTTCCGATGTCATCGAGGCGCGCTCAAAGGGCGACGCGGGAATTCGACGCGCGCAACGAATGCCGGCACTTCCGACAAAGAACTCGCCTTCCTGTTTCGCACACCGCCAATTTGCGTCGCCGTACGAGCCATTACCTCGTTATCTCGTGTTGGACCGGCCAGTTAATGGAATAATCAAGAAATCGTTCCACGGATGTTCTCCTCGTCTTTTCCTTTTTCGTTCTGTCCTTCTCCTCCTCTTCTTCCTTTTCTCATTGTGTGTGGCTTAATCGTCCACCGCTCATGTATTTTAATGCTTAATGAAATTACGATCGAATGGAAATACCGTAATTCCGATATTGCCGAGTTCTCTCTCGAGTCGAGGTGCTTGCTCGAGTCGGTTTGCTTGTTTTCCTCATTAACAGATAAACAGGATAAACCTAGAAGGGAGACTGCCGTCTACCCATCATTTTGCAACATTAGCATTTACAGCTTTGTCTTTTCGTGGCTTTCTCTTCCCCTTCTCTCCGAGAGGGAGACCGCGTAAGGCGTAAAGCGATTGCACGAGCTTGATCAAGTTGATCAAGCAAGACAATTAATAATGCGCTCTCTTGTACATAACTTCTTTCGGAAGTTTCGCGCAAACGCGCTTCTTATCTCGCGCCGCAATGAGAGTAGATTTCATTATCTGACTTGGTTCGTTTCGCGAAAACAACAATATTTTCAAGCGGGATACGAGAAGCGTACGGAAAAGAGTTTCAAGCACGCTGGATATGCCCGTATATCTTAATTTAATTTTCATTCGTGCGAATGCCTCCCGGTTACGCGATCCATAGGGAAATAGTTTCCCCATACTGTCTTTGTTCCTCATTTTACCCGCAAAGCACTTATGAACGCACAATGTTTCTCGGTCCTGGTTACATCTGATCCTACGTTATTTCTGGTCTGAAATACGCGATACTATATCCCGTACGTGCTGCAAGAGTTGTTGCTGAAGTTGAGATGCTCACTAGGAAATACAGAGAGAGAGAGAGAGAGAGAGAGAGAGAGAGAGAGAGAGAGAGAAGGAGGGGGGAAGGGAATAAAGGAAACTTACGCTTATGTTTCATAGCATATGATGGAGTTCTCGACCGAATTATCCGCCATCGTTATAGCAAACACCATACTCTTCTTAAAATACGTAAATAAATATTCTGTTGATAGCGACAAAGTTAATGGCAAAATTAATGACAAGACTGTCGTTACGTTATATACTACATCGGATATACACATTTACACACGAGGAAGCGAGACTGAAGAAACGGACAAAGACGAGGATAGAGTTTCAACGGAGAGTCGCCGTTATCGGCCGCTTCCTCTCGACAGAGAGATGGGATACATGATCACTTTGCGTTGAAACCTCTTCATAGATCGTGAGTGGACATTGCAGCCCCACATAACATCCCTTAATGCGATCAACTGCGTATAATATCTTAAAAGACACTGTTAGGCGCGGTTACGCTGACCAGCTTAACTAACTCTGAGTTAGCGACCGGTTGTCCCCTGCTGGATTATAGTGCTTTCTATAACGCGAACAGGGAAAGAAAATTTAGTTGAACTGGGTTAGCGCTAAACCGCGTCGGTACTATGGTTACCTTAGTGTTGCATCGAGGATGCGAGACATGCAGTATAACGCTGCATTGATTACAAGAGCTAAAGGGGCACGCGCGGCATCGATAAAATCGATACTCAGCGGATAATCGTGACTCGGACGGGCTCGGACTAATTAAAACTAGTTTCATAGATCGAATTAAGGATCCGAGGAGAAAAGAAATCCTTCGCGTACGAGCGAAGATTGTGGAGGATTAATGAAAGTATCGTGGAGATAAAAAGCAACGATAAAAGGAAGGAACAAACGAGAGACAAACGGGGCGCAACTTTGTGTTGCGCATAAACGAACAGGCCTCATCGTATGTCGTTATAAATTTCCCGTTATAAATTTGACGTTCCGTTAGCAAATTCAGTTTACGTAGGCATTTTTGGTGATACAAACAAAGGAGCATAACGCGCTTGCTCGTTAATTCATAAAATTGCTAAGGCAAACCGTTCGCGTTGGCGATCGAGAGAAATGGCGATCATGAATCAAACGGGAGTTTAATCGACAGTGCATTTGATAAGCAGAGTTAACGATGCGCTGGCTTATCGTCGAAAATATCGATTGGCACGTATCGGTTGCCTCGTATCTCTTACCGTTAATCACCATCAATATTTGTCTCGATGGCAGAGGTGATTACAGGTGATCATTATGTAACTAATTAAACAGTATATCATCGTCCTTTGTATGAGCGTCGAACAAGGTTATTTACATCGAGATTTACATCGAGTGTTAATGGCAAACGCACTTGAAGAATATAACGAAAGGATATATAAGAAGGATCGAGGACACGCATCTGTCTCGTCCAGCGCTGAGTCTAGAATTTTCTCCGATTAGTCTAATCGCTTCCTTTACGATTGCAGGTATTCAGACATCTCTCTTTCGTCTTCTCTTTAATCGTCGAGCAAGATAGATCCTGTTTCCCCAGGTCGGCGATGGAGCGTAATAAAGCTATTTCTAGACGGGATATCTTTGTCTTTGACGAGAGCTTAGCCCGATAGAGACGCGAGCTTTTCTGCAGTTTCCTGCAAGCTGTAAGCTCGCTTACACGTGTGAGCGGATATCTGCTCGTTCCGCGTTAGAATAAATTACCATCCTGATGAACACTATCTAGACTCTCAATAATAAAGACTGATTATAATTCCAAGGCAATTGCAATTCGACGAACCTGTTGTTTTCTACCAACAACAACAAGCGAATGCGAGCAAGCAATTGCGATTCGTATGAACGCGAGAATGCGGAAGAAAATGAGCGACTTCTTCGATCAAGCGTTATCAAGCAGAGTCCGTTGTAAGCAAAAAACATCTATAATTCGAAAAGGGGGAGGTTTCCGGATCATCGATGTACCTTCATTCTTGCGTAATGTGTCCTTGAAGTCAGACTGCTTCTGAGACATTCGACGTATCTCTCGTCTACAATCATATTTCTGTAATCGACTATATGTATCCTTTCACCCTTCTTCTCATCCAGATATCGAGCATTAATCAGCGGCGCACGGATATAAAAGCGGAACAGGTAGCCGAGATTGCGGCGCGGAATTAGGGGTGTCGGTTTCAGAGGCCAGCGCACATACAGATCTACTACTACTCGCGTGCTGCACTGTGGTCGCCACACGTTCAACGCGGCACAGATAAGATAAGCTCACGGGATAATACGAGCAATAAAGGTCGACGGACAACGACAATCCGTCAATCGCGTGCGTTATCGTCAGCCATAACCGGCCGGGACGGATAATTACCGGGCGCAGGTAAAAATACACTTGTCCGTTACACAACAGCGTTGACAACGAAGATGTCTCCGCGAGGATTGTCGCCGCCGTTGCTGCTGCTGCTGCTGCTGCTCGGCTGCATCTTTTACTGCTGCGCGCAAGAAATTAAGGTACGTGCGAGTCAGTCTCTTAACGTTCCAAGTGCGCAGCTCGACTGTCGCCGTGCGCGCGTTGCTTCTCCGTTAAATTCCGCGGATTCTACCGACACGCAATCTCATTCGACACTTTATCATAACGCTTCTCCCAGCGTACGCAACGAGCACTTAACAATATCTTTCCAGTCGGAAATGGAATCTGTAGCTGTTCCAAACTTCTGTCTTTGAATAAAACGTGTATATCTCCTTACGCTGTAACGCGAATGCCACGTCGTAACATAACATTGTGTACATGTGTGTGTGTGTGTGTGTGTGTGTGTGTGTGTGCGTGTTTCTGCGCTATAATACAAGTATCTTACGTTATACGGCGTTATACGAGTCGTCTTTTAATTTAAAGTCGCGCGATATCGTGGCATGATTTAATTCACGAGTTAACGCAGTCGCGGGCATCTGATTTGCATAATTTCGAAATTCCTCGATAATCGCGAAGAAGATATATGTTCGTGAAACAGTTCAGTCCTCGAGTTTATCGATACACATTTTCGAGTTCATGTGCAGTCGACGTATCGCTAACCGATTATATCAGCAGAGCATGTGTCACGCGACTCAACGAGCTCGCTAGCGATCGTCGTTATTCGGTGGATTTTCTTCGGACATCGGGGGTTGTTTTCGATGGGCAAGGTATTCTCGCGGCCCAACTTCCGGCGCTGCTGGTTGGCATAAGCCCGTAAAGCCGGGACGCGGTTGTCGCGCGATTAACCCGTTCGCATAATCGATATTGCATTCCCGGGTCGAGCAATGATAACGAGCCAAGTTAAACAATAAGCCGTTCGCAATGGCCGCCGACCAAAAGTTTTAATGAGGATCGAAAGACAGCCGGGCCATCGAGCGCCGCTCCATCTCCCGTTTCCGACACGGGGCAGCCTGGACCGGAAGCTCAGGGCGGATACGTAGCATGCAAATTGAGCGTTATTAATTAGTTCAATCGAACGGCAATTTGCGGATCAAAACCACATTTGGTTCGCGCGGATGCAGTTGGACCGACATCGAACTCTTCTCGCCGACAACGCGAGCCCGTTTTTCTTTGTGATAAATGATGTGACGCGAGCGCGTTCGCGTTTAAAAGAATTAATCCGATGTTAATCCCGACGCGTTGCGGGTATTTTAATTTTCGTCTCGTCGACCCGCGCGCAAACGAGAGGACGGACACTCGCGCGCGGAATAAACATTGATGATTATCAATCAATTATACCTTGTTAAAGGAAGAAAAGGGAGAAATTGAAAAGCGGGAAACAAATGAAGATTTATATTCCATTCCGATAACACTGCACATAATCCAGAATATATCAATGTTTAGTGGACTGCGAGCGACGATAGCTGTCATATGAGGACAAAATGCGATGGGGATATGCGGAAAACACATTTCGAGCGCGCGTTGATAAAACGTAACATTTTACCTGCGAAAGATAATAGCGCGTGTTTACGCGCTAAATGAATACGAAATGATGTTAAATAGAGATGGCCCGTTATTTCGGCATAATGAGAGTTTTTAGGGATCGATTCGATCGCGATCGTTCCACCTTACGAATCGCGATTCCGTCTCGAGGCTGAATCACTCCTCCACTTCTACGTTTCAGCCAATTAACGTTACGTATTTAGCGGGATCTCCGTAGCCGCGTGTATAGCCGCGGTAATTTGCGAGATTAAAATATTAATCGCTAAAGGAGGCAGAGACCGACCTGTTGTATTATAAACGAGGACGTAATACAAATGAAATGTAAAAGATTTATTTTGGGGCGAGCTAACCGCTCTCCGAATAATTCAGCAAAAATGACCCTTTTGTCTCCCTGCGATGAATCTTTGATTCCCGATCACGGTATCGCGATTACGCTACCCGGAGAGACGTATAACCGGCACTTTTGCACTTTCATCTTTCATCCCGTTAGTAATACTTACGGGGCCGCTTTTTAACTCGCCCCGCTCATCGTCTTTTCCCCCGTAATTTCAAGACTACCGGTGAAACGAGCGACCGTTTAAACCGTGAGACGATTTAACTTTTTCTCCTTTAATTAATTTCCTGCCGATTGTCGAAGTGCAAAATCGCCGAGAAAGAAGCGAACAGAAAAACCGAGCTTATAAACTTTTTAGGAGACTTTTGTCTCGGCAAACGCTAATGCCGCAACGAACTGCACTCGTTCACGGTATTCGAGGCATCCTCTCGCAAAAACTTTCCGATTCTATTTGCTTTGGCGCGTTTTCCATATCCAGCTGAACCGAACAAGGAACGAGCGTCGCGGCGAGACCGCGAAGGGACGAAAAGAGAATAGAAAGAGCGGAAACAACAAGAGAGTCGCGGTGAGACTGTGTCCAAAACTGGATTACAAAGTTTCGTTATCACTTGCGCTTAAAGGATTAGCGTCTTCTTGCGAAAGGCGCGATAAGAATCATAATCAGCCGCGCTGATACGCGCGGAATCGATGCGTCGGAAAGATTGAACTCTGCGATAAGGCGATTAGCTACAAGCAATTAGCGCAAGTTACAGCTGCAGAAATCCGTGAAACTCTCTTTGTATTGGCCCAATTGGCCCAATTGGCTCAGTAGTCTTGAAACAAGAATCGACCACGAAAAATTGAAATCCTGTACTCGTCCGAGAAATAAATGAACAACAGGGACAAGCGTGAATTCTCTTATAGTCGCGCTAAGTGCAGATCGCACGACTGTTGTATCACGCGACAACCTGATCTCGGAACAATATTTCTGTGCGCTAATACAAAATGGCATGCAATGTTAACTCGGTAATCTCAGATTTTCTCTATTTATTTGCATCGTGTTATTCCATATGTTTCTATCTGTCGTAGGACGTGAACAAGACAAAACCCATAATGAGCGAGCAGGCGGTCATATCGACCGTCATGGTTTGCACTATGTTTTCCGTCGTGGTCGTGCTGGTTCCCACGGTGCTGTATTAGTAAGTACATTTTACAAATCGTAAAAACGGGAATCTGAGAAAGGGGATTGGTCACTGGAACATCAAGCGAAAGATGAGGAATCGTGAAGTCCTCTGTACGTCAGCGATGAAACATGAATTTCCCTTTGAGGATGCGTTTAACGTGACTAATCTCTTTCCTTTGGAAATGCACGCGCATCATCCTTGCATTTTCTTTGAGGATGATTTTGAGCGGTAGAAAAGCGGACGTTCTCGTTCGTTAGTGTTCGTTCGTTTAACGTCACGCTTAGTGCGCGCGCGATGCGCTCGCAGCCGTCTGAGAAGAGTTTCCCATGCGAGCGGTGGTTCGCGATCAATTAATATGTACGCGCGCGTTGCAGCCGTCTGAAAAGAGTTTCGCCATGCACTTAGCATCCCCTTCTACGGGATGCGATGCTGATGCTGCAAGCACCGAGAAGAGCGAAACCCGAGCGCGCTAAGGAGCCATCCCGCGTATTTACACGAGCACTAGTGCTTATGAATAATGGGCCCGCGACGCGCCATTTCGTTCTGCACCGACGAAAATATTTAACGCGCGTGCACGCGTTTCAAGAGAAGCGCCATTACGAGATTGTTAATTTCGCTCGTTGATTGGGCGCGTTCGTTAAGCGCGATCTGCCGTCTGCTTCTTTATCGCGCGCGGACTTTCTCCAAGCTTCATTCTGGATAACAGAGGGAGAGGGGCCGTTGTCTCCTGGACGGCTTCATTTTCAAACAAGACGCATTGTTCATACAGATACATTCGGATACATTCGGTATCCTATTATAATTTTGCTAAAAATGTATAACATTTTATCATAGACCGCTCGGTCTGCAGTTTTCTGCAGTCTTAATTGCATGCGCTTTTAATTAATTATACACATACACGCACATTATATATGTGCAACGCGTGCAGCTTCGCTGTATCGATGTTCCATTCTAATAAATGTTCCCATTTGTTTTGCAGTAGGTATTGTTCGAAAGAAGAGGACGAGTAACGGCCGGCCGGAGCCAGTTCGAGTACCGCATCATCCATTTAACGAATCAGAATTCCGTTTATTAAATAACAAAATAAACAATCGGCACACAAAGATCGGCGAAAAATATCATTGAGTTTTCCATCAGAAAAATCGCGCACACCGCGACGCCATTAAGCCCTGCGCGATTCATTCAACAAAATCTACGTAAATTAATTTACGACAGTGCGTGCAGGCATGAGCTAATACGAATTCGATAATTAATCCGTCAATCCGATTTTATAACTTGTTAGCAAAACCACGCCGCGGCGTACTAAACCCGAATTCGATCAAATACAAAGAACAATGAGAGCTGCGCATTCGGCGTGGTAAATATAATTTACGCAAAGCGCCGCTATTGTAACATTATTATTATTATTATTATTATTATTATTATTATTATTTTCGTGTTTCATTGTTTGTGCACACGGTGTGCATTGTGTTTCGCAATCGTTTCCCTTCCCGCGCGATATTTAAACTCAACGCTAATATCACGCAAGAGGTTAGAATGATCGAGGCCGAGGCTTGTAATTATTGTGATGCAATTATTACGAAGCCTTTTGATGTTCTATTTGACGATCTATTTGAAAAGAAATCGTCGGAACATCAAAAGGCTTCGTACTTTTTTCCGTTCCTCGTGTTGCCGATCTCGTGTCCTTGAATAGTCCTCTACAATCTACCCGCCGACTGCAACGGGTCCGAATTGTCCCGAGGACGATTAAATCCGGTTCTCACGAATGTCAATTCGGCCGACAATGTCATCATGCGTAAATTAGAATACGAGATGAGAAGATAGAACGTCATTTGCGCCGTCTGCACGCGATTCGGAGTCGCCATCCGCTTAATGTGTCGCGAAGCAATTCGCCCTATGTAGCGTACACATGACGCCACACTGACATTGCTCGTACACATCGCGTTATTATCCCGAGATATTTAATCTCAAAACGGATATCTCAAATCTCAGATATCGAGATTTAAGCTTGTATTCCAGCTGTTAACAAACAAAACGCTATTCAAAGTATCGCAGTGATCTCGTAATCCAGAAATAGCGACAAAATTCGCGGATACATCTCGGGATTCCGGAAGCGCAAATCTCTTCCGCCCAGGCGGAAACGGCCGCGCAGAGGCACGCGCGTTTATCACGATTCCATGAAAACTAGACACGTGAGACTTTATCGTCGCATAAAAGTAATCGGGAGCAGATAAGCGCTTGATTGATTGTCCCGATATTTTCCGATATCTGATAGAAATCTGATTCTATCAAAAAGACACGCATCGCACGTCGCGACGGCTGGCGTTTCAGCCCGAGGCGCTCGGCGGCACCGAGCGATGGTGGAAACGCGCCATGTCCGCACAGTCCTGATAATTCCGCTGAAATGGAGGGCACGTCGCCGGGAATCGGGAATTGTCGCGCGTCCAGCGCCGTTTGCACGCGACGCGGCGCGAATAATGACAAGGCCGAATGCGCGCGCGGCGCAATGCGTGCGCGTCATGAAGTCGCAATCGCGCGCCGCGCGTTCGCGGCGGGCCGTCGTTACGCGCGAAATGCAAATCAATGCGGACGCGCCCTGTCCGGTCCGGTTTGCATCGCGCGTCCGGCGAACAGCAAGGTTCCAGAGCGTCAAAAAATGCGATTTGCCTTTCTCGCTTTGAAGCGCGTTTGCCGCCGTGTCGCTGATGCGCGTTTTTTCGTCTCTTTGCGAACGAGAACGAATAGAACGAGTCAGTCCGCGATTGTAACCAATGAGAGAACACGTGGCTGTCCGAAGATTTCTCTTCGTCGCCTTCTTGACCGCTGAATACGCTTAGCTGCTCGTAATTGCATAACGTATCTCCTTTGTTTCTAATAGATCGCTTAAAGGCGTTCCGAGAAACTTCGCAGAGTTCTTGCAGACGAATAGAGCTCCATTGGTTCGAAAGAAAGAGCAAAATAGATATCAAGATTACCGAGGCACGACCGTTGTAAGCATGCCATTACATAGAATCGCGATGGTAGTTCCACGTTATTACGATTCCGATGGAAAACAATCGGAGCGGCAGTCGTATCAACGCAAATGCAAGCAGCGATGGTCTCTCATCGATTGTATCAGGGAACGCTATGTAATAAACGCATTTCAAATATTCGCCGAAATTGATTTTCAAGCAGAGACCAAATAAAATTTTTCATTACAGCTCCGCGTTCAGTAACATAGTTCGTCCATCAAATAACCACTTTGATGCAGTCCGAGATATCGAACGCTCTTGGCACAATTGTTGCCTTTCCTCTCTATTTTCCTTTTTTTTTTTACACATTCCTCTTTTATATTGCCAACTCGCTACGGACTCGTCGCGATCGCGGTGATTCCCCGTCTCTCTCTCTCTCTCCCCCTCTCTCTCTCCCCCTCTCTCTCTCCCCCTCTCTCTCCCCCTCCCCCCCTCTCTCTCTCTCTCTCTCTCTCTCTCCCCCTCTCTCTCTCTCTCTCTCTCTCTCTCTCTCTCTCTCTCTCTC
>JAHMML010000007.1:1465253-1513917 GCA_020341155.1 Eciton burchellii
CCCTCTCTCTCTCTCTCTCTCTCTCTCTCTCTCTCTCTCTCTCTCTCTGAATCATAAAACTTTCAAATAACTCTCCGAACTTCCGTGATAACCAACCTCGCGTCTGCTTGTTATCAGTCGATAACAGCCAGCGGATACGAAATCTAAGTGCTCAAAATTCAACGTATCGGAAATTATGAAATGGAAAGAATCTCGTTATCTGAAACTAGGAACAATACCTGTCGATGAACTCGTCCCAAGGACGACGATTCTACGATTGCGATGAAATCACCGTCAGGTGAAACGTAACGTCACGCGGCAACGAAGCGGCGTGCCGAAAGAAAGGGAAGACGATTCAGCATGATGTTGGTGTAACGAGATATCGTTCGATATCTCAGATAAACTCGCTACGCGGACACGCGAGAGCGCAGTGATACCGTGAAGTTTTTACCCCGCCGGTATAAAAGTCTAGCGCGAGCCGCAACTTTCGCGGCTAACGATCAGAACTGCTCGGCGCGCCGAGCGAGCGCGCATGCGCGCTAGGCGGCTACCAGCCGCGCGCGCGATGCATTGCAGATTTGAAACGTTTCTTTAAGGCATGAAGCGGAGTCGGATTTTACGTTCTGCGCAGGAGTTTGCTCGGAAGGGCCACTCCTCGCGCGAATCCCATTACGGGCGTACATTACTTGTCGTACTTTCACCGGCTACGGGATCCGGTGCTCGGAATGAAATCACGACGGAATGTTACTTCGCAGCGCGACTCGGCGCGGCGTGGCGCCACGCCATGCTGACGCGTTGATTAACGGAACTTCCGGAGTAAGCCAAAGTTGCGGCAGCTAGTCGACATACGCCGTTGCCGCGTGGACGGGCCTTAAGAGATTGCCAGACTCGCGAATTAGCGCGAATCGCGAACGAGCGACGAGCGAGTGACTGACCGCCGCCGCCGAGTTGCGCGAACTTTCGCAGGCATGTTTCCGGGACTTCCGTCGCCGAGGATTTGAGGAGCCGCGGATTCTGGATTAGGCGGTAGTCGGAAGTTACGGGGATCTCCCTCCCCCCCCATCCCCCGTAGAAGAGGGGGCTCCCAACACGTTGACGCATCAGACGGTAAGAGTCGACGAAAGCGAGGAGATAAGTTACCAACGGATGCAATCGCGCTTTCGACGGTAAGCGCTTTGGCATTAATGGGCAATTAATCATCTTTGGCGTGCAATACTTTACACGTGAAAGATATTATATTATATTGCATGTAACATTTGAGTGGTTGTAATATTGGTGAATCTTATTGTTCGTAGCTATCGATGAATTATGAAATTTCTTTTTTTATATGATTAGCTGATGATAAGATCGGCAATCTGACTCGGAGATGTTAACGCCGATCGCTAATTCGCACGTATCACGTTAAGCTATATTTCATGAGTTAGTAGAAAGAATTAGAGATAGATTTATATGTATGACTCAATAAGCTTCTTTAAATTCTAAATTTCAGGTAGTTTACCCCTTTTTCCCTGAAATCAGGGATAAATTTTAAATATTTTTCATTACGTATTTTATTGCAATGCTTATTAATTAAATATAAAGTTTCGCGAGTTATTATCTAATAATACAATTCTGTCATTGTATGCAATAATAAATTACACGATAAATATAAATTATTGCACATGTTAATAAATACATTACTCGGTCATTAAGAAACAATCCTAATCAATCCTAATAAAGTAATAAAGAATCTATGACAATTTATGACGACCATTGCAATATTTGTAATAATCGTATAATGTAAAAATACTCCTTCTTTGTCTTTAACTTAAATACAATTAACATTTAATTTAAAAAGACAACCAAGCTTAGCTTATGATTGCGTACAATATTATCAAAAGCGATACATAATTGATCATGTAATTCACATTGATGCATTGATTGATGTAAATATATGAGAATGATATCACGCAAAGTTCTTTATGTAACTCCGACTGCGCGAATCGCATACGGAATATTATTAAAATAATAATTATACTGATAATTATACTTCATTTATTCTTTTTTCTTTCAAAACAGGATCAAAAAATCCGATCGGAATTAGTAGAAACTTTTATAAAATCCCATTCAATATTTACGTTAAAAGATATATTCGGACTCATTTTATGTTTTATTGTATTCATATTAATCAAGCTTCAATATTCATTCATATTTAACGACCCAGACAATTTTATTGAAACCAACCCATTAATCACTCCCACTCATATCCAACCGGAATACTTTTTATTTGCCTATGCAATTCTCCGATCAATTTCTAATGGGTGGAATTATTGCTCTTAAGAGGGCAAAAGAGCGATTGTCATAAAATATTATTTTATACAAATCTTTTTCCTTCTGTTTAAAAACCAACCAACATTTAGAGACTATTTGACATCGCGTGTGGATCGAATATTCCTTTTCATCTGATTACATCTTTATGATAGAAAACGCTTTATGATAGCGACTTATCATAATTCTTGTATAACCGGGTTACAAAGGTCTCCATGGCTTCATGTCCGTGCAATATAGTTCCATATAGTCGACACGATGCAATAAAGTCCACCGAGGAATAACAGCAATGCTGCTGCACAAAGGCACGCGTTCTCATCTGCAAGCGTCATGAAAATAGCGCATGAGTTGAAGTAAAAAGTGCCCTGAAAATCTTATTGCTATGCCACGTGAGCGAAGATAGAATCGAGAGAGAGAGAGAGAGAGAGAGAGAGATCCCAAATATAGGTAGGTCCCCGTTTATAGGTTTCCGCGAAATCGTCAATTAGATCAATGTCAAAAGATACGCACTTGGCACGAAGCAGAAGATCAGCACGCCGAAACCGACACAGCTGGAGAACAACCTCCGCGAGTGGTAGGCGAACTGTTTCCCTAGCACGTCGCAGAGCGTCAAGTCTTGACAGGTAAGCAGACCGTTGAGACAGGCACCGCCGATTAGTGAACACGTCAGGAACAAGTGGTAGGTATTCGCATAAATTAAACCTAGAAATTGTTCGCGAAGATCAGTGTAACGTGATTTCGATTGGGATACCTAATTTGTTGAATAAAAGACAATTGAATTGAAGACACGTACAAGTTAACTTACTTTGTGATATCTGACGTCGCGTGTACTTTAATGTGCCATTTGATGTACCGTTTTAAAAATGAGATGTCAAGGGAATACCGAATACCATGTACAAACGCTTACCTATTAAAACGCCACCACTGAGCCAGCATGTGATACCGAAATATATTTTTCTGAATTTAGCATTGGCGGTGATCGACCAGCGGCTGATGATGCTAGTCACGAAAGAACCGAGGCCAGCAGTTACCAACAACATTGCCCAATCATTGGAGCCGTAACCAATCTCCGATCGTTCCAGGAATAGAACAGGCACCAGTATCCAGAAGAACAGAGTACCAGTTCTCATGCCTATCCACGTGATCGCGGCCGCCCAAAACCGGAAGTACCGAACCACGCGGAATTCCTGTTTCCATTTGTTGCTCGCTTGCAGAGTCGGACTGACGAACAGCTCAACGTCCTCGTCCGTGTCCTGGTATGAGTAAATGCTATTGACCTCGCTGAACAAGGGCACAGGGTTCTTCCTCCCATGCTTATCGCCGCTGTTGTCGTAGCCGACGTTGTCCCCCCTGTTATTCCGCCGCTCCGATTCCGTTTCTCTGTCCGAGGATAGTCTGATGCCCAGTTCGTTGTCCTCCTCATTCGAGAGAAGCAATCTATCAACGATAATATAAACAAAACGCAATACAGATATGTAAGCATGAAGGCTCATGCGAGGAAGCAAGAGGGATTAGTGTCGCAACGTAATATAATTTTATTGCATCGAATTATGAAAATACACCATACGATATACCAAAATTGTGCTACTGGTATACTGATCCTCTTGCTTTCTCGCGATCGAAAGTGATCTTTGGTAAAAGCATAAAATTCTTCAACGAGTACAACTCAGTCGACAAAAATTTTAGCTGGGATTCGTAGCATAAAGATATAATAGCATAAAGATAAATTACTCCAGTCGAGGGCACGTACATACGTTTAAACGCAAATTTATAAATTCACAGATGAAAGAGGAATATCCCTTCCTGTTACCTGTAAGGTGGAGCTCGCTGGACTGGCGGAGAGCGCAAAGTCAACGTGCCCAGAGCGGTAGGCACGAAAGCCACCGTCATCAGCAGCAGGCCGGTCTTCAGGTTGGTCTCCAGCAATAAAAAATACATGAGCGCCGGCACGATGGTTAGACCGACAGAGGTGGCGATATTCTTCAGCATCAGTACCAACGGGAGTTTCAGCCGGAAGTGCTTCCGCAGCGTGGTCTCGCTTTCCACGATCACGAAGCTGGCTCCTATTCCCATCACTGCGCCGGCACTCAAACTGGCGAGGTAAGCGCCCACGCCACCGGTCGCCAGGTATCCGGAAGCGATCACGCCCGTGCTGAGGAGGATCACGCCGATGAGACCGATCAATCGCGGCACCGACGCCAAGTCCGTGATCGTCTTGGTCCATGGATCTGAAGGATCGCGAGCGAGAATGAGATGGACTTGTGTGATTCGCGTCTGCAAATTGATCGCCTCCTTCGTCTAACGAATATCGAGATTGGTCTTTTTATTGTAAAGATTAGATCTGAAGAACAATGGCGAGAATTTGATTCCTCGATTCCTACATTCTGTTGATCGTTTATGTTACATTATGTCATAATTTGAGATATTAGAAATGGCTAAAGTTACCAAATCAATTCGCACGCGTGGGATGAGACGTGAGATAATTACCTGCCAAACACCAAAAAGCGACAAACAGGATCGGAGTCAGAGTGATTTTCTCGTTCCACAGGTCAAAGTAGAGCGAAGTGAAGTAAAGAGCTGAACTGTTCCTCGCTAGGTACCCCAGCACTGTACCGTACATCGACAAGACACTAGGCACGGTTATCTGTATGGTTCAACAACGTAGCGTTTATACATTTTCCAAACTGCATTTTACAAACATCTCGCGAACTCGTTCTCTTTGTTTTCGAGGTGCTATCTTAACAGACGTACAGGGTGTCGAGAAATACAGGCACAATAGTATCGAAGATTCTTTTACTTACCTATCGGAACGATTAGAGGACTAGGCAATAACATGGATTTTTATACGGTATAGCGCTACGAAAAATCATAGTTTTATTCTGCCGGATGCGTTCCTCGTATCCGGCGAATCTACGGCGTAAACAACGTATCTGGAACAAAATCATTTTAGGTTTCTAATCTTGTTTTTATCTTCTCTCTTTTCTAAATATCTTATCTAAATATCTAAATATATTATCGTGCGAGGAGCATCTTCTGTCGTTCGCGCACGGATAAAGAAAAAGAACACAAGATTGATGACGAATATCCGTCGATATTCTTCTAGATAATATCCATTTTCTTTAGATAATAATATCCTTTGGATAATATCTAAATAATGTACACGAATATCTTTTAATACTATTGAGCGCTCGTATTTCTAAATACCCTGTATCGCCCGATCTTGTTCATCTGTTATCTAATGATCTTACGATCCTGACAAAAATTGGAAAATTGCGATGCACAAGTAACGTCTGAAGATCTGATTTCTTAATGAAGACGCAATTTTCACTGTAGTCACTGTGGTCACAACGCTCGCGATCGTGATATCGAACCTGAATGATGATGATGCCGAAGAACACGAACCACGAATAGCCACCGTCAGGAGCTGTCGGTCCGAGCTCGGAAAAAGAAGTGATCACCTCGTCAAGACGAAGTCGCTCGACGAGCGACATTTTTTCTCCTTTTTCTTTTTTCTTCCTTTTTACTGCTGTTTTATGTTAAGCTCAGCTGTAAACCGATGCAAGGAGGTAATTAGAGAAGATGAGACACTTTCCAGCTTTGAACTAACGACAATTACTGGCGACTTGGATCGCACTGTGATATCTAATCTTGGCGATGCTCCGATAGCCGTTGATAAGAGAGAATCACGCATGATTACACTTGCCGAATGTTGACGCGTACGCCATCATAATCTGATACATGGCTGAATCTCTTTCGAGCGTGCAGCACCGTTCAGCGCCTTCAGGTTCTCAAGGAGTTAAAGCGTATTAGGAAATAAATAACGAATAAATTTGAAATAAATTCATAATAAATAACATTTATTTTGCTTTCAAACGGATTACACGTCTTAAAAGTCACGCTTCAACGCTTGCATATCCGATAATATTAATTTTGCAATTAATATCATTCAAATTGTAATTTGTCTGAAGTACATATTGGGAGAACAGAGATACTCGAGGCGATCTCAAGCAGGCTCGCCACAAGCAGGCATAACGGTAGAGGCAATACATGAAGTTCAATTCAGCATAAAATGACGATGCCATCATCGCATCGGCTATCATCGGCCGAGAGTAGTTTCCAGAGATTTGCGATGCGATCCTTCAAACACAATTCCTCTCGAACACAATCTTTAACTTACGTGTCCATTGTTCGTAATTGTGAAACGAATGGAATACAAATGAAGCAGCCTTCGCAAACTCGCGAAGAAATTTGTTTCTACATACATAAGGAAAACTTATATTTCTAAAAATAGTCTTTTTATTCTTTTCCTTCGTTTACACATCCTCGCGATTATCACCAGTGGCTATAGAGGTATACCGCACTCTCTTGCTGACGGAGTCGAGCACCGGCTCGATCTTCTTCTGCAGTTTTCTCCTTTGCAGGTAGACCAAGGCGCATACCAGCACGACCAGCACTGTCGAGAGGAAACAAAGCACCACCGTTGTTCCCCGTCGATTGGAAGCGAACAGCTTCGGAGCACAGTTCTTCGTCTCATGGAAATCGTGACTCACATTTCCTGAAAAAAGACAAGTTAAAGAAGATGCGTGATTCGATTATCGTAACAATGATTACCTTCGCGACACTGCAAGCTGCCTTTATTCCGGACGAACACTTTTGTTTTCTTCATCCACTTGATGAACGGATTGAGCTTGCAGGAGCACTCGAAGGGATTACCGGAAAAGTCGACGTTCACAGACTGATTGTGCTTAGCGAGATTGTCCATGGTGTGTAGATCGCGCTCGAGCACTCTCGTGAATTTGTTCCGTCGCAGATCCAAGAAGCGCAAGTTATGCAGACACGACAGATTGAAGTGCAACGCACTCAGCGCGTTGTCGCCGAGATAAAGATCCAGGAGATTAGGCAGGTCGCAGAACACATTGGTGTCCCGGAACTCCGAGATTTCGTTTTGCTCCAAGTGGAGCTTTATCAGCTGCGTGAGATTGCTGGAAGAATCAAGGATATCTTGAACCTCTCTTTGAAAACAACAGAATGAACGATTAAAGGACAAACTGTAATACCTGTTCACAAAGATATCGTGAAGCGTGGACGCAAGGTTCCTCGGGGGACCATCCTCGAATGCGTCAGTCAAGTGTAACTCTAGAAGGGAGACGAAATTCGAAAACACCCGCGGATGACTCCTCGCAGGATCCAAGGAGAGCTCGTTGAAATCAAGTATGAGGCGCTCCACGTGCTGTACATGATGATAAGCCTTGCCGCGGATCTCGCGTATTTTATTGTTCGACATGTCGATCACCCTCAGATACGGCAAACTGTCCAGAGTGCCGAACACATTCCATGGTAGCTCCTCCAGGTCGTTCCCGGTAAAGATGAGCACCTGAATCAGCAAAGTATCATCCGTGATGTGTCGCATGAAATTATCAAAGCACGGACAATGTTGATCGATTTGCCACGCACTTGCGTTTCGTTAGGAAGATGCGTCAGCGGAGACGTATCCTGGAAGCCAGTATTCGTGCAGTTCACCACGTACTGATGATGACCGTCGTAGCATGTCCTGAGACAGTGGCAGCGATTCCTGAAGATTGGACCACATTCCAGCTTGGACGATTCCGACGTCTCTAATGAGTGGAAATTCGGGTCGTTGCAGTCGTTGGTCGATTCGGCGATCGACACGAAAACCAGCATAAACATCAAAGAGGAAATCACGACGGTGGCCTTCATCATGATGACTCTTGAGGATCGAGTGACTTCACGATGGCGCGCGTTCGGAGAACTCTCGAGTTTACATTTACGAACATTCGATCAAACTCGTTGAAATTTGGACCGTCGTCACATTAGACCAGAAAAACTTTGTTCCTATGATCTGCAAATAAAAATACTGATAGATTTAAAGATAATTCTAGCACTCTGAGCATTTCTCCCTGACTTTCCATTACGATCGATATCAAATAATTACAATAGGATCGCGATATGAGCTCGCTCCGTTCGAGCTAGAAAATTATTAAAAATCGGCCTGAAATGTGCACTTCTTCCGCTGGAGAGTTTCTTCCGCGGCAAGACTATTTCGTGCTTAATTTCATTAATGGTTTCATTAATGATTTTTAGCGTTGCAAAACATTGCGAAAGCCATGAAGGCTTCTAGTAACGTATGCGTGTGAGAAAATGCGCACGCTATTATCGCTTGTACCGTTGATATATCGTTGATATGGAAGAAGATGATACAAGTGTCGCGACAAGTATATGCAAAACGAAAGAATCTTATAGCGTGTGAGGCTCATATCCAGATCGTTCTACTGCATATCGAGAATATAAATGCAGAAATTTCTAAACAATAGCGTACCGGGAAAAATAATAGCATCATAAATCCTCGCCCGATAATGTGTAATAACGCGTATCTACCAAGAGTTTAAACTGTTGGCTTCCAAAGTAGGTCGCCGAGTCATACTTCTAGCTCGCAAGACGTCAAACTGGCTCACCCACGCGACAGGTGATGCCGAGCTCGAAGGAAACCATCTCTCCGAATCTCTTTGGGGTATTAGGGGAACTCGAATGGTCTTTAGAGGCACGCAGCGTAAGATGATCATGATGATTACTCGGGAACCGTGATTACTTAAGAACGTTGACACTGAGATAAACTTTAAAGACGCGGCTCTACTTGAGGCTCTAGTCCTAAATAAACAGTGACAACATGAACCGTTAATTAACGCTTGGCCTTGCGGCTCTAAACGACGCCGATGTTATCTCTCCCGTATATTCGCGCATACTGATTAATCATAAACTAATTAATAATTTCTTCTGTAATTGTAATTCTAAATTGCAGAAAATGCAGTGAGATTAATCCCTTGCAATTTCGAAAAATTTCAGCGAAAAATCACTGAAACTCGCTTCTCAACGTACGATTGCAAACGGACGAGAACTTCCGAGACTGAGTCATGCAAGAAATTTTTACCCGCTGGTCGATCCCGCTTATTATTCCTATCGCGTGACGAAAGAAAGAAAAAGAAAAAGAAAAACGGGTTCGTAGAATCCCCGTTCAAAAGGAGGAATGTACCGTGGAGGAGTTACTAGCGTATTACCATGTAGTTGCCGTTGGAGAACGCAAGGAGGACGGTGTACACGCGCCTCTCGTTCACAAAGGGTTTTCGGGAGCAGGCCCGGAACCGTTCACTCGCACCCGAATCACAGACTCGTTCCACGTGGCCGATCCATGCGCGCCTGAATTTCCGGTGGCAACGGGACGCGATGCACGCAAACCACACAGGAAAAGGACTCGCGAGACGCGAGACGAGAAGCGGTGCGCTGCTATTCAGCCGCGCTAGCGACCAGCCACGGCGGACCGCACAGCATTGCCCGGTCGTGCTTCGTCCTGACCGCACCTGTGGTCCCGCTCTCTCCGGGGCCCCTTCAGGGCCCCCGAGTGCGGGCTGGCCCCACCAATCCTCTCCGTCACCTTCGTTCCCTCCGCGCGCGCGATCGCGTCGGGCCCTCTCCTTCTGACCACCTTCTTCCGACCGTTTGCTTCCTCTTTCCTTGGCCTCGCATAACTCCGTTCCGTTCTCGTCGTTATTAGCGAGCTCGCGCCCGCTCACCGGGCAAAAATTGATAATTAGAAGCGCTCATTGTAACACATCCACCGAGTAAGAATACGGCTCGAATACGGAAACTTAATAGCGGGATGAAAGGATGCAGGATAAGTTTAGAATCTTATCACGGAAGCGCGTTTGCGATCGGAAAACCGTTCGACACGGTTCCGTACAGCGTTCCATTTTAATTATGCGATCTGTATTCCTGAATGCGATTCTTGATTATCATTTTACTTTCTTATCACGTTTTGAGACACGTTCAGGCGAAACACTCGCGCTGGAAACGTCTCTTTTTATACTTGCAATATTAAAACAATAGTAATTTAAACCTATTGAAACCTTCCATGAGTACGCTGATATTCATATCGCAGAAAAAACATTAAAGGGGGAGAGTGAAATAAATTGAATGAACCAACCAGATAATACAAAATGTATATCAAATTTCATCAATCTTGTATTAAATCTGAATTGCAAAATTGCAATTGCAATTAAGAATTTAATTTATAGGTTTTAACAAAGCATTTCTGTTCGTTGCGTTGTGATAACTAATTCATAAATAAACACGTATTTATGGAGGTGTACAAGTACTTTTATTTGCAGAGAATATATCGTATGCAGAATGGAAGTCCATTCAAGGAGTATAATTGTCGTCATGATGTACAATTAGTAGACAAATGAACTTTACAATTATCATTGCGCTCGGAAATACACGCTTAATTCGTACAGTATAATTTTACATTTATATATTTATATATTTTTATCTTTTATGCTAAACGTTTTTTTTCGCGCAGTTTTTATTCAAATATGTAATACGAAAACAGTTCACGGTAAAAAAAGCAAAAAAAAAAACAAATTTCTAAACTGTTCTGAAGACAATACCCAATAGAGCACTGATCAAAAATCTATGAAAAAAAAATTGTACATCTGTATGTGCGTATTTACGTATGTGTGCGTGTATACGAGAATCGATATATATAATCGGAAAGGTACATGTATGACTTTTAGTCAAAACATGTATTGCTGTTACACGCCATTTCGTATTATTACATCGTATAAACAATTATTTCTCAAGTTATAACTTTGATATAACATCAATGTTTCCTTTGTTCACTATTAGATTTATTAAATTTATTTGAATACTTCTTAACGGCAAATATATCATGTCAGGATTTAACATTAATTTGGTCACAAGTTTCATGGTACGTCACTTGTTTGGATTTTCGCTTGTGACTATCGTCAGGACAAAATTTTCATCAGAATTTCGTTAAAAACGCTCGTTCTTAAATCTGTATTCATTCATGATCGTAATAAGTAACACTTTTACAAGAAATTTAATTACAATACATATGGGATGTATTATACATCGAAGTTTAGAAATATCAATTTCATAATACGCAATATTTTTAGACCATTGTGTATCATCGGTGTCTGTCATATGTTTACTGATATAATTTAAGTTGTTTACTAAACAACTTAAATTATATTAGGAAAAAAGATATATATATATATATACACATATGTATCATATCAGATAAGTAGGGAATATTCGAAAATTATTTTATTATATTAGTAGCATAAACATATCGATACTTTGTCGTTAAATTGCTTATAAAAACAATCTCTTCGAAACGGTAATTGTAGCTGCGATTATTATACATGAAATTGTACATATTATTATATACGCAAACAGCAAGTAACATTTTTTTATAAAATTTGCTACTGTTAGACTTCACATGTAGAATCTAAAGAGCGACAAAATTATCATCAATATATAAGTATATAAAAAAATAATATATAAAATATATATATATATATATTATGAGATAAAGCAAATAAATCGATAAGTTAGTATTAATTGTTTATAGACTAGAAACTATGACAATTGCGTCGTAAATTAACATACAAGACTATATGAATGATACCATGATGATCCTAGTTTCCAAGCTGAATTAGAGGCGAAGCAAGTTAGAACCTTGATTGACGCGATTAATATATACTTTTACCAATGATAAGTCAGCCCTTTTGTCACCTCATCATCACTATCAGCGAGTGTTAATCACTGAGGAGAATCCGAAATAGAATCGAAGCGTTCGATATTATAATATTTACATATAATGGTAGAATTACGCACCGATAACCGTTTGGTAGTTGATCGTTTAATGTTTAGTTGGAGATTAATATATTGCATCAGGCTGGTGTATATTAGATACATATATCTATACATCTATCAGTCGACATACAGAATGTAAGAAATTTGTCACCTAATGGTCCGGAATAGAAAGAACGAGGAACGCGAGCAAAAATTGCGCTAAAGGCTCGTCTCAGCTATTGTCACTGTCCTATCTCGTGGATGACGACGAATATACCACGCAATTTAGAAATGCACTTTAAAAAATATTAATTGGGCGATTCGTTGCCGTTAGAAATTAAAAACGAGGATCCTAGCTTCAAGCGATCACCTGAGATCGCGGAGTTGACGGACAAGATTGAAGAAGTGTCAGAAAAAAATAACGCAAGCAAAGATCACAGCTGCCACGGCCGTCAAATGCGCCAAGAAACAAACTCCGGCTCAGTGTCTCAAAGCTGAATATCGTTACACATGATTGCAGCAAGAACAAAACAAGAACGTTCAAAGCGCAAAGCATGAAAGTTCATTATACGAGATGTTCATGCAAAATTGTGTAACGTTTCGCTTTTTTTCCGATTATTTGTACATGTCAGTATTTCTTATTCTTTCTGCATGTTTGTTATTGTCTTTCTTTCCGGTCACTTTCTAACAAGCGCTGCAGGATCTCTCAAGTTTTAATCTTGAATTTTGATCACTCCAAAGAATCTCTGATTGTATCTCTACCATCCTAATAATCTTTTGCTCTTTGCGCCCGAATGCCATTCTCTATATTCTTTCTGTTTCTGCAATCTGAACGAGAGCGCGAAAATATAGCGCTTGTCCGGAAGAGTATTCCGGCCGGTGAGGCACAGTTCGATTACCGTCTCTTCGACACCAACAAAGGCATGGAAGAACAGTTGCTCTATTGCTTCACATTTTATTGTTCTATTGCTTTATCGTTCAAGAATATTGTCTAAGATACGTATAGGGAAGACGCGCGACCAGTATAGATATCGTGATAAAACATTAAATATGATTATATTTGTAAATATGATTACAAGTGTGGAATACGCCAATCAAAGTTCTGACTTGCTCATGTAGATTGAAAATTACAGAATTTTTAATTAGTAAGATTCTACTTCCAAGATTCTTTCCATTTCTGGGAAATAATTTGCAAAAACATTAATTTGATAATAATGTAAGAAGTGATATTTGGAAAAACTCATTTCCTTTTCTACATTCGGAAAACGCTGTTGTTAATGAAAATTAGTCAGATGGAAATACAGCTTTAAATATGTTAGCGATAATCTGAAGCTTAGCATCATTCGAGATATCAAACGTGACAGTGAGATTCTACGTATATATAATAGATACAACATAATATACTCCCATCATAGAAATAATATAATCTCTAATATATCGCCGCGCTTGTGCAATTCAAAATATAATTTCCGCTTTGTATCAGCGCAACGCGCCAGTTTGGTGTACTACTTTGGCCCGAAGAGAAAACCTAGCTGTATAGGTATCTCGTAAAAGATAGATTAAATGCTTATGCATGTAAGTCTTTAAACTCTGGAAGAATATAAGTATATATATTTATATTATATATAAGTATATATATATATATATAAGTATACATAGTTATATTATATATAAATATAAAGAAGAACATTGAGGCAGTATTTGAACAAAATCGAATATAAATGTCAGTTCATATTTTGTTCTCTTAATTTATAAAAATCGAGATTCTTCTTTGTATTGTGTCATATAAAGGATTTACAGATCAGAATGATATACAAATTTGATAATGCCGTGATAATAAAGCGATTATAACAAAAACTGAGAGAATATGAAGACAGATATGAAACTAAAAATGTTCAGGAAGCATTTTATCTAATCGAACTTCATTCTACAGTTCTGCTTTCGAATTTTGAAAGGCTTATATACATATTCTTCGAGTGATTATATTCGCACCAATTTAAGTTACATATGTCTATTCAAATCAGCGCAAATATCCTGTAATTCTTAGTTTACCTTTTAAATTCAATAGCCTCGTTTTATTACGCGGACGCGCGAAATTCTTCTTCCCTCGAAATTTATATATACATGTCAATAAAAATTATATACGATTATATATTTCAGTTTAATACCTGCCATGTCTTTGTACCTTCTTAATTAGACAATTAATCAAAAGATGAACATTACGTCTATTGGTATGAGTTATTTTGCGCATAGCTAAAGATCAATTTTATGAAACGAATATGCAGACTCTATCGAGCATATCGAGATATCGATATTGAGTTATTATATCGATACAAAAAAATAAATTTCTAAAATACTGCAAAACATCGTATCAATTATCGTATCAGATCTTTGATCCTAAAATAACGCATACCAATTTACGCTAATAGTGAAGTCAATGTGATATATACATATATGTTAATAGAAATTTTTAGTCTTGCGTCATTGTTCATCATTTTACACGCAGCTATCCTTGCATATTGTGTACTGTGTATCGGCGTATTAGCTATTCAAATCTGCACTATAGTTTTATTATATATATCAAATCGTGTTAATAATAAAATTATAAAGAAATAACTGATTACGTCAATCCTATAATGGTATAATCGTTAATGGAGGGGATCAATTTCGATCAACAAATATTAGAACTATTCAGAACATAATCCTTCTCTATAGATATTTGTTAAAAAAAAGAAAAATTATATATTTGTGGACATAGAGAAATATATGAAAGAAGCCGTAGAATTTGCAACATTGTTACAAAATGATCACAATATCGTGAGCGCAGAAGCAGCGATGATGAAAGATCACATCGACAAAGTGTTATAAGAAATCCTTAAAAGGGATCATATGAAAATTATTATGAAGATATGAAAATTTTACAATAGAATAAATAATAGAAAGAATATCGTGATTGATGCCATGCGAAAATTTTATTAAATGGAATAAGAGGACGGCACAGATTTTTTTTAGCAAGTGGAAGATTCAGGAGAATCGTATCTTATCAACGGAATCTTTTCCACTGAAAAAACAACCAGCCCAATCTCTTGAGCAGTTGGGTCATGCCCTCTGCAAAGAGAAATTATGTGAAGATATTTCTATGAAGATAAGCA
The DNA here is from genome assembly GCA_020341155.1 of Eciton burchellii. Taxonomy (NCBI): domain Eukaryota; kingdom Metazoa; phylum Arthropoda; class Insecta; order Hymenoptera; family Formicidae; genus Eciton; species Eciton burchellii. The sequence continues at coordinate 1,480,361 of JAHMML010000007.1, forward strand.
AAAGATAAATATTTATTAGTCCGAGATGTAGTATTTGTTGATAGTTCAAAAGTAGACGTGACATCAAATTTCGATGAATGGATTGATAAATATTGTTTGTACATAGACGTCTTCTTTTTAGTAGCAAAGACTGAATCTACGCTGATGATTACAGAGAAAAATTTCTTTCACAAAATATCCATAAATGTACCGAAACCAAATATATTTATTTTAAATAGAAATATCTGTTTCGAAATTAGAATTTTCAGCTAAGAGTGCAACATCAGGAATATGCTATTCTATTCTTATCGAGGCAATTCTACAAGAAATACCGAAGAATGTGTGTTTTTCATTTCCGTGTTGAAAGCTCTGCAGGCTCATATACAAGAACAACTCGAAATATCGAGTGGAAACCCTCTGTCAATGCACCATTATGAGCAAGATCACATTGTTCTTATCTATCAGAATAATATATTAGAATGTCATCTGTTAGAATAATAGATTAGTTCAATATTATCCTATCTCATTCTGAAATAGTTCTGAATGTGTATAAAGTCATACAACTTTATACAGATGGAAAATGGCTTGGATTCAAATTTGCAAGCTAGACTCAGCACTGCCTTAACATTGAATATGGAAAATTCGTAGCGAGAGAATAGTAATAGTTGTCTGGAGACAAAAGACAAGTATCCACTGTCAACTTTCCACTGCGGGAAACAGTCGAGACATTATATGGATTAAACTGCGATAATTCACATTCTTTCGTTTTGTTAATCCACGTTAGTCCACGTTTATAAAGATATAAATACAATTTGAACGACAATACGTCGCGCACATTACGCAAAAGCTATGATTAATCATAAATTTTATGTCCGCAAACTACAATCAAGTGCAATAAGAATTCTTCAGTATGTTTACGCGACTGTATCACTTGACTGGACTGAACTTTATAAAATTTTGATATTCTGATATCGTAACATTTCGTGACAATGAAATAACTGACAGAGAAAGATTCTTATGTGATGTAATTGATTTAAGCTTTATATCTATCTGACGAGCCGTCTTCGCAGCAGCAAATTAAAGCAAGTATCAAACCGAGGATTTCCATGATCAGAATCAATATCGTTACAATTAAAATATGATAAGTTTGACCTTTCAGCGCATTCACCAATTTCTCCGTGCATCCCTGCAATAGAAGTTTTATCTTGAAATATTTCACGTTTGACGGGATAGTATAAAACTACAAAATTGGAAACTAAATATAATGAAAATATAATGATAATTTACATGCCATACACATATAAAATAATAGGCATTGTACCTCGCTGTAGATCCCAGGATTCACAATTCCAGCAATTTTCATATTACGAGCTTCGTTGCAAACACTGCTACCCATAACTTTGCAACATGACTCTGGTACTTTGAATATATTGTTGGGATCGTTGGTAACGGTGATGCTAAGCGGCAGAGAAGAATCCTTTCTCGCGTACTTGCTGCCAGCCCAATCGGACGGTCCAATGGCGCCACAGCACTCCAGACCAGACTGAATCGCGTCCATGATTTGCGTACGGCATTCTATCTCACCGTACTCATTCTAGAGAAACAAAAATGACGAAATTTTCGTTTCTTCTTGAAATTATGAGTCGAGTCATTCCTTAAATCGCTTTTCGTACGCCGCGGAACTTGGGATAGATTATCATCAGCTAACCAAGATTTAGAAAGATCACCTTAACGGTATTCGTCACGGAAGATCTCAGCAGCTCATCTATACGGTCCCTGTTAGAGTAAAGCCAGGCGCCGAAAGCGATCTGTGCGCCGATAATGACAAGCATGATGCCGGAGAAGGAGACCAGACAGCATCGATAGTGCCTCAGAGCGCCGCAACAGCCCAAGAAGGCGACGATGAACATAAGAATCCCAGCGCCCAACAGGATGTATAGACCTGCGTCGTAATTGTCCTCTTCTTGAGCGATCGATACCAGGAACGTTTTGTCTGTCAGTATCCATGCTACCAGGGCGATCATCAATATCGAGACAAACTGAAAGACATTGCAATCGAACAAGGTTCAGGATATTTTTCATTTTACTCGTCGCTCGCTCGCGAAATTTCAACTTCGAGCTGACCGAGGGAAGGACCGAGGGGAGGATGTTTTTCTTATTTTAGGTGCAGTCTATGCGGTCCGCAGTCCCAACAGAATTATATAGAATGGTAGACAGGCTAACGAGCCACTTTAACAAACCAAACTGAACCGACCAGGGCAAAGGAGGACGCAACACTCACAATGGAGCGCTCTGTCTGCCAGATGTGGGAGCTTCCATTTAAGCCTGTGAATTATTATGGAGCTTCCTGTTGCGTCTTCACGCAGCGAGTTAACGCTCAAAAGAGGAACAAAATGATTCCTTAATGTTCAGAGAAACATGATTATTGTTAAGCGTCAGCGCTACTCCATTAGCTAGCACAAACGAGTGTAAATGAGAGTGCATGTTAATAAGAATTTGCGAAGTTAAATATTTGTAAGAACGAGTGGTCCATAAAGAGAGAATTCCTGACATCGATCCGCTCTTTCTTGATCCGTTCGCGCGGGAAACTTGTGAGTTGCACAAACATCACGTAAAATCGTCAAAAAAATGTGTCAAAGAGATGACAACTAACTCGCATGCCTCGAGACATTGCAATTGCTCTAATCTGAAAAAAAAAAAAAAAGCGGGAGAGACTTGAGTCCCTCTCTTTCACGATTGACGATTTAGTAATGACCGTTTAATAACTTTACCCGATTAATTTCATAAGCAACCGTTATCCGTTTAAGAGTTCTGTTAATAATGATCAATAATTATCAGAGAATATGCAGAGAACAAATGAATCATCCAATTTAATTTCTGTTGATTAAATCCTATTGATCAAGCAACAGTTCCATTGGCGACTTCTGCCGGGCGCATTTCTTGCTTAATTTCTTTAGAATCTTCAAAAAATTGCAATATTATTGATACGTAACATCTGTATCGCAAAGAGATTTTTAATTCAATGCAAGTCGATACTAGACGTACGCCTAGAAGAGAACGAAGCCCCTTGTTTGTCCTCCGCGAGCTCATGCATAAGAGTTGATGTAAGAGCGCGCGCAATAACTAAAAACGATCCAGTGAATCAGACGGATTCCGGTTGGCTAGCATCACAGCCAATACCGATCCGAGTGTTGACAGCTCGCCTCGGCATCGCTCTAATGTACGCGTGTAATTATTAAAAGAAGGAAAAAGAAAAGAGAAAAAACAGAAAATCATCATAGTGCGCGCGCGCACTTAAGTAACGCGAGAGACCGCGAGAGTGTGAGCATCTAACAGTGATTTCCCATCGCGCCGTCAAACGCAGAATTTCGCAGCGAACGCAGAATTTCAAAAATCAAGCTGCGCGGCGTTGCACCGCGTGTAGTAGCACGCAAGATGCAAACCCGCTTGCAGTCGGAAGGCATTCCCCCTCTCCCCCMCCCCCCGCCGCCGCCGCCGCCGCTCAGTCGCTCTGTCTCTCTTGCGTGATATCGCAACGGGGAGATAATGGGAATGAGAGGCGGGAAGAAGCAGAGGGAGGAACGGGGGATCGCGGAGGCAGAGGAAACTGGGCCGTAGCGTGGGCTGAAGGTTCGTAGGAGGAGCGCGCCCCCGCTTCTCCTGACTAGGAAACTATATTTAAACGCACTAGAGGATGAATTTACTTTTTGACATTACGCACGCTCAAGTGTCGTCGCGCTTGTCAATTGTCAAGGCGCGATAAATGCATCGAGGATGCCTCGAGGATACGTACGCATGCGCGTGCGTATATTCTTTTCTTCTTTTTTCTTTTTTTTTTTTTTTATCGCGTACCGATGCGCGCAACACGCCGCCGATCTAGGGATCTACCTAGCCCCCGTAGTCTATGACCTCCGATCCGGATTCTATACCTTCAGCCATCGCTTTTGACCATCATCGATATTTCGGTCTCGCAAGCCAACGCTCGTGCGCGTTGTAATCTCGCTCGTAATCTCCCGCTTGCGCCTAAGAAAAACGGAACCTAGATCTTAATAATAGAACGAGATAAACAATGACGTTCGCATCGGTCGCGATAAGCGGGCAGATCCGGCAAATCGAGACCGTTCGATATACGATCGAATCGAATGCGAAGAGTTGCATTCAATTGCGTGCGACGCGATGTAATCACGCTCGCATCATTGCTTCGTACGCGGCCGCGCGCGTATTATCAAACGCTAAGGTCAAACTCGCCGAAGGGTCAGTAGCAACTCGAACTACTGTGGAAATAAATATACGAATGTATGATAATAAGCAAAACCGAGAATTCGTCACTTAGCTTTCAAGATCCAAGTGTTTACACGCGCTACGTATCTAATGAGCATGTGTTTTCCGAAGATTGTACCCTCCATCCCCCACCCCTCCCCCAATGTTGTGATTTAGATTACTCGAGTAGAATATCGATTTGCTACGATATGAAATACTCACCAAAAACACGACGTTCAAGGCTATCAGCGTGTACTTGGAAAAGTTGTACCAGCAACTTGCCATCTCGCTCAGGTCACGCAAACGGCAAGAGCGGGGAAAAAAATGACAGGGAAATCGTGTAATCACACGGCGACGTCCCTACAGGCGATCGCGCGACTCGCGTACTCCGATTTGCGCGCCGTTCCAACGCGGAGTGGCAGATGCTCGATCGGCGCACCGCTCTGTGCGCACCGCCTCGATCGGAAGGACGCGCTCGAGGCTCTGCGTTCCGCGTCCTCGCAGCTGTGCTCCTCGATCTAGTGAAGTATGCTGCGCTTCACGATCGAGTTCTGTCCCAGCACTGGCGAAACGGTGCAGACACCTGCGCGTCGATCTATCGTTTCGCGCGAAAGGAAATCGCGGCACGGTCGCGTGACAATTCACAACGACAGTTCACCACGATCACAATAAACTGCGAGGTACGCCAGCAGACAGCAACTATCAGCGCGTCTGCCGGGCATAAGCCAATCGCCAGCATTGCCAACCATAAGTCGATAAAATGCATTTTCGGTACACCATATGTAAATAACACGTAGATGAGCAGTCGTACACCCTGCGACGGCTACGAACGGTGCCATGATGGTCGCAGAAAAACAGATCTATCTCGCTCTATCTTGCACTAAAATGCCTCCAGATAGATAGAGAAGGCTAGATCTTCCTTCCGTTTTATCTCTCTCGATCTTAAGGAATCTCGGTTGCCCACGCGCGTCGCACGTAACTCGGGGCACACGGTTCGCAGATGTCGTGTTATGCACGAAACCTGCCAGCGGTCTCTATCGCTTTCCTTCGCATGGTTTATGCTGCACGTTAATTTTCGTGGGTCCCGGAAGAAATGTGTGGAGGACGGTGACGATCTTTCGATCGTTTCGTTAGCGTGATCGTATCGTTGATGCAGGCGCGCATCAGATTTTCGCCCTATCACGCGAAATCGCAGAATCGCGAAGGGAGCGCGGAACGTAACCGACAATTTTCGTGCGTGCCGGCTTTCCGCTGAACCGCGCAGTGATTCCACCATGTAACCCGCTGTAACCACGTGCTTTAAAATCCTGTCGGCCGTTACGCGCCCGAGCCAACCGCGCGCGAGTGTGACGCCGGTGCGTTCAGTATTCGATTCGTATGGATTGAAATCCGTTTCCAGAACCCGGATCGTCCTTGTTGCGTACGGATACGCGATTCTTTTCAAAAAATCCGATAGATCGCCGAGAATTCCGTCGCGTCGGAAATAGGTATGCCGAAATGACGGAATTCGTGGACGGATGGTTTCTGGGACATACCCTGGGCGAGGGAGCCTATGGCGAGTACGTTTAGCTATTTACTCCTTCCTTGTCTAGAGATATATTATTTGTGTGTTACTTATAATCGTCTCTCGCGGGAACAGGTTCGTCGTGCGATTTCGAGATCCTTTGTTCTCGGCATTAATACTGATTGGTCGATTAGCGTGAAATTTTGAATTTTAACGATGTTTCGTTGTCTTCTTCGCGCATGTGACGAAGAGTATCAATTATAGGAAGATAGTAAGAAAAATGTCTCCACTGTAAGCAGTAAAATTGAGTATAATTATTTACAGGGTCAAGCTAGTCATAAACAAATCTACAAGGGAAGCAGTTGCCATGAAAATGATTGATATCGTAAAACACTCGGATGCGAGACAAACGGTTCGCAAAGAGACTGCTATTCATCGTATGCTGTCGAATCCTAATATCATACAATATTTTGGAAAGCGTAGCGAGCCTAACATGGAGTACATATTTCTGGAATATGCTTCAGGCGGAGAGCTGTTTGACCGGATTGGTAAGACCTAACCGGATGTTGACACAAATTATATGTATTATATGTATATTATATGTATGATACTCCTACACAGTTTTATGAAATATTGAGTAATTGAAATATTTTGCAGATTTGTAAATGTTGACTAATTATCTTTGTAGAACCGGATATCGGTATGCCATCGTGGGGTGCCCAAAAGTGTTTTAGACAGTTGATTTCTGGAGTAGAGTACTTGCATAGTCGCGGAGTTGCGCATAGAGATCTTAAACCTGAGAATCTACTTCTTGATGACAATGACAATTTAAAGATTAGCGATTTCGGATTAGCGACGATATATCGTTTGCAGGGCAAGGAACGCCTGTTGGAAAAGAAATGCGGGACATTACCATATGTCGCACCAGAAGTGCTGGTAGGAGCGTATCACGCAGAACCTGCAGACATATGGTCCTGCGGAATCATACTTGTGGCTCTATTATCTGGAGGTAAATTCTGTAGAGAATTATGTGAAATGCATAAAAAGCGACGGAAGGTCATATTCATTTTTCAGACATTCATTCATTTTTCATTTTTCTATTTTTATAGACATATTTATAGACATATTTTAATCAGACATAGATATATTATGCCCATATAATTTTTTATATTAAATTTGTTTTTTTATATTAACAATTCAAATTGAAGAATTCATGAGTATCGATCAACAATTGCATAAACATGTATCCGTAACATACGAGTCAATGTGCCCTCTGAGACAAAATTTATTGAAATATCTAATGTTTCACTTGCATTCCTCCAGTTTTTAACTGGTCCATGTCTGAAATATAGAACTGCCATGGGATCAGCCCTTGGCAGAGTGTTCCGAATATAAGGAATGGAACGGCGGCAGATACATGTCACTGACACCATGGAAAAAGCTGGATAATACGTCGTTATCATTGATCAGAAAAATTCTTATGAACTTGTCATCGGCAAGATATAAAATATCGGACATTAAGCAACACAGGTGGTTTGTCACAAACTTTACCAGAGGTAAAAGATAGCGTTTCGGATCGATTATCTTCTTCTTTTTTTAACATATACATTTAACATATACATAGCCAGTTGCTCAATATACGAGAGATTACGAATGCTTACGATGGCAGAATAGTGTTTACTTAGTCAGGTACTGAGTGACTCTGAGTATAAAAAAATTACTCAAAGCAACTCGGTACCTAATTTAGTGGATACTGCATACGACAAATTTTTATTACTTCTTACCTGTGTACAAGTGTTTTACGTTAATAATAATTACGTTAAAGATCAGGAAATGTACCATAAGACGCAGTTTCTTCATCAACAAAGCTCTTGCCTTTTCTTTGGTAATACAGCTCTATGAGTTGAATTAAGCATCATAAAGCTAGATTACCAAAGCAGAGAGCATTGGCATATATTTCCAAAGCGATATACGCAAGTAATTAAGTCTCCCCGAATAGAATAGAATAAAATTACAAAACAGTAGAATGATGTTAGTAATAGATTTCTGTGCGTAATAGATAAAGTATTTTCCGTACATAAAACGGTCGTATAAATGATATCTCTGATTTCCAGGCGATCAATTGGACGGACGAAATTATTCGGATCAGACATACGCCGAGAATGAAAATTTAAGAAACGTTTGTTTATCACAACCGGAATTCCCGGGAATAGAAAATAACGATACAATTGAATTTAATCTAGATGGACGTCCGGCATTCTCATTTTCCCAGCCAGCTCACGTGGAAGATCTTTTGTTATGTACGCAGTTACAAAATATGACACAGCCCAGTCAGGTACGCTGTTCGTCTGCTTTGAACGTCTGCGTTTGTATTCATGTGCCGATAAAATATTTCATAATTTTTTATTTTATTTGTAGCAAAGTTCTTTCCAGAGATTAGTTCGCCGAATGACTAGATTCTTTGTCAAGATAGGATGCGAGGATATTATAAAGAGATTAATAAGATATTGCGAGAAAGAGAATTACGCTTATCGTGTTAATGAATTTGGTGTGGTAAGCAGGCATACGATCAATTGCGATGCAATGAATTCGATGAAAAATATCATGGGAATACTATAAACTATGTTTATTTTACAGCTTACGATATTGACAGTAGATCGACGAAAAATGTCGCTCGTTTTCAAAGTAAACTTTATAGAAATGGATGGAAATGTATTGGCGGACTTCCGCTTGTCTAAAGGCTGCGGTTTGGAATTTAAGAGAGCATTTATCAAAATCAGATACGCAATGGAAGATGTTATTTTGAAAAGTTCCACAGTATCCTCCAAGAATTGATAGGACCATGACGAAGATGTACAATTGTTATTTGATGAACAGAAATGATTGTAATTTAATATGAAAGTTCCACATTTATTACATCAATTTTTATAATAAAATACGTAATATTTTTTTACAAATTCTCGTGTCTTTCGTACCATGCATGCATCATAAAAAGATTCATCAGAACTTATCCCCGATTAATTATTGTCCATGTTTTGCATGATATGTTCTCGCGAATGTCGCGCGCGAGGTGTCGCTAGCGTCAAGCAAGCGCGCTAAGTTGTATCAATAGCGAGAGCGAGAGAGAGAGAGAATGAATGAAAGTACAGGAATATTGTCGAACAGTGGCCAGTGAACAATAAAGCGAAGTGACGTGGTTTGTCGGGAGGATCAATCTGCCGGTAGTTGACGCGAGGCATCATAGACAAATTGATGCTGTGGAACGTACGATACGTTTCGCATCGAGGGAATTCGCACGGTTTGCCAAATTGTTTACAACGAGAGCGACGATGAAGACGATAAACGCTGATCTGCGACGGGAGCGTGAGAGGTGCAGCTTTGATCCGATGGAGCTGACGCACTTCTGGGATGGCAATCCGGAAAAAACGGCACAGCGACACGAACTAGGTGCGTCGCTACACAGACACATACACGCGTGTATTCACGCATTCACGCATATTGCCATGATTACTGGCACGACTGGTATTTGCGATTTCGCGTTCGTGCGCCTGTTAACGAACGAGATCTCAAGATCGGCCGGTTAATTGGACGGGAAAGTCATTCTTCGAGTCGGGGATACATTTGCCTGTCGTGCCAACAGGAATAATAATAATAACAACGATAATAATAAAGGGCAGAAGAATGTCTGCTGTGTTGAGCGCGAGAAATAGATGAGGGATAAGCGAATAATTCGGATCATTTTACATGCGATTCATCATTATCTCATCGTTTTGGCACCATCCAAGCGTCCTGACGACATTGATGACCGCGATTGATCATCTTGACTCTGTAATCTTTTTGCATCAGAGATATGAGATATCGGCATCGCGGATACCGATGTTGTTTCTCGCATACCGCGAGAATATCTGTCGTTTTATCATTATAATTCATTTTGTCATTAAAGTCATTCTCAGCGAGATTATTTTCTCTATTCATCTTTTGTCCTTGTTAATTGTTTTATCAATGATTTGCACTATCAAATAGAAGAGTGATTTGCACTATCAAATAGGAGAAAAAATAATTGCTCAACGTATAAAGAATCTAGATTGCGATTCGCGATCGCGAATAGCGCTAAATTCCACGAACGCGCTCGGCTCGGATTAAAACGCTAAGTAAGAGAAAAAACAAAAGGTGCAAAGGTTACTACGCTATTATTTCTCTCAATCTCTCGCGGATGATTACATTCGTAATGTAGATACAGGAATAAATAGATGCATAAATAAATCCGATAAAAACTAAGGCCAACAGAGGATTATTTCCCTGATGTATTCTGCGTCGTGGCGCAGAGGCGTTCTGTAGGACGGTCAGTTTATCAAAATCGAATCGGAAATCAACATAATCGTTACTGCGATAATGTCACAACGAGATTATGCCATTTGAGATACCTCCATTAAATGGCCTTTGATTTTTGCTTTAGAGAGTTACTTTTGTCGAGACGTGTTATGCGTGTTAATGCGTATTATGATGGAGAGTTAGTTTTGATGACTAGCGTAAACATGTTTTTTCAAGGAAGAATCTTCACGTACACACATGCGAGAGAAGAAAAAACTGCGAAGAGAAGAAAAGAAAAATTTTATGTGAATATGCAGATAAGTCCCGACGATAGGCATTATTCTCCGCGAGATTAATTGAATTTAATCATTCTATCAGGTGTCAATAGAATGAATAATTAATCTACTAATCGTTTATTTTCACTTATCATCTTTCTTAGAGTCATCATCTCTTTTTTTTTCTTTTTTCTCTGTTTGTGCAGATGCACGAAAGATGCAATGAGATAATGTTGTGAGATATCATTTAATACAAATCATGGATGCTTTAAACAGTTTTATAGTTGTTTTTATTGAGCGCTCATAAATATGTTGCTTCAACGTTCAAGATTAAATGATCTTAAATGCCTTATTTTTTGTAACGTAATATGTTTCAATTTTATCGCAAGTTAAAACTCAAGTTTCGATGAATATGTATGCTTGACTATCACTTGCCACAGTGAAAATGATTTGCAGTAATTGATGTTGTATCTATTTAAAAGAATATTAATCGAACTGAAAAATTCAAACATCCTCGTCACTTTTCGTTGTAACAAATATCTTAATGTGCAACGTGGGATTATTTCTAAAATCAAATATATCCAATAATCATCAAATAGTCATCGTAAATAATAATAATAATAAACGAAATATAATATATATATATTATATAATATATAAGAATAAATAAAATAATAATAAATAAATAAATAAATAAATAATAATAATTTACGAGTAATCATTATTCCTCAAAGAATTGCACTACATTTGCACTATAGTGCACAATATATAGTAATGTAATATATGGTAATATAAGTAAATATAATCTAATTATTATGTATGTATGCCTTGATCGAAGTTGCGAATCGAATCGAAATCGGAAAGATCAAACTTGTATCATTGCTGCGTGCAACAGGTATACTCACGTATACTTTAATGTAATGTAAATTTTTTATTTTACTCAATGCAATAAAATTTCATTAAATCTCGTTTCTAAATTGTGATTTAGATTAATTATTTGCAGAAAATTTCTTCCTAAGCGACCCGTTGCTGCACGATAAAATTCCTGCGAAATACAAGAGTCATAAAGAAATCTATGAGGAAGCAATAATGAAAGGCTGCCGAGTAATACAAAAAGTGCAGGAGTTGCAAGAATTGGGAAAAGGCGACATGAATGTTTTTTCGTAAGACATATCATCAAGCACATATGACTGATAAACGACATAATATTTTCCATGTATCATGCGCAGGCGAAAGAAATTACTTTTTCTTTTTTTTCCTCTTAAACTTTACACTACATGTCGAGTAACCTGTCGGAACTTTGAAAGGAAAAATTATATGCTAAGTATTGCTAAAATTCAAGTATCGTTTGATAAGAAGCGTCTGCGGTGACCTGCAGACAAATTTTAGGAGGCTTGCTAGGCTCAGCGATACTAAGAGACGGCAACCCATTGACACTGCATTATGTAATGTTCATACCAGCCATCATGGGACAGGGAACTGTCGAGCAACAGAGCATCTGGATATCCAAAGCTTGGAATTGCAGTCTTATCGGTACTTATGCCCAGGTACGTTTCTTCTTCAGCACAGGGTTGCATTGGCCCGATTTTATCTCAGAAATTAAATAATCCCTTAAATTCCAAAAATAAAAAATTCGCCTTCTCTCTCTCTCTCTCTCTCTCTCTCTTTCTCCTTTTCTCTCGCAAACACACAGACGGAACTTGGTCATGGCACGTTCATCAGAGGTTTGGAGACTACAGCGACTTACGATCCCGAAACCAAAGAATTTATATTAAACAGCCCGACTCTGACATCGTACAAGTGGTGGCCCGGTGGCTGTAAGTAATTTTTCCACGAACTGATCAACGAATACTCGGTCTTCATAGGCAAAAAATTCATAGGCAAAAAAAAATACTTTCAGTGGGTCATACAGCTAATTATGCGATTGTCGTTGCGCAATTATATACGAAAGGAGAGTGCAGAGGCATCCATCCGTTTATTGTGCAACTCAGAGACGAGGATACTCACAAGCCTTTACTTGGTATATATTTTCACAAAACTTGCCTTTCAAAGCAAACATGTATTGAATTGATGCATTCCATGATAGAAAAAACACGAAGAAATTTATTCTTGTTTTTATAGGTATAAAAGTCGGTGAGATCGGTACGAAATTAGGAATGAACGCGTCTAATAACGGCTTCCTCGGCTTCGATAATGTCAGAATACCGCGCGAAAATATGTTAATGAAGAATTCTCAGGTAATAGAGAGTGGAATATAATTCGGTCGTTTAACTGTAAATAATGTTAATATAATTTTCGGATTCTCGAATTAGGTATTGGAGGATGGAACTTACGTGAAAGCGCCTAGCGATAAACTCACTTATGGTACGATGATGTTCGTCCGAGTGGTATTAGTACACGATATCTCTAGCTACCTATCGAAAGCGGTGACGATAGCTATTAGATACAGCGCGGTGAGACGACAAAGCCAAATAAAAGCCGAGTATGTAAAAGATGTAATAAGAATATAAGATACTCGATGAAATAATATTAACAAATGAATTCAGTATTCCTTTTAAATTAATTATAATTAATTGCGAAATGTCCCAATGTCCCAATGTCCAAATGTAGATATTTTCAAATCATCTTACGATGTTATGCAATAATTATTAATATTTATGATACATCAACGTTAATACTTAACGTTCATAATTGTATGCGCATATGTATGCATATAAAATAATTGTCCTCTACTGTTTTTATTAAATAAATTATTTTATTAAATAAATATAAGAGTATAATATAAAAAAAATTTTGAATTTCTCAAAAGTACTGAATTAATTTGTGAATTTAACATCCATAATTTATTTAATAATTTTATGTTTCATTACTTTTCACATCATTCTTCATGCGTATATATGTTATTCATTTCTCGTCATAATAATATGACGAGAAATAACGTAGACATAAGAGACATGTATTGAATTGAGTCATATTCTTATATCAAATTTGTTTTTAAATGAGCCATATTACTGCTACTACATCATATTCAAAAGCTATAGCTACGATTACATATTCATTACGCATTAACGCATTAATATTGAAAACTTTTATTTGACAATTTATATTCACATGCATAACAAATTAATTTTTTTCGTATATGATAATTGCAATATTTTTATTTCTCTAATTGAAAATCGTATAAATCTCGATAAATGAGATTGATCTGTTGAGGCAACTATTCGTATTAGAGAATATAGAGTATATAGAGAATTGTCTATATGTAAATGCGATCTTAAAACTTTAATCTATTTCAGCGAGGCGGAGTCGCAGATTATCGATTACGTGACTCAACAATATAAATTATTCCCGAATCTTGGTGCGTGTTTTGCATTCCGAATATCCGCTGAGTGGATTTGGGAGATGTATAACAATGTGACGGCTGAATTAGATCAAGGGGAATTGGAAAGACTTCCTGAGGTACATTATGCATGTAAAATTGTGTCGTATAGAAACACATGTGCGTAAAATATAATGGAAATGATATATATACACATATAATATATATTTGTCACATTCGTATAATGGAATTTATAAAATTTAAATTATCTACAAATTCTAGTTAGTATTATTGCAAGAACAAAATTGTTTTGCAGTTGCACGCACTTGCATGCTGTTTAAAGGCAGTCGCGTCATCAGACGGAGCTAGCGGAATCGAGCAACTGCGATTGTCATGCGGCGGACATGGCTACATGGACGCCAGTAACTTACCCGGAACTTATGGTTTAGTGACTGCCACTTGCACTTACGAAGGTGAAAACACAGTTCTGCTGTTGCAGACGGCTAGATATCTGGTAAAAGCTTGGAAGCAAGCGGTTAGTGGTCAACCGTTGCCGCCGACCGTAGCATATTTGAATGTTCTTTCGCGCGGCGTGAAGCAACGTCCTTGGAAAAATACTTTAACGTGTATCGTGCAAGCTCATCAAGCGGTTGCGGCGAGGTACGTACATTAATATTCCATTAAATATTCCATTCTTTTGCATGATAGGAATAATAAAAATACTGATTCAAAATAGAATAGAAATAGATTCGCAAACGTTTAAACATACGCAAGAGTTGCCATTTATGATTCTCATCTTATAGCAAGATTCGTTTGGCAACGGAAAACATGGATCGTAGAATACGTAACGGCGTATCGCCGGAAGACGCGTGGAACCAGACCAGTATCGAATTAGCACATTGCGCGGAATCTCATTGTCGAGTTTTTCTAGTGACGAGATTCATCGAGACTATCCAAAAGCTGACAACCGTGTCAAAGCAGCTTCGTGAGGTTTTGCTGCAACTGTGCGAACTATACTCGATATATTGGGTCTTGCAACGTCTTGGCGACTTCCTGCGGGTCAGTATATCATGCTTTTATGAAACTGAAATCGTCATGATAACTTCATGATACGACGCATTTTGTAATTATAGTTTTCCTGTCTAAGCAACGAAGACATTCCCGCGCTACAGATGCGCTTTGAGGAGATGCTTGCCGCGATCCGCCCAAATGCTGTTGGTATCGTCGATGGATTCAATATACGCGACGAAGTCCTCGCGTCCGCACTCGGCGCGTATGACGGCAATGTGTATCAACGTCTATTTGATGAAGCAATGAAAAGTCCTTTGAATCAGGAGAGCGTGAACCAATCCTTCCACAAACATCTCAAACCTTTCCTGAAAAGTAACTTATAGTTTAATATTATCTTTATATGTAATCACGGAATGGCCAGTCCAACATTCTCCTTAAATAGATAAAGCTATTTCAAAAATTCCATAAGTTTATATGAAAAAATACGAATGTCCATGATTTGTATAATTTTCATAATTGCGGAACAATCGATGATTTCGAGAAACAATCGCTATATACATTCATAATGATTAGGTAATTTTAGAAGAAAGAATAATAAGAATAATAATACAAGAATAATACAAGCCAAGCCGATTTTACCATTATTAGGGCATAATAACGGTCGCATAATATATATTGTTATTAATTACGTTACTCGGGCTTTCATTCTTTAAAAAAAGATATTTATGCATATGTATGAAATTTTATACATGTGTATATGTATGTACATGTATGCATATGTATGCATGTATTATTTGATAAATCTTTAAAACTCATACATAGAATCATATATATATCTATTATATATCGATCGACGTTCGTATTAGCAGTTAATTCGTCTTAATATTGCGTATCAAATACTTTACGTGCAAAATAATACTATAAAGAATTTCATATTTTTGATAATATTTTATAAATTGAAAAAATTGCGCATTATAAATGAAGATATACACGCAACGATGAGATTACCAATAGAGAGAATACAATTTTTATAATCGAAATGTATTTGAACATGTATTTACAGAAATTTATCCCTCATAATGCTCAATTTTAGTGATTCAATATACCTCGAAAGAGTGTCCTCATATCTTGTATATTTTGATATAGAAATAAAATTAAATAATCTTCTTTCGTTATGTTGGTGTGTGGATTCTACGGGCTCCTAAACTCTACAATCAATGTGAACATCTCTACATCGTACCTTAAAGAAGTTCCCAATGCATTTCCTTAGACGGTACAGTATTTATTTACAGAATAGGAGCGACGACATACATTATTGTTTGTTGTTATAGTAATATAGTGCAATTATTATTAATTTCTGTTAATTAATAATAATACAATCATCCAACGGCCGCAACAGCGATAAACACGGATTCTTCAATCCTTCGCGTTCCGTAAAAATCATTTGTTATATGTTTCTTATTAGTTTGTTGTGTCGTGCCATTATACAAGTAATAGGAAATCCATATTAATCTATTTTGAATCCAAATCGCGAAAAAAACGTAAGCATAAGTGCGGTACGCAATAATGTAGAACAGAAACGGACGTTTTACCGCAACTGCGAACAAGTGTATATATATCTATATATTTATATATTTATATAAGTATACATATACATGTATATATATATATATATATATATATGTGGATTTTGTGGGTCGTGCATACACGGAGATATATACACATATATGTAATATAGATCGGTTCGAGGGAAGGACGAGAGGAGAAGGACAGGAATAGGGGAATAGCGACGGTCTCTCTGGGATGTGTGACAATACTTACACTTAAAAAATAACATTGTTAATATTATCATTATTATTAAATATTAATTATATTCACTTTTAAAATTATTTTCATTCATCCACCTGGCTTCGGGCCTGTGGGCTTTGTCCAGTATCAGACAGACTTCTCATTGCTATATAATGATCTTATGGCATACGTCTTCTTATAAAATATGATTTCATTACAATTATCTTTTCTTCCCTTTTCTTTGCTTAACATTCCTCGGACATTAATTGGCCACATAGTGAAGCGCAAGCTAACAAAAGCCAAGGCGGTCGATCACCACGTAGTCAATTAATTAACTATCTAACGATAATTTTATCCTATATGTACGATTAATATTACAATAAAGATTACGAATCCCAATTGCTAAGTGCTCCTTCCATTTCTTTTGTAGGAATGGACAAACGAGGTAAGATTTATCAAGAGAGATACATGATGAGATAGGAGAAAGAAAAAAAAATTCTGTTTTCCATGGATGTTCTGAGAAGATATCGTCTTTTTACGAAGAAAATAATCAAAGAATTGTATGTAAAATTTATTATAGATCCGATTGAGATTCGTAAATAATAGTTTTGTAAAACAAATGAATAATATACTTAATAATTAATTAATATGTTTAATTAAAACAAAGATATGATATCATCAAAGAATGTCGATCTAATATAATAAATTATGAGGACACAGTAAAAGAGAATGTATATCTGTTTATTGTAGATCTAACTAATGTAATTTTCTTCTCATTAACACATTTTATCAATTGATCCTTATGTAAATATGGTTCATATCCCAAATTCAATTACACTACAATATATTTTACGAATACGTAAATATAATTTCGCAAATTTTGAGCCCTTCAACAGCTGAAATAAATCGTGATATCTTCTTGGCATTAACATTACGTTTACAAATCGAGATTTTGATCAATAAGATATAAATAAATAGTCATGTCATGGTAAATTGAGAAATCAGCTTTCTGTTCAAATTCACATTACTCGATAAGGACAGATCGTTGTAAAACAAGAAACTATCGTGGCTGAGAGAGAATTATATTATTCAATAATAAAATAAATAAAATGTTTAGTATAGCTCTATACAGTTTTTATATAATCGTATTATAAAATCAGCGCATCCGGATATAAAAAGCATGAATCATGAATTAGTTGTGCGCGTGAAAGAGACAAAGAAAGAGAGAGAGAGAGAGAGAGAGAGAGAGAGAGAGAGAGAGAGAGAGAGAAAGGGGAAATAAAAAGATTAAGATTACTAATTAGAATTAAAAATTCTATTCTATTCATTAATATTACATGGGCAAATAGAACCTGACAGACACGATTGTACAAATGCGTATAATTATATCATTTATTTTATATACATTATAATATTCGCAAACGTTTCGATCCTATTTTAGATCCTCTTTAACGGATAACAAATGACTGTTGCTGTCAATGGAATAGTTTGACACTTCTTAATATCACGCATACCGAATGACACGCACATGCGCGTGCGCACTCCACATTTTTCATTCCTATCCACACGTCCCCTTGTACACTGTTACTTGCATTTACATACACTGATAGGACACTTGTACTATCTTTTTATTACTATTTATTTATTTATTACAACAATTATTTACTACTACTACTCATTACTACTATCATCTCTCTCCAATAAAGCATTTTAACCCCTGCTGGATTCTTCTTGTTTGAGCTTTCTCTCATTGTCTGACACAGAAATTCTTTCACTCCATGTATACATAACTATTGATAAATCGTAAAACATTGTTTGGTGTGTGTTTTCATGTTTATTCGCATTTTGCAAAATATGACAAATTTATATCACATATCACACTGTGAAATCAATAGTGCCCGTTAATATTAGATTACGTGTCTATCATACGCGTGTATATTAACATTTGACATCGCCAAATAAGTGACTGAACAATAGATAAACGAGATAATAGGTAACGAATATCTTTTGTTCTTCAAGGATATTCCTTCCATCTCTTATACACTGGCATTCTACACAATGAGTTGTTCATTAGGAACGAACTGAAGAGATCAAATATTGAAAACATTGACAGCAGTCAGTATCCGTTGAAAAGGATTCGAAATGGGATCGAAACTTTCGCGAATATTATACTATGTGTAAAAAATAAATGACAGAAATGCTACACACTGACAACCGCTTCTATATCAGATCCTACTCGCAGCAATATTAAATCAAAAAGATTAAAATTTACAGGATGATTCAGAAGAAGTGAGATGAGGATGAGAGCGATGTTTGTCACGATGAGGTGACAAGCAACGCGATTATAAGGCTGATTCGTGGATGTCTCGTACCAAATCGCTATTTCTTACGTAGTATATGGCAGTATCGGCATGATATACTTTAATCGCTCCAACGCGCTCGGTCTTCACGCGATGGATCGGATTCTGCGAAAAGACAACGCTCATAATTGTCGCGGGATCGAGGATTTCGCGGGGAAAAAAATCCGATAAGATTGTAAAAATTATGGAAGATAAACGGACGACCGAGAAGCAGAAAAGGCAAAGGAACGGAAGAAAACGACGCGAGATAATAAAGGATAATACACGTTGGCAAATTTTCGCGATAAAACGAACAGCACTGCTTGAAAAAGATTCCGACGCGAGCGAATACGTTTCGCTGTTCCCTTTCGCTTCCTACAATATGACATTATGGCATCTTTTCTTGTTAGTCGTACTAAGGCGTGCGCGCTATCATGCCACTCTTGGGGCAGGAGGAACCACATCTTTCGTCATGCGTAAATGTACCTCAATCGTAGCATCCGTCTTTCATTTTAATCGCAATTTCCTGTCAGCTAGCAGTTTTACGGAGCGTATCGGAGGGCCTCATCGACACGAGAGCTGTCCCTGATAGTAAAATTGTTTTACATTTTATAGGTGGAAGGAGGGTATGAAGTGTCACATGATTATGCGAGATATTGTGGTTGCTCGCGAGTTATTTCCAGCTTGAAAAATATTAAGAAAAATTTTAAGCTATTCAGTCTCTAGGAAAGAACGTTTTAAGTTCTACGTTTTAAGATCTGTATCTTACTTTGGGAATGCGATCTGGAAGATGGAAATTGACCGCGATATTGATGGTGCACGCCACGGGCTGCTGATTCACGTTTAAAAATATGGCACACTAACTGAGAATTGATTTTATTTGCTACCTGCATGACGATCCGTACAATGAGTAGAATTTCAATATGCATAAATTCATGGCGATTACAATGTAACATCATTATTATCATACACAACTATTGAAAGAGTTTCAGTATTTATATATAACTTCCAAGATGATAAACGGGATTTATAAGTGACATCAACGAGTTATCGGAATAGTAAAGTCATCCAAATATATAAACGCGTTCAATTACCGTATCTTAGAACCTTATCTTAAAAAACGTGAAGTGTATTTGCTTGAGAAACATGTATAAAGTCGATCGATAAGAAAATGTTTCTACAAATAATTAATTTAATTTTAAAAAATTGGGGAAAGTTGAGTACCTTAGAGTACGAACATCGAACTGCCTACCTCTCGACATACATTACAATGATAGAACATTAAAGAAGTTACGCGGAGGAGGTACGTATAAAATCTTACGTACATTTCAGAAATAATCACTATTTTTCATAACGATATGTACAATGCCGGCGACCGATCGACCGAATAAATCCCTTTTAGCTCTGGTCAATTTATACGCGTGTAACTCGTAGAAATGCACCGTGAGATCAAATGGCGTTCTACTTCCCTCCAAATAACGAGTCGATGCGGTCGCGCGTTATACGCGCGATACTTAACACGTATACTTAATGTAGGCGCCCTTTTATGTCTCTACTCTTTCTGCAATCAATCGATAAAAATCCTATCGTCGATGTCGATCACCTTGTGAAGAAAGGGGGGAAAAAAAAAAAGAAAAGAAAAGAGAAACGCGTGGGTACTAGAGGCTTAAATCTTCCTCGAACTCGATATTGAGCGCTCCCATCAAAGAGGTGTGGATATCGTAAATTAAAAGAAGAGGACAAGTAACAGCAAACGCGAACATGGTTGCAGCTTAACTCTTCGCCTCGCTCTCGCTGTCGGAGAGAAATCACGGTGCCGCAACGATCCTTCTTCCCCTCCCTCCTTCCACCGAGAGACAGAATGATTAACGACACGGCAGCGGCGCTTATCGCCCACGAATTTTCACGCTCTCAGTCCTGCGTGTACATGTACATACGTATACATACACGTAAATATATAATATATATATATACGCTCTAAATACGCTTGTAAATGCATCTTGGAATTGGTGCAACCTCGCCGACGATGTCTCAACGGGATAACGTTGTTTCGTCTCTCGTTGTTGGTCGGCTCAGTCACCAGTCGGGACGATCGCGCCCCAAGGAGGATCCTCAGTGGGCAGCAAACGCGATTGAGAATCAGGACAACGGAAGGGAAAATCTGTACAGAGTATTGCGAAGGGCGAGTCGGAGCGTCGAACTAAAATGATTCGGCGTTCGGTGAAATGGTCCGTCGGCCGAAAGCCGCGAATTCATCTTGCCTCAGGCTCTTCTCTCTCTCGTGCACTCGCGTGCAGCTTTTCCTCGCGCAACGAAATAGAGCGCGTATGAAAATACAATTTCTGAGAGTCAAGAGGAGTTCGGGTGGCCGAGAAGCGTGCACGCGAACGTCGCTGTCGTCGCGGCTCTTATTCACGAGACTAAATGATCGATAGGGGAAGCTCGGGAGAGAATTGTGAAAGGTTTTCCCTTGCGGTAGGAGAACGTAACGGCGGGAATAGAGAGGAGAGGGATACGTGAACGGTAGAACTAGCTAAGAATAAGCGGAACGTCGACAGGGCAACCAAGGGGGGTCCGTGGAAATCGAGAAATCGGCCAACGTTCTGAGCGACGTTCCTCGAGTGTACCATCGGGAGAGTCTATGAGTGCGTGCCATGCGTAACGCCATAGCAATCACCATTTAATCAAACCAGTCAGATAATGCCGAAGATTGGTCACTATTTCTGTGTGCTCTTTACTCGGCTTGGTGAATTTGAGAAGAATCAGCGAAGTCTTCTTGGCGCACTCGTTTCAAGCGTAGAATTCTCGATTGTGGTGAGGCGCCCCGGGCTTAGGGAAGGGCTGCACTGCGGGTGATCTTCTCGGCTCATCCAAAGCGTACGAGCCCTCGTCCTTCTTGCGCATTCGGTACACGATAAACATGACTACCAGTATCGCGCAGAGAAGACCTACCACCGCGCCGCCGATCACAGCTGAAAAGAGGATCAGAATATCTTCAATTCGTATCGAGCATAGAATTTTCCTCCGTCGCGAAACGATGGACACGGTGATCGTACTATCTATATTAGACCGAAGATCAAGTATAGTTTGAGATAAAAAAAGATCATCTTGTGATCAACTTATCGAGACGAATTTAATCAATTTCATCGCTTACCGGCTAGCACGCCTGGCTGCGCGAAGAATGAGCCGGCGCGTTCTTCGTGTTTTGGATTCATGTAGACTTCGTGGATCTCGTCAATGTTGTCGGCGTGATCGTCTTCCGTGCCCGAAGGTTCGATTACGTCGACCTCGTTGCCTCGATTTACCGTGTCGATGGTCGTCTGGAAGTTAGATATGACCTGATTACTTTAATCTGCTTAATTCGGCGATCATTCGCAAAAAGGAGCGTGCGTATCATCGGAAAATGCAAAAATGCAGTAAAGGAAAAAGTATCGCGTTCCGATGGAGTGGACTAACATGGTCGCACATCCATGCGCGAGAAACATGAGACGAAATGTCGTAAAAATATCGCGAATATGTGATATATTAATAAACGCGAGAGCAATACAATGTTTATTGTAATTTCGTTCGCTTCAAAAAAAAAAAAAAAAAAAAGAAAAAAAAAAGAAAAACTCAGGATTTGTATTGGAAACTAAATCATTAAAAACGGTTTCTATATCCCTGCAGCGATATGAAATAATTTGCCTCGCAGAGATCTATATCTATCTCGTAGAGCGTAGAATGTAGCAGAAGGAGAAAAGTTGCTTTAAGCATCCAGAGACAAAACGGAAGAAGTAGCGTAAATTTTGTAAACTTGAGCCAGCGGAGTATCACATGCTCACCTGTTTGGTTTTGGTATTCTCGTCGATTAAATACGGAGGTCTCGCTTCGGTTGGCTTGCTTGGACTTTCTAATCCATTATTACCGGTGTACTCTGTAAATAAAGTTACACTAGTCAGAATCTGTATCGTCCGCAGTTTCAAATGTCCACACAAGGTCCAAGATACACGAGACCGAAAATTTTTTCCGCTGCCTCGATTGGCAAAAGCTAGAAGTAGATTTCCAATCTCGCGAATTCAGCACTCGGAACAATCCATATCGCATCGAATCGCGCGTGAATGCACCCGTTTGAATGTTGAAAAGATTCTTCGCCTTCATGGTGCGCGCACGAACGGCACTTTGTACTTGCGATCGGAATTCCTCTTTTCACCGATCGCTGTTTAAAAAATTCATGAAAACCCGGAATGCTCGAACTTACTCGAGACGCGTAAGCGTGATAACGAATAAAAATTCTGAAAAATATAAAGACGATCGAGCTTCTCTTTCTCGCAATCATCGGCTGACATCCTTGAAGCTATATCGGATCCGTACCGTGATCGTCGTCTCCGTCCTCGTCGTCGGGACCAAGACCGCTGCCCGAAGCTTCGAGGTCGTCGCGATTGTCACTGCCACCTCGTCCAGAACCCTCCAAGGCGTCCTGGTCGTCCAGGTACAAGTCGTCCGGGAAAGTGTTGTAAGTCGAGCTGGCCGACGTTCTTTGCTTGTCGGGTTGCTCTTTCTGGAAATCAAACCGAGTAAACGATCATTCTCGACATTGTGGCTCGATCGATGGTAACCACGCGCCAAGATTATCTTGTATATCCCGCAGGTCACTGACGCGTAAACTACACCGTTTCTCCGGAGTAAACTTGGGCACTATGTGGGGAAACTCTGCGATTCCGTGCTCGAAGCTAATGTAATTAAAGACACGCGGCGTACGAGATCGCGTCCTCCTTGATGCAGCGATCGTTGCGACATGAAAGGGCTTCGAATTCCACGGTTCATTAAATTTTAATTTAACTCACGGGAGGTGGCAGGGGGATCTCTTTGCCGCTTGCGGTGGATTCCATAAGCGGAATTTACAATTTAACACCGTTAAGCCCGTCGCCGGGCGAATTTCAGATTCGAGAACGAGTCAAAAGAAATGAACGTCGAGCGAGAAAGTGAAATTGAACAAGAGAGAGAGAGAGAGAGAGAGAGAGAGAGAGAGAGAGAGAGAGAGAGAGAGAGAGAGAGAGAGAGAGAGAGAGAGAGAGAGAGAGAGAGNAGAGAGAGAGAGAGAGAGAGAGAGAGAGAGAGAGAGAGAGAGAGAGAGAGAGAGAAAGCAAAAGGACAAGCTCCGGCTAGAAGAGAGTCGGAAGGAGCCAGCGGTGACCTCACGAGCGCGGGATTCCTTTGCGTGGAAGGATCCGCGTGGGTGGCACCGCGTTAACGTTCTATCTTTAGTCGGCATCGTCTTCTTGTCGGGCACGAAAATAGAGATCGTTTCTTCTTACGTCTACCCCGTGGTTTCGAATTCGACGATTCGTTCCCCTCGTCGCACGTCCCTCGCGCACGTGGAACTCCTGTTAGCTTCGCTGCTTCAATTTCACGGCGAAATCGTTTGTTCAAGGCCGATCGCATATACAACCGCTGAATCGTTACGAGATCCCGGAGCGAGCAACGACCGCTCGGTGCATCCGCAACGAAGAATCGATGATCGAGGAAACGACGGAATGGCTATGCATTTCCGGCTGCCGTGACGCGCCCTGAAGACGCGCGATGAGGAAGCGACGCTGCACGCGCGACAATCGCACACCGACATGGTCATCGCGAGGAAACTTGATTTTCTAGGAATGATCGAGGACTCAGCCTCGACGCTGTACGACGCGAAACGCCCCTCTACGTGGAACATTCACCGCCATCGATCTCGGATCCGCATGTTCCACATGCTCGATCTCGAATCGTCCCACATGCTGCAGCGACAGCATCCAAATTTTCCGCCCATCGCTGAGGCGGTTGTCACGCTCGGCCGATCGGCAGCGCGACGCATTACGCGATGCGCGGGCGAGCACTCAACGGGCGATTATTACGAGCTGATAAAAAAGAATATTTTATGAGAAGATAATAGAGAGATGATAAAAGAGCACAAAGGAGCGTGTATATCGCGCCAGCGATGTTTCGCCGCGTCAATATTCCCGACTGAATGGCTATTAACGAATGCGTCGCCGGCGCGCACCGCGACGATCGATAGCGCCGGATCCGTTCTCGTATCTCGCCGGCGCGCTCGTCCACCGAAACAGCGATTTCCTCCCTTTTGCTCTTCAGCTGGAAGACAATGAATCCCCGATGACCCCCGTCGAAAATGCACGCACACGCACGCACGCAGCCCGGCGCGGGCTGCGTTTTCCATCTCACGCACACATCTCACGATCGCATCATCGTGCGGCGGCGGCGGCGTCGCGTTCAATACGCGTCCAGATTCGAATCCACCGCACGTTGCTCGCTGAAAAGGGAAAGAATAACAGAGTTACACGACGCCGAACGTTCACAGCTGACGGCAATTGTCATCCCGGACAGGTCAATCCAGAAGTGTTGCCAGATCCGTTGCCCTTTAGATGTACTCGTGCATCAGTCCGTGTACGTGTGCGTATCTCTTTCAGTCTGCAAGTAAGTTGCTAGCACGCTCATCAGTCATCGGAGAGAAAAAAGAAGATTTCATTGCAGCTCTGGGAGCTGCAGAGAAAGACGAGAGGACAACGAGCGAGCGAGCGAGCGAGCGAGCGAGCGAGAGAAAAAGAGAAAGAGAGAGGGAGGAAGCCCCGTTCGCCATCGCGTTAATTAATGCTCCTCTGGTGACGCGCAGCGAGCTCCCTGCAATCCCCGAAATTGCGCTTTATGACCTCGCTCACTTCCTCGTCGGTCGTGTCGCCATTTTTCCAGGAAAATAATATCACACAGTCGTGAGCACACGTCGTAGCGGCGACAGCGGGGATGACGATGTAGATCTCGACACATCGCGACGAACGACACTCGCCGATGACGCCATCGCACGTGAAACAACCGATTACGCAACAATACCGTACCGTACCGTAACAGCCAGCTGGTCACGGCGAGCAAACGCCTTGCCGGGGTCGCCGAGCGGACCAAGATCGTGCGCGCTGGCCTAGCTGGCCGGTGCAAATCGATATTCCGGAAAATTCGACCCGGCGAGCAGGCTAACGCGCGAGCAAGGCGATCGACCTTGAAATGACCAGGAAATGACATCTCTCCTCGTTCATTTTTCTTGCTCTTGGGACGATGCACGTACGTTCTCGCGCGCGTTCACCGGATCAGCAGCTCGCGGGATCCTTTGATCTTCCTCCGCGCACCTTTTTCTCACCTTCCGCTTCATGCACTCCCGTAACCTCCGAAGAAACGCGGCGTTGCGTGGACGCGCGATATTATCGACGTCCTCTCGTCGTCCCTCGCGATTCCTCGCGAACCTCTCGCAGCGTTAGTCTGCAAATGTCCGCTCGCGGTTTCGTCTTCGCGTTCACCCTCGCACACCTCTCGCGGCACACCTTCCGAGATCACCGAGACCCCCGGGAGGGTGGCTCGCTCGATCGCTGCTGGATTACCTGGGAGTACGCGCTCGCGTGTCGAGATATCGAGATATCGAGAATCGCGCGACATATCGGAATACACATCGGACGGCTGTACTTACGCGCCGGGTTTCCACAGCCGCGTCCGGGTGTTCTCGTGAGGAAAAACGGGGAAAATTCGCAAGGTGGTGTGTAGCGATTTTAGGCCAGGTGATGACTGCACCGACCTAGTACGAGCCTGGCCCGCTAGGCGGCACTGCCGCTCGAGATGCCGGTATATATATATGGGCACGTAAAATGCTGCGACATGTACAGAGATCGAGCGTAGGATGTTTCTCAAAATTGGCGTTGAAAATTTGAAAACGGGTCCTTCTCGCGGCTAATTTGGATAATTCGGATAACTTGATATATAAATAAGGATAATTGATCCTTCCGGGGGAAAGAGGGGCGTTACGATTCTTCCGTGAGTTCACATCTCTTTCCCCCAGGAGTAGGCCCCCCCACTCTTTAGCCGCGTACGGTGTTCCGCGGTTGTATCCGGTGCGCGATTAAAGTCATCCGAGTAGGAAGTTGCGGGATAAAAGATCCACGGATACATAAATCTTTATTTGCACGGCGCGGATAAACGCGCGCGTAATAAATCCGTCAAGAGCTTCACTCGCTTCGAATATATTCAATAACTCAGGCGATAAGGCGATTCGCGAACGGCGGGATATTGAAAATCTAGCGGAGCGGTCGCTGAAGTTGGCTGCGTGTGTCGCGCGCGCGCGCGCGCGCACGGAAACTCGACATCCGCGCGCGCGCGCACACACACACCCCGGCAGCAGCGCACCGCCGCCTTATTTTTCAATAGGATCTTTCGCATCGGACTTGAATCCGGAAGACTTAACTCGGTCTGGCTGCCTTCAACGGCGCCCCCTACCCCTTACTCTCCCGTGTCACTGTAGCTACCGCGGCCTTTTTACTTATTCTTAGTTTACATCGGAGATAACGATGTCAATGCTCGCGAGAATGGAAAAATCGATCGCAAAGTAGGCAGCGAGGCTTTCTACGACGCGCGCACATACACGGGCGAGCGTTACGTGTAAGCAAGAGAGCTGGGAAATAGCCGCGAGAAATAAGCGCGAGCGACGATAAAGACCGATTCCAATCTTCGATCGAGCCATCGAACGAGCGAGTAATCGCAAAATAAATGTACAAATCCGCGCTACCCTCCGTCCATTCGAACCGTACGTCGACTCTACCTCGATGTTGTCTCCGCAAAGAGGGAATTATGCAAAACGAAGCGATTCTTTCCCACAGGGTCCGCAAACTGCTCCGCAAACTGTTTTGAAAAATCGACTACCGCTTCGCGAATGCTAGTCTCGTCGGTGGAGCACGTGGGGCACGTGGAACACGTGGCTGATAACGACGTCGGCTGCTCGCTAATGATCGCATTATCTCAAATCGTTGGCTCTCGTTGTCGCCTTGCAGATCAACGAGGAAGGACGAAGAGGTGAGGCGGCGGATGCCAGCCGATGCAACATCTAAACACCGTTCACGGTGCGCTAACTAATTGTGCTGCTTGCTAGCGACCGAGGAGAGCTTGCACGGCCGATCGGACAATTGCTCGGCAGCGAGAAAGAACAGCGGCGGCAGGCGGCGACAGTGGCGGCGCGAGGCGGAGGAATTCTGGAAAAGCGTGACGCGGCGGAGTATTTTTATAGTCCTACTGATCTACATGTGGGCGAAACACGGAGGCGAGCCCGCTAATGCAGCAACGCGATTATGCCGGTACAATCGGGCCGAGCACGAGAAAGCGCAGGCCTTAATTAGCTCTTTGCGATTCAAATCACTTTCCGCAAAACCGATATCAATTAACAGCGTTTCGTCCTGGTATCAATCCGATCAGCGTGCCTTAATGAAAAACCCGGCGATGATCTGGATTGCTCCGGATCGCTTTCACGAAAACTCGGGAAAAATATCGATTGCTAATTGTTATTGTTCATTTTTATTACGCAATTACTCGGAGCACTGTGCCAAGGATCGCTATCCAAGTTATTAGACGGAGAAAAGAGAGGACGAAAGATTAAATTAAATATACATCTGCGAGCGCAGATCTGAAAAATATTTACGAAAACAGATTAGCGCGCATCCGATTAGCACAATCCGATCGATGATCGGCAAAATCTGCAATCGTTCTCACGATCGATTCGCGATCACGCGAGAATCACGCTGTTGCGCAAAAATTCGAGTCGGAGAGTTGCAACCGGAGAGACACCTTAGCCATCTTTTTTCCGAAGAAGATGGCCCATATCGCTCCATATCGGAGGATAAGAACAGCTTCTTTGCATATTAAGCGTGAAATTAGGCAAATATCGGCGAAGAAGGAAAACAACCGCCGTGGTTGCTTGTAAAAGGGATCCATTTCCCCCTCCGAAATCGACGGCCCTCGGAAAAAGGTGCGCCCTCGACCCTCGTCCTTCATCGTGATCGATTTCGTTGAAAGTCCCCTCCGCGCATAAATCATACCTCGTTACCTGCTTGCAATTTCTTAATGTCATCTCTCATTATCATAATCAACCATCAACAAATAGAAAAGAGAGAACGAGAGCGAGCGAGCGAGCGAGAGAGAGAGAGAGACGAACAAGAGGAGAATTGAAGGAAGGTGAAACAACAATTAGACGCAAGAGATTTAACGCCTTTGTTATATATACGTGCGTACTCGCACGATAATATTTTCCTTCCGTTGCACGGAAATAATTAATTTCCGCGATAATTATGAAAATATCACCGTATTGTGCGCGTTTTTACCGAGCCGAGCCATCTCGTTAGCGGAACCAACGGACAACGGTTGCGCGGGCTTCCTTCGGACCGTTTGTTACCCTTCCCTCCGCGCCACGTCATTATAGCTCATCCTCTTTCGTCGTCGGGCGCATGGCTCTCCTCCACATTTGCTTGAATTATTTTTCTACCGGCCTTTGACGGGCGACAAACATCTGCCGACGAAGCCGACGCGGATTCTGCGTCTGATTTTCATGCGAATCGCGTATCGCGCGTGCGAAAGGCAAATTGCTGACAGGGCCAACGGAGAAAACATCGTTTCCGCCTCCCTTCTCCTCCCCCCTCCCTCCCCCCTCTCTCTCTCCGTCTGTCTCTGTCTCTGTCTCTTTCTTTCTTTCGAGCATTCTGGCTCCGCGCGGAAGCACGAGAAGACGCAGCAACCTCGCGAGGACGCAGAGACGCGGATGCAGGCTGGTGCTCTCATCGTTTCATATAAATCTCGGCAATTATGATATAAATATAACTATCCGCTTTACGGCGCGCGTTTTCGTGTAATTAAACGGGCGTTTTACGTAACAGCCGCGCGGAACCTCTCCTCGCGGGCCTCTTCCCCGCGGGGCTTTCGGCTGTCCGTTTACCTAGGAAATAATTCATTCCCCTCAAGCCGCGCTTGATAACGCGTTTGGTGCTTTCCCTTTTTCCGATATTAATTACATCCGTCGGACGGATCTCCTCGTGGCGGAGATTGCGTCCTCGCGAATGCGCCACGGTGCACCTAATACGGGCAATAACCGGCAAAAATCGGATAAAGCGAATGTCTCCGAAGAGCGAGAGGGGAGGGGGGCGGAGGTCAGCAACCTTCGCGATTAATCGGCAATGATCGTCGATCTTCGCTTTCATCGGCTCCGGCAACAGGACTGTCACTGTTCCGTCCCGCGCAAACAGGAACAGAAAGATAAACGTTTTCGGCCGGGCCGGCCGGATCGGTCTAAAAATTTCGATCTTCTCGTATTTGGCGCAATACGCAAATACGCGCGCGGGATCGCAAAACACGCGGTTTGCGGAAGAATGAATAAAACACCGGCCCCCGCCGGTCCGGCAAATGCAAATTTGCTCGCGCGCAAAAACGCTCGCGCGAAACGCGGGATTAATGCGGCATACGTACCGTATGCGCGTCAGCACTGACGAGAATAGCAATTACGGTCGGTAACTTTGCGAGAAATTTCGCCGTAACGCAATTCGGACATGATCTGTTGGGCGTGAAACGAAATTCAAAAGCCGCGGCGACTCCACCGGCCGGCCAATTCAACTTCTCCCTCAACCTCCTACCCCACCTCCCACCTTCCCCTCCCGCCTCCCTACCCCGTCTCTGGATCTCCTCTGTTACGCACTTAATGAACCATTTACCTATGGCTCCTGTCGACCAGGCGGATCGATCTCCTGCACGGCCAGCGTGATTAGCGAAAATAATTCGGCGAATTTCGCGGCGCGAAGCCGCGGCGCGAGCAGTTTTCCGTGGACTTTTGGAAAAATGTGTCACTGGCTGGTTCAAAGCCAGCTTTCTTGCTTCTTTTTTTTTCTTTCTCCCTTTCTACCTTTTCTTTTCCCTTGCCGAGAACACGGCATTCCCAGAGAGAGAATCTCGTCTCGGCTCTGGCAGAGGTGACGGTTGCCGTCACGATGCGCGGCGACGATGATCGAATGATTCGCGATTCGCTTCAACGAAGATTACCAAAGAGCTGATTCGTTACGCCGTGCGTTTGGTGCATTCGGCGATGAAACCAAATTGGCGCGAAAGGGGAATGCAGATGAAGGAGCTCCGAGGAGTGACGAGCGCAAATTGGCGGTCGTGCAAAAGGAAAGGAGTTGGTTCATCCGTTCGTCGGGATGAAAGCGCGCTGCGAGGCTCATAAATTTCGAGCATTCGCCGCATTTCGCGGAGCTCGCCTCGCGCGTGTAACGATGAGAGGCGTCTCGCGGACGATCGCGATGAGCGGCGACGCCGCTCGACCTGCGGGGCGGGGAGGGGAACTGCATTCCTGGCAGTTGCAATCGCGCGCGAGCCGGCCGCGAAACGGTAAGTCTCTCGGCGAGTCGCCGACTTGACACACGCGTCGTCGGCCGCAGCGCGAGCGCCGCAAGCGCGATTCGCGTGAACCACCCCCCGAGTGGAGCGTTTCAATTAACGCGGCCGACTAAAGCGTTATACCGCGGATACCGCGACGGAGAGGAAATTCGCATTTTGCCTCGCGAATGCGAATGCATTTCCATACTTTTTGTCTCGCCCTCGCGCTGCAGCTCGCGCCGCTGCAGGGACGCGAATTAAAGAGAGAACGGAGGGAGCCTCTCTGTAATAATCCAGCGGGGGCGGACAATGGCGAACAAAACGAAACGGGAAAGGGAATAAGAACGCGGGCTGCCGTGATTCTGAAAACTATTTTCCACGGGGCACGGGGGTGACATCGATTTTCCCTTTTCTCTTCCTTGTTCCCTCTTTTTCCGCCTTTCCCACGGCGTTATTAAATTTCTCCACAGGACAGGCGCGGGGGTGGCGCGCGCCGGGGAAGGGAGCGCGAGGCGAAATGGCATCGTCCGGGATAACGCTTGGCCTTAATAAGCGCCTTCGATCGTGGCGAATGCAAGATGCTGCTGCATCACCCGCCTGCCTTTCCTCGTTCAGCAAAATGTCGGGTGCCGCCTGTAGGCTCGGACGGCCTTCCTCGACAACGTTCGTTGTCTGGAATTCTGCCGCGATACGCGCGCGCGCGCGCGCGCGCGAGCAAAAGGGGTGATCGCGAAACGGAAACTGCGGCAAACTGGCGCAAACTGACGGGCAATACGTCGGAAACATTGTAAACTTATTTGTGTTTCACTCGCGTGGAAAGCACGTCGTCACCGGTCGTCGCCGGTGAAACGTTCCTCTTTTCCGGTTCATCGGCTCGCTCCGTCAAGGTCCGACTGTTTGCTCGTTCCGCTCAATTGCCTCGCTATTTAACGCTCAATCACGGCGTTCTGCTCTCGGACTTGCTCTTCAAAACGGCAATTCTTGTGTCACTCGGACGCTCGGGGGCGGATGAGCAGGTAAAAGCACGGGGGGAGGAAAAAAGAGAAGAAAAAAAAAAGGAAGATGAAGAAGAAAAGGAAGACCCCCTTCGTTTCATCCGTTCCAGGGAGCGGAGGAGTTTTCGCTTCCGCGACAATCGCGTTCCCGGGCGGATCGCCCTTAACGACCAGCGGGCGACTATCGGGGACTGCTGATTCGTTTATTGTCAACGCGGCTCTCTAAATGACAGGAGAGAGAGAGAGAGAGAGAGACGAAAAAAAGAAAGAGAGCGCACGGTCGCTCGCAATCTCTCCGTGATAATTGCACGTCTATCCTGAACTCGTCCAGGCCGTCGTCCCTCCGCGCCGGGCTCGAACTAAATCCTTTTCCGATTCTCGATGCCACCTATCAACCACCTCCGACACATTCATCCGCTATCGGCACGCGGCGGCTCAAAGCTAGAGTCTTTGGTATTGGTCGAACAGCTCGGGGAACGTTAACTACGCCCGGACAGTCGCAAGATTTTTCATCGGAAAGCGATTCATCGGACCGGTGTCGTTCGTTTCCCAGGCGGGCCTGGAAGCGTTAATTGAAATCCAGACGAGCGATTGCCGCGCGGCAACGACCGCGGATCGCCGTATTGGACGGCGGATTACTTTAAACGGCCGCGGATAATCAATCGCGCCGCGCACGACCAATGATTCCCGATCGCGGAGAAACGAACCGCTCCGTTGTTCGTTCATTGTTGCTCGTTCAGCAGCCAAGTGCACGCAACTTGCGAGCGAGCATCCGATGCTTACGTCCTCGACGGTAATTTCTGACAATTGGCGACGTCTATAGTAGATGCTCTACGCCAATGTTTAGGGGCCGACTACGATCCTTCTTCCCTCCATTGCCCTCCTCCGTCCTCTCTATCTCCCTCCCTCTCCCCCCTCTCACTCTCTCTCTCTCTCTCTCTCTCTCTCCCCCCCCCGTGTGTCCCTTTCTCTCTTCCTAGACTTCCGTCGGCGGCGAGAGGGAGAACGACAGGGGTTGTGAATCAATACAAGGGCCACCACCGACCCTGCCAGCCAGCCAGCCTGCCTGCCTGCCTGCCTGCCTGCCCGCTTCTCTCGCCGCTAAGCCTCCCTCCCCTCCCCTCCCCTACCCCTCCCCCGCATACCCCTATCCCTCTCCTCACGCGGCCCCTTTACCACCACTCTGTGTCTCCAGCACGACAACGTTTGTCCCCTTCTGCTCTCCTTCTGGAAGATGATACCGGCTATTCTGTAGATTTCACCCACCCCTCTCAGTCCTCTCGCTCCCTCTCGCTCCCTCTCGCGCCCGAGAGATCGATCATCCCTCCCGTTCCCCCTCCCGCTCCCCCGCCCTACATCTCGCTCCCTCTTTCACGTCGATCCTCGGTGCACGCGCGATGGAAGTCAAAGCCGTCCGCGTCGCCTCGTACGAGTGCGATTATACGTGATTAATTCCGTCGCCGGATTCGATCGCCGAACGAATCGCCAAGGCGCCGAGGCGAGAGAGAGAGAGAGAGAGAGAGAGAGAGAGAGAGAGAGAGAGAGAGAGAGAGAGAGAGAGAGAGAGAGAGAGAGAGAGAGAGAGAG
>JAHMML010000007.1:1514074-1544204 GCA_020341155.1 Eciton burchellii
GAGAGAGAGAGAGAGAGAGAGAGAGAGAGAGAGAGAGAGAGAGAGAGAGAGAGAGAGAGAGAGAGAGCGTCTCGGCGAGACGGCGGGAATGGCTCTGGCCGTTATGGAAATCTCGCGGGACAATCTTCCCAGGAACGGATGAAAGACTGTCTCGAATGGAAATGGCAAGGTACACACGAGATTTGTTCCGCCGTCGAAAGTTATGAGCAGAGCAAACTTCGTCCCGTTGGATTCCCTTAAGCGCGCTCCTCCCTCCCCCCCTCCCCCCGCTCGTATTTAGAGTGCGAAATGGACCCGGGGAACTGCATCGCGCGCTCCGGCCTGGTCATTTAAGTAAACGAGCTGTCCGCTGCACGCGCCGGACGCGATGCGATCGCCCGTCCCTGAAACGGACACGCGCGATAATGGGAGGAGCGTCGCGGCGCGGTCATAAAGTCGAGGGGGGAGGGGAGGAAGGGGGGGAGATGCATCTTTCACTGGTATCGACGCCACTGGCGCCGAGTGGGCACGTTCCAGAAAATCCCGGATGCCCGCCTGCCCGTCCGTCGATGGCTCGAAGCGCGGATCTAACCTACGGCATAAATAATAAATAGAGACACGCCGGCGACGGCGGGTAAACAGATACGCGACTTCGAGTGGTTCTCATTCGAGAAAAGGCGAATAGGCGGAGCGCAATCTCGCGTTTCCCTCGCCCCCCTCGTCCCCCCCCCCGTTTTTTCCCCGTCGCCGCGGCGTTTGCCTGCCGAGTTGCAAAATGACTGCACGGCTGATCAGCGAATGGATGACCGAACGGCGCGAGAATGTTTCAGCGTACCGCGCACTCCGGCTGGCCTTTCTCTGATATTGCCGACGAGCGCCAGCCAGGTGAAAGTGAGGACGTCCACGCGAGCCTAACGTGCGATGATGCTCGTACCGCGGGATGACGCAAGGTCCTGCGATCTTGCAAGTTTCTGTCCCGTTTCTGAATGCGGACTTTAAATTGAAACACGATTGCAGGGTCGGTCGCTCCTGGTCGTTCCGATAAGAAAAAACTGATCGATGGACACCGACCGGATTGCCGCTACAAGGTATCGGTTTCGCTAAAGTCGCCTATTGTCGACGCGAATGCGGATAAGCAAATTGGCAAACATCAACCACATTTGGCTCGATTGATTAAATGAATTCCCTTCGACGAATTATTTCAACCGATTCCTTGTCCTGCCCGATTAAATGCAGAAATTCCTGCATATATTTATCGAATTAGCGTCCCCCTCCCCCCCCCCGGTTGCGCTAATCAGGAGCTAATAACGCGTATTATTTTGCCTCGGGCTCCCCCTTCTCCCTCCCGCTCATCTCTCTCTTTCCGCTGCCAGGTCTGCCATGTAGCATCAACGCAACCGTCATAGAGACATAATTTACAGTACGGTCGGTACAGCGAGATATCCAAGACGCTTCCGAAAGCAGCAGGCGTTCTGCCGCTGACAGTAATGTATTGTGAAATATATCCGACAATGAGCCACGCCGAGCGGATCGCACAGGGAGCGGGAGCGGCTCATTGTTAGTTTCGGCGGCTGAGCGTTGAGCATTTTTGCACAGCCACGGTGGTTACCATTGCAGAGATACGGCACGCGTATTGCGTCATTGTCCGCATTATCTCGCGCGTAATGGCACGGCCATGGTGTCTGGCATAAATCGCGCGATTTAGCGAAGACGCCTCTGCGCGGTGACGCGCAATCGCGCGAAACAACCGCGGTACAGCGCGATGAATCAGCGGCGGATGTCGGGCAACGTGTCTTTGACTAAAGCGAGTTGGAAACGTAATATTTTCGCATTAGCCGGCCGGTGCCGGCACGAAACTGGAAGGAACTTGGAAATAGGGTCAGTCCCCTCGGGAGGCTTTTGAAAATCCAGAGGGGAATGGAAACGCGCGCGCTGCCTTGTCTGCCGGCAGCCATGCTCATAAAGTTACCCCCACGTAACACCCAGTCCCGGCTCCACTACGCCCGTAGGCGTGAAAAGGGAAGAGCGGGGCGGGTGCTAATAAGAGCAGTGCACACGGACAAAGAGACAGACGGAGGGGGAGGGGGAAAGAAACAACGTGGCCGCACTCTGACGCTTTATGAAATGGTCAATTGCGATCATTAGCTTGCTACCGTGGCTGAATGAGCCGCGCTCCACGAAATTCTATTAGCTGACGAGATACTGGAATTTAGCTCGTCAAACAGCGAAACGAATATGATAACACGAGTCATCGTCACCTTGGGACTTTTTGCCCCATGCGATGAGGCCCTCCTCCTCTTTTCCTTTCATCAGAAATTTATAAAGTTTCATAGAATGAAACGCCATAGAAAAACGGGCGGCGGGAGCTTTACCTTTGGTAGGCGATCTTAATCTCACCGACCCTCTCCCTCTCCCTCCTCTCCTCCCCCCCGCCTGTCTCCGTCTCTCGCTACTATCCGCGGTACTGAGGAGATTTAAGGCGAACGAGCAAATACGCGGCAGCGGCATGCCGATCGCGCATTCCTCCGCCGTTTGAGGATGCACACGGAGCGACATTCTAGCCGTAAGAACCTATCCCGGACCAAACAATACGACGTTTGTTCTCTCGAGGAGAAGTACTTCCGGAAATTTACGAGCCACGGGATTTCCGGGAGAGCCGGCCGGGGGAATCGACCGATGAATGGAATCGAATGGAAAACCCGCGGAAACTGTATTCCCGATCTCGCGAGCTTAACCTCTCCGTGACTCCATATCCCCCCCCCCCCMCCMSCCCCYCCCGCCGCATTTGTCGACCCGTGGAGGAACTCGGTGCACACCCGCGCCGTGGGGAATAAATATTCCGCGCTTCTCCGGAACTCCGTTTCCTCCGTCAGTTGCGGCGAGGCTCTCCAGGGGAGGAAAGAACTCGCTTCGGAGGACCCAAGGGCTGAAATCGAACGTTCAAGATCGAATCGAATTATCAGCCGGCTGATTCCCCATCATCGAGCCATCCTCGTCAATGGATGGATGGATGTTGCGGGGGATGGATGTTGCCGTGCAGATTATTCGCGATCCTTCGCGATTAAAAGTCAAGTCGACGGCGAATAGTTACGCCGGAATAAACTTTCGCGCCCCCCTCTCCCTCCCCCCTCCCCCACCCCCGAAGAAAAATCGTCCCCGATCCGTATCAGGATCCTACAATTCCTCCGTTACTTCCGTAGATTTACGTCTCGCACTCTACGTCGACTTTACAAAAGGGATGAAAGAGAGAGAGAGAGAGAGAGAGAGAGAGAGAGAGAGAGAGAGGGGGGAGGGGAGGTAAGGGTAGCGCGTTTTACGGGTAGTGCGTAGTCAGCGTGCGCTGTAGCGAATTTCGCGTGGACTATATACATCGCTCGGGCAATTCGTTCGGCTCCATTCGCCGCGAGTCTCCTTTCAGACTCTCGTAAACCCCGTAGCGCGTCTTTGTCGTCAATTGAGTTTGATGCGCGTGCAAGGGCTGGTCCTGCTCGCCCGTGGAAATTTTCGGTCGCTTACCTCGCTTGCCGCCGGAGTAATTGGCGAGGATCCACTATGCGAACGGCGGATCCTCCCCGAGTGAATGTTTTCGGGCGCGCGCCGACCGAATATAAGATATTCGTCGGTGGCGCGACGGTGGCGCCGCGATAAATATCAGCTGCCGCGCGCGTGTGTGCCTCGAGCCCGCCGCGGGGGTGGAAAACAGCGCGCGAGGGTCACTCGCGTTGCCACGACGGATTACCCGAAGAGTGACTCCCTCTGGAAAGTAGCTCCTTTTTTGTAATCTCGTTGAATCTTGAAACCGCGAGAAGCGAATTAACGGATCGTCGGTCGTGCCTGGGCCGGCGCAACTGGCTCACTTGGATGTCCGATTAAAGCTCCTTCGCGTGTCATAATGCCCGGCCATTACCGCGAGCTGGAGCGCCCGCGATCGCGGCGAGAAGTAGCGCATTACGCGCCCGCGAGCTCTCTGATCTCGCTGATAACGCGGCGCCCTCGTAAAGGACCTTCTGCCTCCCCTCCTTTCTCCCATCCCCCCCCCCATTCCCGCTGCGGGGATCTGGAATTCCTGATTGAATCGTAGCGACGCGTAGCGACGAGTACTTCGAGTACTCGTGACTTTTCATTTTCACTCCATAACGCCCAAGTGGGACGACATACTTCCGATGATTAAGAAGTTGTAACGGACGGAAGGGGATTGGAGGGGAGCCACACAAAGCTCCGATGAAACAAGAAGACCGTAAAATTTCAATAGGCCTGCGAAATGGGCGGAAAGATATCGGCCGGCCGATATTCCGCCGCGATGGCGGATGCCAGAGATTGAATGGGACAGCAGAAAGGGAGGGGGAGGGGAGGAATGAGAAGCGGCGGAGAAGAGCCGCGTCTTGGAAGCAGGGAGCTCTATAATGAGAAGAGGAATAAAAAACGAACCGAGTCGCTCGTTTCCCCGCCGCATTACCGTTATTGTACCCTCCCTCTTTCCCTCCCTCTTCCCCGCCCCTCCGTGTATCAACATTCCGTGTCATCGTCGACGCTGACAGTGGAACGCGATGTTTGTTCGCCGCAACCACGCGGCGGAGGAAGAAGCTCGGGAGGGAAGGGGGGGGAGGGGGGGATTGGCAAACGAGGAGGATTGGCAGCGCCTCGATGAAAATCGGCGGTTCCAATTCGGTAGTAATCGGCCAAGGTAATAAAGGTTAAACCAAACTAAAGCGGCGAGATGAAAGATTCACGCGGTACGTTCCAGCATCATAAGCATAAAATCCCGCGCAAGATTACGCGCTTACGATTACGAGCGCGGGAGCAAGCCAAGTCGAAACACGCGCGCGCATGCGCGCTACGCTATGTTTACATTAATACGCGAGCGTACGCACTTTACGTCCGTTCCGCGTGGTCGCGCTCGATGGTCCTCGTCGACCGTTTGCATTTCTCGCTGTTAAGTTCCCCTCCCCTCCCCCTTCCCCTTGGGCGGTTGCACGATCGGAGCATGCGACTGCGCATGCGCGCGTGCAGGAACGCCCGAGAGATTAGACGAATTCGCGGATGAACTTTGCACCCGATTCGAATAACGGCCAGCTATCGCCCGGCGGGGCGGGGGAGCGTCCGCAAATGACGGTGAGACGTGAACATTGACTGCCGAATGGAAGACCGGGGATAGGGCTGAGTGGCGGGGGGGGGGGGGGGGGGGGGGGGGGGGGGGGGGGGGGGGGGGGGATCGGGGTGTTGGTCGAAATAATTTGCGCGAATGTTCGTGATTAAAAAAGTTTCCCGAGTATCTCGAGTATCTGCTTGCAGCCGGCGCTAATCGCGCCGATTGGTCTTTCGTCTCTTGGCTGCCGAGCGTCTCAATTTCATCTCTCTTTTCTCCCCCCTTCGGGGGAGCTATCCACGGAGAGCCGCAGAGAGGCCCAGCCGAGCGAGCGAGGCTCGATTCGTTAATATCGCGTCATTCCCCGGCTAGATGAAGCAATTTAAATTTCAATCGCTTATTTCAGCTGAGCGTCGAGCCCGCCGCGAAGCTCGATCGAGATTAGTGGATCGCTAAAGCTGCCCGATGAAATGAAAGAAAGGAAGGCAGGGAGGGAGGGAAACGCACGGGGAGGGATCCCTGTTTTTCGCGCAACTTGCATTCGCGTTTTCTTTCCAGCCGAGTACCTTCGGCATTCTTAATTGCTGGGCTGCTCAAGAACGAAAATTGCAGAGCGCAGAGCGCGTCCTGAAAGCGTTAATGCATCAAGGAACACGCCGTGTCCCAACAAGTAAATTCTCCATTTAGCGGAATACGCCGCCCTTATCTTAATGGCCCAACTATTTAATATCGAGCACAAAAGAATCAGCACGGAATTGTCGCGCGTAAATTCAGCGCCCGCTGAAAGTTGCGGGCGATGCTGAACGTTAATCCGCGAATCCCGCGAGTGAACGGATCACAATGCGAGCGTTTCACGGGCGTGAACCTTGATCCGCACGCCGACACCTCGCGTCGTTAATTCCGCGCGCGCGATCGACTCGGCGGACGTCGAGCCGGATCGGTCGCCGGCCGCGAAATTACCAAATCGCGCCGTGTCATCGCTTCTCATTGGCCCGCGGCGGAGGTGGGGTAGAGTGGGGGGGCCGAAGGGAGACATCTTTCGCGCGGTGTCACAATCGTGATTAATCCGGCGGAATCGCGGCGCGCCGTTGCCGTTTGTTCCCGATGAAATTTAGCCGTGTGCCGGTTGCGTCCGTGATTCCGCCGAAGCGGACTCGAAATGTCAAACGGAAACATTACGGCGCGACCATATTGCCACACGTCGATCAGCGCTCGCGCGAGATTTCGGCGAATCGCGCCATTCGACTGATCCGCGCGTTACCGTAAATAAGCAAATGGGATTTAAACGACGCGCTCGCACCACCGCTCGAGGCTCCATATTGATTTATGCGCGAGTAAAGTTCGATGTTCTCCAGGTGCCAACTTCACGTCGCTGCATTATCGCCGCGCGGAGGATGTATCGCATGCGGATGTATCGCACGCGGTGCTTCCGAAGCGGGAACAAAAAGAGATTCGGAGGGGAGAGAAGCGCGGATCTTTTTCGCCTGAAACAACGGGGAACGAGGACGACGACAGCAGCGACATATTGCGAACGGAACAAAGATATTCCGCGACTGCCGGGCAGAAAAAGGGCACGAGAAGAGTGGCACGGCCAGCAAAAAGCGCGACTGTGACCAATAACAACAAGGTGTTAATTAAGCAGCCGGCAAAGGAGCGAACGGATGCGCAGGAAGAGAGGGAAGGAGACAGACGGAGAGAGAGAGAGAGAGAGAAAGAGAAAGACTGCTTAATCCCGCAAGTTGAATAGGAGAAACGCGACAAAGAACAGCGCGCGCGCGCACTGAGGCGCTCGCTTTTGGCAAGATACACGTTCTTCATTCAGCCGTTCCTCAAAGGGCTCCTTTTCATTTTGCCTTCCGGCATGCGGTAAAATCATGGACCTCAAGGCGACTTTATTCCCTCGAAGCTCCCTCGCGTGACGCGAAATTCGATGATGACGTCGTTATGAAATGTTGGATTGAAATAAACCGACGGTCCCGATTAATCATTCGGATCTCCTTGCGC
Organism: Eciton burchellii; assembly: GCA_020341155.1. Taxonomy (NCBI): domain Eukaryota; kingdom Metazoa; phylum Arthropoda; class Insecta; order Hymenoptera; family Formicidae; genus Eciton; species Eciton burchellii. The sequence continues at coordinate 1,521,144 of JAHMML010000007.1, forward strand.
GCGCGTGCGCGGGTTCGCGAAGATATCAAGAAGGAACGAAGATAACGAAGGGGAAAGGAGAGAGAGAGAGAGAGAGAGAGAGAGAGAGAGAGAGAGAGAAAACGAATTACGCGCATTCAAAGTTTATCATTCAAACTTTTTCATCGCCGCATTTCAACGGGAGCGCGATTTAACCGGCTCCCCCGGTACGGAGAGCGTTGATTATCCATTTCTTCGCCGGAGACGAAGCAAATCTCGGTTCGAGGTTCCGGGAGAAAAGAAAAAGAAAGAGAGAGGGGGAGGGGGAGGGAAGGAGAAGCAGAAGCAGAAGAAGAAGAAGAAGAAGAAGAAAGGAAAAGAAAAAAAGAGGGGGGCAGGGAAGGAAAAGAAGGAGAACGCAGAATAAATTGTGCTTACTTTCTTAACAAAACTTCGTTTTATCTCGGGATCGCTGTTACGTGCTCGGAGACGACGAAGAAGAAGCTTCCGTCGAGGTTGGAGGTTCGAACGCAACCGCAGCCGGGAAGGGGGAAGAAAAAAGGCAACGAGATTAACAACTTTCTAGAGTTTAAGGTATTCTGCCGTCGACACTTTTCGACGCTCGTCCGTCGTCCCGACGAGAAGAGAGAGAGAGAGAGAGAGAGAGAGAGAGAGAGAGAGAGAGAGAGAGAGAGAGAGAGAGCGCTTGTTTTTCCACCACTCTTCAGGGAAAATGAAATTGATCCGCTTCATAGTGGACTTGAGGAAAATAGAAATCCTCGTCTCTTGCCGCGTTTACCCGGCAATTTTCCCTCGCTCTGCTCACTTTCCTACTTCGCTTCCTACGTTAACGCTTCAATTTAACTTTTCTCCCTTTTCGCCCTTCCCCTTCCGCCGATCGGGCATATACATTAATGCTGCGACCGTTCCGTCGTGGACTTGCTCAAAATTCATTCAAGGACGGACTCGATCGAGTATCCGCGAGGATACTAACGAGGATACCGAAACTCGTACTCGATGTACGTACGACACGTGTGTTTCATCCTCGTTTTGACCGTTAGAGACGGTTAAAAAAAAATGGCCAATGCCAAATGGCTAATTTAATCCCCCGGCCTGGATGATGGCCTCTGACCCGGAGCTGAGCCGGGGTGTCGGAGCGAGAAAGGGAAGGGTGCGCATCCCTGGACGTTGCGCGCCGCCATCCGGGCGTTTTAATCCTTTTTCGATCCCTTTCTCAAAACGGCATTCATATTTACGAAAGGCAAGAGTCCAAAAAGGACGCGCCCCGGCGACGTGCAAGGTGCGGGCTTGCAAATATTTGCGCGGACACGTGCACACGTTTCAACCCTTTATCGACCTGTTGACACGCCGGCATTCGAGCGTTCTTTCTCTCCTCCTCTCCTCTCACCCTCTCCTTCTCTATCTTTCTTTTTACTGGCGCCGATGTCGCGTCGCTATCGAAGGAGCTAATCGCGCTGATCGAGATGGGCCTGTTTTTCATGAATTTCGTAACGTCGCGCGGCACAAAGCCGGCCGAACGCTCGACTTTTGAGCAGCCACGTGTCGTCTCTGCGATATTTATTGATTCTAGATCACTGTAAACTATCAGTCGGACTAATGGATCGACATTCTTCCGTCGAGGCGGGTCCGGAGCTTAAAGATACTCGATCAAAGAGCATTAGCGACGCGTTCTCCATCGTTTGCCAGCGGCGAAGCTAATCGGTGAAAGGTGCTCGTCGGTCTTCCTCCGAGTCGTTCCCGAGTCACGGAATAAATCGTAAAGAATAAACCCGCCTCGTCGCCGGAAGAAGTGGGCGCCCCCTCCCCGAGCTCTTGGAGTCTCGAGCCTGCTGCCTGCTGCCGGCAATCGCTTCCGATTTCGTCATTCACGGCGGGACGACCATCAGGGATCAGACTCGCTTTAAGGCGTTCTTTGACCGTAGCTGCTCCTTTTCTCCCTTCGTGCATCCTGCCCTTTCATTTCGCTCACGTTCGACGTTTCTCGCGCGGCGACGCTCTGCATTATTCAGCAGGCGGACCGCGCGCGATCGCGCCGCGACGAGCGTTCGATCGCGTCCGATCGGCACGCCGATTTTCTCTGTTTTTTCCTTTTTCCTTTCTTTTTTTTTCTTTTTCCCCCGTACGTCCCATCATAAAGCGCCGGACGAGATCGGTCACGCCGCGAGCGAGCGAGTCTGCGATATTTTCCAAATCGATCTTTCGCGATGACGTCACGGCGGCCGTCCGATCGAACGATTCGCGAGCTGCGCGGACGTTCGCGGCCGGCGAACGCGAAGCTGGATTTTTCGAGCGGCAGATCGCCCAAATTAAGGGCAAATATTTGACGTCGCCGTTGAAAAAATATTCCGCGATGCTATTATACTCCGTATTTTCGCTCGGAAACGTCCCGCCGGATCGGACGGAGCATCTCGTCCGCGGCCTGGCGGATGATAATGAAGCCGAGTACGCGCCTGATTTACGGCGTAACGTAAGCGCATTTGCACGCGCGATTTGCACAACGCGACGTATGCAAGAAAGATTTTATGATGCCGCCGCGGCATCGACCCACTCTCGAATGGAATCGCTCCGCTCGCTCGTCGATGTTTGGACACGTATATTTATATCGCACCGCCGCGGTGTATCGAGGATCAACGCCGGCTCCTGGACTCGCGCTGTTTGCACGATAAATGTTACAAAGTTAACGTATCGATTTATCAGCCCTCGCCGGCCTGACAAAGCACAATCGAGTATCCTCAAATTGCTAATAAAATAGTTATCCCCACCCTCTCCCCGGTTACTCGTCCCCGATTTAACCGCGTTGCCGCGTGCGTTACGCACATTAATGGGTTTAACTGAATTTCGCGGGGAACGTCATTAATATAGTCCGCGAAATTGATGCGAAATTAATTAACTGTCTTAATAGCCAAATTACGCAGGAAAATTGTAATTTGCAGTCGCTCGCGACGCAATCCCGTTTCCGCGCCGGCCGCCTTTCCGCGGCGGCGTTTCCTCGCGCTCGCCGCGACGATTGATCAAACTCGACGCTCGCCAATTATCTCCATTTATTATTAATCGCGGGCGAGCGCCCGTCACGCGAGCATCGCGTCGCGTCGCGTCGCGAGCGGCCGCGCGCGATTATCGCACGCGCGTACACCGCCGTTTAAGGGCCATTCAACTCGCCACGGCGATCTTCAGGCCGAACAATGGCCTCGCGGAAGAGAGGGGAAACAAATAAAAGGCAGAGAGGAGGAGAACGAGGCGAGAGAAAGGTGACGGTGTCCCGCTGCGACGATTTTCCCTTGTCGCCGCCGTCGCCGCCCTTATTTTTTCTTCCTCCCTCCCTGCCTCCCGCTTCCGCGCCTTCCGTATACGGCATCTAGTCCTACTCTCTCTCTCTCTATCTGGCACGCGATCGCGGCCATTTTATTGCCAGAACAATTACTTGCCAGCGCAAGGGTTTTATCGATAATTCCCGGCGAAGCAGCGGCTTCGCGGATGGCGAGGCGCGGATGAGGACCGTATTACGGTTTTAAATCCGCCCGCGCTCGCGTGCGCCGACGTGCCGCGCGAGATTCCGCTTCGAGCCCTCTCGGGTCTGTTCGTAGCGTCATTACGATCCCCCGAGTGCGTACGAGCGCGTATTTCTAATGCCTCGTTCGCGAATTATGACGATTCCAACGCGATCATCGCCAAGGCAGCCGGTACTCGTCGCTGCAATTCGCCAATTACGGCGAATTAGACGCGCAGCCGAGGCTGCGATTTTCCAGCGATACGAGCGGATCGTGTTATCCCGGCCAAGCAGCGTTGGCCAGCAACGCTTTATTTCTCATCCACGCAATTTGCCGCGCGCCGCAACGCAACGGCGGCTCTCGCGTGCGACTCAGGGCGCCCCTCCCCCCCCCCCCCCCCCCCCCCCCGCCCCGCCGCTCTCGCGTGGCATGCATCGATGCCGCGATTCGCATTTTCCTCCTCGCTCGCCCCACCACTCTTTCACTTTCTCGACAACGTCGACGACGTCCAGAGGTCGCCAGCGTCGCTCAATCGGCGATCTTTCCTTCTTTCTCCAAACGATCGTCGGATTTCCGCGTCGCGACGGGTCCCGTTCCCYCCCCCCCYCCCCCGCCGCCGCCCCGCCTCCCTCGCGCGGCGCGATTTTGCGCGAAATTACGGATTTAATCCCGAAAGGTCGCGACGCTTCCGACAGCGCGGCGCATTCGTGCGCGCGACGTTTCAATAGCGGGCAATTAGCGATCTGGCTTTTCGAAAACAGAGCTCGCCTTGGAAAAATTCCGCTTTCCATTAACCACGATCCACGATCGTCGCGTATTAGTAATTCCCATTGGAACGCGCGATCGCGATCCTCGCGTCGGCGTGTAATCGCGCCGCTCTCTCTCTCTCTCTCTCTCTCTCTCTTGCTCTTGCTCTTTCAGTTTTTCGGCATTTCGATCCGTCGACTCGCGCGCGGCGGCGCCGCGAATTTCCGCGTTTGATCTCGGGAAAGCTCGGCGCTGCCACTCTCGGCGCTGCATGGCAAATCCGTGGCAATAATTCGCCGGGGCTTTATGGCCGGCACGTCACGCAATAACGAGGAGTATCCGGTTAGCCTGCCGTTTCTATCGAATAAATCGCGCCGCGCGCACAACCGCGTTTACTCAAGTTCCACCGGCCGCTGAACGTGACTTGAGCTTCAGCCCTGAAATCAATCCGCGGAAGGGGCTATCAGCCGCGCTGAGTCAGATTCGGAGATAAAAGTAAGCACGATCGCGCACCGCGTACGTTTCCGCGCCGTAAAACGCATCTCCTCTGGAGATTAAAGCGCTGCAAACGCGCGAGCTTAATGGAGACTGGGGCGTTACGTTGGCGCAACGTACCGTAGCGCGGACTCTCTTGACATCTTGGCGGTGTGCGTCAAGCGACAGAGTCGAGAGAGCCGGCGCGATGCGCGTACGAGACTTTTAATTAACGTCTATGAAAAGCGAGAGGCCAGAGAGGCCGCTTAAAATTCGGAAACGACGGCCGAGTTGTTACGTCCGAGTAAAAAATAAATAGATCGTAATGGAGCCCGGAAATCCCGGCCGCGCGCGCATCGTGTACCGTAAATTATTGCGAGAGAGCTCATTTAAATTTGTACACACGGGCCGGGCCGCGGCGCGTGACGCACCACCGCCGCAGATAAAATGTAAATACGGCCGTATTTACTGAAACTTCGTGGCGCGACCGGGTTGATATTTTTAACTGGAAATGTTGCCGATTATTTCATACCGGCGCGACTTTATTATCGAAACGTCAGACAACGCGATTATCCGCGATTATTCTCGTCCGATGTCGCGCGAATGCTATTCCGTTCCAATTCCATTACAATTCCGGGATTTCGTCATCGGTAAATATGCAGCAGGAGCGCCGACGCGGCGCGTTGTTCCACGGATTACGATAAATTCGAATTTAATAGGAAGCGAGCGCGAGCGATCAAAGAGACACACCGAACACAGCGAACTTTCATCGGATCGTCGGCCATCTTAGCCGGCGCTCTTATTTTATTTCTTGGCGCCGGCCATCGCCGCTCGACTACGTTCGATTAAACTCGAAGCTCGATCGATTTATGGGGAGCGACAGGGACGCGGACGCGGACCGGGGATTTCCGCGAATGAGCGGCACGCGCGACTCGCTTCATCCGCGTCGTTAATACATCCGCAACTTGCAATTTGTCCGCTCGTCCAGAATTCTCCCAGCGTTCTCGCCATGACAGAGCCCGCTTGACGCAAAGGACAAAGGACAAGGGTCGAGAGAAGAGATCAAAGAGCTCAGCGACTGGATGATCTGCGATCTCGATGATCTATCGTCTTCTACCGCGGACTCTCGCTTTCGCGCCTTCGACACGCTTCTTCGCCACGTTGCACTTTCGCCCGGAAACGCCCGGCCGGCGAAAAGGTCGACGCGAGTTACGGAAACATAACGCGGCGCGAGAGACTGCATCGGCTATACGCCGCGCACGTGTTGCATAATGCAGTTTAACGCGCTCCGCTCTCGAATCTAGGCCGTTCGCTGCGATATTAATGATCGAGGAACGACAACAATGAGCGGCAGCGGAGCCTGCCTGCTGAAGACGCCGGGGAATTAATAATCCGAATCCTGTGCGATATCGCAATCCACACGTACGAATTAAGGATTAAGATAATATTAAACTTGCGGAACACCTTCGAGGATCGCAGAGGAGCAGGACCAAGCCGCCCTCGCCCGCCCCCGCCCCTCTAAGACACCGTGTTGACGAACATGTAGATGGGAAAATAAAAGGCGCGAAGCTGAAGACGAGAGCGGCGCGGGAAGGGGGAAGTCTCTTCTAATTCGAGACGACGCTGCAAGAGGTAAACGCGGGGAGCGCGCGAGACGCGCGAGGCCGCGACACAAAGCAATCCCCCGCGAAATTTCAGCCATCAACGCGCGCTTACGTGTTACCGCTTAATTTCGATCGCGCGCCAGCACCGGTTGCCGCTTCCAGGCGCATCGGTTACAACGGTTACACCGCGGTTACACGCGGCAGGACGAGACGTCGCGTAATTCGTCGAGTAAGCAGGCACCGAAAGCAGGCACCGGTTATTCGTGAAGCGGGAAACCACCGCGATTGTAAAGCAAACTGGCCGGCGAGCGGGGGAGGAGCGAGAGTGGCGAGGGAAATGTCTGCGCGGATCTAGCGCGGAGCTGCAAAATTTTCGGCCAACCCGGGCGAGAGCTCGCTCTAGCAGCGAGATTGGGATACACCTGTGCGGGGATGGAGGAGGCGTCGCGCGTCCTTTTACCAGCGGCACGTTAATACGTTTAAGCCGTCTACAGATCGTGGAAATTGGGTTTTGTCGCTCCAGCTGGGGATCTCCCGGGAGAGTTTCGGTAAAGGTTGGCACCGCCGTTGGCACGGCCGTATTTGCACGTTAGCGAATATGGGTTAGCCTTGTCTCGCGTCGCGCGAGTTTAGCGGCTTAATAAGACTCTTCGGTAGTCCCTCTTCGCTGTGCTCGCCTGTGCGCGATCTTCGACCTGGCGCGGGTCAAAGTGCGGCTACGCGGATCGCGAGCCCGTGTCACGCGAGCAGCGCGATAATAACGTGACGCGGCGTTTCGTCCGATATCCCGGAAGTAGGGTCGTATCTGCCCCCCCCCCTCGCTCTCTCTCTCTCTCTCTCTCTCTCTCTCTCTCTCTCTCTCTCTCTCTCTCTCTCTCTCTCTTCTTGAAGCAAAGCGCGGATCCGAAATGCATTCGCCGGAAATTTGATTAATCCCACCTACCGGGGGAGGACTAGATGAGCAGCCGGTCTCGCGTTACGCCGTTCACGGGGTTAACTAAAAAGACGGCAGAGTTACTAATGAAAGTAATTAAGCGCAAGAAACAAGCGAGAGCGAGCGAGGACAGGGTAGGCAGGGGGGAAGGCAGGGCGACGTACGGACGTACGGCGGGAGGACAAATTAGCAATTCGGGAAATGCGATTTCAAGGTGGCGGGTACGCGCGGCTACGTCAAAAGTAGCGCTAACAAAGCGTTTGTTCCCGCATCCAGCCTTGATACCTGAATTAAATCATTCCCGAGTGCGAGAACGCGCGGCGCGCGCCCGCCTCTTTATGCAAATGAACAGTAGCGCGCGCGCGCGCGCGCGCGCTAATGTAGCGCGCGATATATTATTAGTACGTTCAAATGGCGGAATGAAATTTAGCAGCGAGAACAGCGACGGGATGCTGCATCGAGCGCGATGTTCAACCATGTCGAATCTTTCGCGATGATCGCGCCTCCTTCCGCGGACTCGCCGAACTTCCCCGAAGCCAAGGGCTGAGATTTTCCGCCCTCCGAGGACATTCAGGCAATTCTCTCGGCTTTGAGGCTCGACGATCTGCTCGAGAGAACGGACGACTCGGGAGTCTGGACCTGCGCGCTCGCGCGTTCGCGGAAAAAGCGTTTAATAATGTCTGGCGCAGGCGGGAATCGCTCGGGGAATCCCGGAGTCTCTGCTTTATTCAAGTGTCGATGTCTCCAAGAGGCGGGCGGCGAGCCAATCTTGCAGCCACGGTACGCGTGCATATCGACACAACGCCGCTTCGATATTGCCCTTCGACTCTGGCGAAACTAACGCACCCCTTCGCCCCTTCGTGGATCCCTCGAGACCGAAAAGGTCCCTTTGCTATCCAGCTCATTCTTCGGCTACTCGTTACTCTGTGGTGAAACTTGTCGACCTCGAACGATGCGGCTTACCTGCGACAGAGAGACAAGAACGCGCCGGAAGTTAGTAAAAGTCGAGCGGAAATGGTGGAAACGCGCGCGGGGATGGGAAAAAGTTGCTCCGTGACGCGACATTTATGACACATGCCACCACATAAGTCATCGCTGCTCCTTGTCTCGTGCTTCCCACAGAGAGAGAGAGAGAGAGAGAGGGCGCGTATTTCGGTCGATGGGGCACTAATTTCTCTAATCAACCCTCGCCTCGCGTTACCGATACACATCGCGAGGTAATTAGCGGTATTAGGCGAGCGAGCGAATGGAAAGGATCGGAGCGATCGTGGAGCAAACGGGAGCATCGAGAAGAGAGAGAGAGAGAGAGAGAGATAGCGGTGAAAACGTGACGGTAATCTCGATGAAGCCTCCCTTTTGTCCGCGTCGCTTCGGGGATCGGTACATTCCTTATCGGGGACGCCGTTGTTCGCCGAAAGCAATTAAGCGATAAATTTTACGATGCCACAGCAGCCTGGACCACGGCCAACCACTGCTTCGCCACGGCGAAGGAGGAAGGTAGGTAAACGGCGGAAAACGCGGGCTCGTCGCTCCACCGTTCACGGCGAGCTTCTTAATCTCGCGCGGGTCGCAATTCGGATTAACGAAGCGCATCCCGCGGACGCTGCGGCTATCTTTAGCAGCGAAACGCGTCTCGCGTCCGCGTCGCGTTTAACGGTCCAAGGATCCCGCCTCCCGAGGGAGCCGCGCTGCTCCCGCACGATGAAACGAGGGGAGGCGGAGAGGGGTGCATCCGTTACGCAAGAGCCGACTCGCTAGGCGCGGTAAACGCGGAGAAACGCGGGCAAATTCGTTAATTAACGTAAAATTTCGCGTATCATTTCCGCGTTAACGCGGACGGGACGCCCTGCTTTTTGCGCGGAATGCACATTATCGCGACATTCCCGCAGCGCGGGAGATCGGCGCTGTTTGTGCGAAAAAAACCGTCGCGGTCTCCTGCTCGTCGGGATCTCCGGATTTCCGGCAAATCTGGGGAATCCGCCAAGCAACAACGGGGAACGGCACTCAGCGTTGGTCGGTTCTGCAATCCGGCAGTCTTGCTCGCTTCCCGACTGAATAAAGGACGAAGGAGCAGTAAACGGGGCGGCGAGGATCGCGCCGAAAAATCGCCGGAAGTCTCATCAAGGAGATACTGCATATTGCGGCGGCGCCCGGCGGTACGTTTCAACGTCGAGAGTTCAAGCCAGGAGCGTTCCCGATGCTTTTCCGGCGCTCGACCTCGGCGGCCATCCCGTGAATCGACCTCCCAGTGTGCCCATCGCGCGACCTGCCTCATCCGGAAACGCGCGCGGACGGCGACCGGCGCCGTTTGCACAACGTCGTCGTCCTCCTGTTTACACGCGCGCAAATTCGATGGGATTTCCGCGATACCGCGATCCCTCCTCTCCCTCCTCCCCACCGGCCCGCGCGGGAAGGTATAATTCTATTTGCGATTCCCTAATGCGCCGCCTTAATGCGAGCAGTCTTATCCGCGCTAATGGCGTTAGTTTTCTCGCCGGTTCCGCTTAACTTGCCCGGCTAACTCCGCGGGAGAGCAACTCGGGCGAAGCATTAACCCGCGAGACTCGCCGTGCGACTCGGAATAATTCCGCGGAAGGGCCTCTCGATAATATTCCCTTGCTCGCTTCCGGTCCCCCTTCTGGACTCTGCTTCCATTTTATATTCGCGTCGCGCATTACCGGCGCTCTCGGAAGCTGGAGTTGTTCCTTGTCGCGCCGTTATTACTGCGAGACGCGAGCCAGGATTGTCGCATGCTGGCGCGACATAAAACGCGAGGGTCGCGTGAGTGTCGTGTCATGGGTCATCCGCGTCCGCGGCGTCGTTGCGAGATCGGATGATCCTCGCCGAAAATGTCAGTGCTCGTCCAATTGAAAGTACGAAACTCCCCTCTCTCTCTCTCTCTCTCTCTCTAGGATCGCGCGAGATCCCGAGGGCAGGCACAAACGGCGCTCTGATGTCGATGAAATTTCATTAGCTCGCGGAGAGAGCTCGCCCCCCGGAGCGCATTGCCCCGGGAATCAAAGCTTTCTGCATTTTCATGACAACGACAGACGTACTCGAGCGGAGCCGCCATCGCCGATACGAAAGGAGACGCCGGTTTCCGACACTCCCGGCGCTCCACTCGAGAAGGCTCTCTCCTCTTGGACGGAATTCAAGATTCGAGACTCGGAACTCGGAGCAATCCACGGACGAGTTGGCGAGAAGCTCGCCGCTCTCGGATCTCTTCCTCCCTTCCTGCGCGGAACGTTCGATATCATTCGTTTTTAATTAACCGGCCGTCTAACGAATTCACCCGCGAGACGCGTCGCGCGTCGGTACGTACAGGGGTTGCTGCATTCGCAGAGGGGGCAACAAGTTCTGCCTGGCAATTGTGTCATTTTCACCGGGAAGCAATCGTCCCTCCAATAATATCGACAATTCTCATTGAACGTCCCGCGTACAAAGCGCCCCGGCAATCTCAGCAAAGCGATCAATTATTACGCCATTCGAAATCGAGTGGCTTGTGCCACCCTCGCTCTCCCCTTCTCCGCGCTCGATCGCGATCGCGATCGCGATCGCGTGTAGTACGCGCCGCTGTTTAGCGAACGGGGGAGGGGGCGGGGGGAGGGCGCAAACGGAAGGCTATCGCAAGCCGCGAGTAAGTAACCTTCGGTCGAGTAATTCCACTAACCCGGAAACCAGCCGCTCCCCTCTCTCTCTCCTCCCCCTCCCCTCTCACCGCCGGGATCGGAGCAGAAGCGCGTAAGAATCGTGTCGAGGAAAGGGACGCGGCCCCGTTCATAATTGCCGGCAGCTGCGCGCGGAGGGAGGGATGATGCCGAAGCGAGAAACGCGAGGGTGGTCCTCTTCTTCGCGTCCCCAATCGCTCGCGGAGCATAGCGCTTCCCCCTCTCGAGAGCACGCAAATAGTGCGGTTCGAGCGTCGAGAACGTCGAGAGGATCGACACACACCCTCCCCTCCCCTCCCCTCCCCTCCCCCCGTCTGCTTCGGATAATCGGCCGGGCGCACTTCCGGTCGCGACGTACGCGCGGCAAATCGGGAGATGGGCGCGAGCGGCTGCGATCGGGATGTCAAAATTATGGAATTACGACGAACCGCCGATGAACCGAACGAGTATCCTAATTAAAGCAGGTATCTAGTATCTAGATCGGCGGCATACGGCGGCTTGTAATTGGCCCATTGGCACTATCGATAACGCGCAGTTTAATTGTCACATCGCGCCCGCCGATTCCGGCAACGGCGTGACGGCCGCTTAAGGCTCGCGGCAAAATCGCCTTACCGGAATCAAAGCCGGAATTGCTTGCAATCCCCCTCCCCCTCCCCCTCTCATCTATCCTCCTGTCTGTCTGCGACTCGTCACGACTGGTGGCGGCGGAAACTCGCGTTTTCGGCCTTCGCGCTCCCGCTCTTTCGATTGGTTCGTTAGGGGCAAGCCGAGCAAGCGTCGGAAAATGGAGGAAAATGGAAGGAAAGCGGACGAGAGGCTTTCATCCGCGCGCTTGACTCGCAGAGTGGTCGCGCCTCCCACCGAGAAAACGACGGCGTAGCCTCAAAAGCCGAGCACGCGCCTGCACAAAGGGATGCCTCTCCCGTGATTGCTTCGTAGGCTTTCGCTAGATTCGAGATCGACATCGAGAGAGAGAGAGAGAGAGAGAGAGAGAGAGAGAGAGAGAGAGAGAGAGATGAGGAGACGCTGTAATATCCGCCAATTATGCGACGCGCCGTCTCTCGTCATTGTCGTCGTCGTCGTCGCGAGGTCGCGTTCGCGGAACGGAAGACACTCGTCGATCAGCTTCGCGCGCTTGACGAGCTCGCGCGGTTGTGCAAGTGTCGTAATCGCGAGCGCAAATGTCGAGGCTTGTCCCTCTGCTACGCCGACGTAGAAGACATCGCAGCTTCGAATGCGCGCCATGTTTTCATCACGCGAACCAAGCAGTGCTCGGGATCATCTTCCGCTCGGGTAGCGGAGGGAGAAGTCGCTCGAGAGTCCATCGCTTCGGACGAACGATCGCCTGCGAGCGAGAGAGAGAGAGAGAGAGAGAGAGAGAGAGAGAGACGCGCGATTTAACTCCAAAAATGCTCCATTTGCGCCAACACGAAAGCGCCCCGCTGCTTTTTCTGCTGGCCGCGGACTTTCGCGGTACACGCGACCCTCGCTTATCCCGGTGGGGGCACGGAGGGCGGGGGGGGGGGGGGGGGARKGSGCGSAGAWAAAGCGCGTYTTTSGGGGCGAAAGCGAGGCGACGCGCGCGCGAGATCGATCGGGACGTTATCATTGAATGACGTTTCGCACGAGAGCACAAGATCGGCTGTACCTTCTTCATTGTCTCCCCCCCCCTCTCTCTCTCTCTCTCTCTCGCTCTTTGTTCCTCCATGGCAAATGAGTCGCAATCCGCCGAGTCGCTGTTGGCTCCCGTTTGTTCTCCGCTCCTTCCGCTCCGGATTTTGTCCCCGCGTTTTATTCCGCGTAACTCGCCGCCAGTCGGCCGCCAACGGCGCCGACAATTAAATCAACAATTTCTCGAGTGCGGCACGCTCAGATTATACATTAGCTTTTCATCTCCCCYCCCCCCYCCCCGCCGCCACCCCTTTCGCGGCGAGCCGCGCTCTATGGTCTGTTAAGAAGTTCAGGGGCGGCGGTGACGGCATATGCGAATGTGCAGCTATATGGCGCGCGCGCTCTCTCTCTCTTCTTCTCTCTCTCTCTCTTTATTTCTCTTTTTTTTCTTTAATACCCTTCACGCGCGAGGGCACGTTGTAGGGCAGGACCGATCGACCTTTGGGTTTTATTCCCTTTTTCACTTCCTGCGAACCCTCTCTCTCCCTCCCTCCCTTTCTCTTCTCCTCTCTCTCTCTTTCTCTCTTCCCTTGCTTTCCAACGACCACCAACGACGTTGACGATTAATTCGCCGATTTCTTCCGCGCTGCGACGAGAGACTTTTAATTAGTCGCCGGCATTAAGATTCAAGACTGGACGTTAGGGAGAAAAGGGAAGAAAAAGAAAGAGACTTGTCCGTACATGCGAGGCCGCATTCGCCTCTCGGCGAAGCATTCCTCGCGCATAATCGTCCCGGGGAGCTTCGCCGGCTTTTGGCATTTTCGTCGTCGTCGTCGTCGTCGTCATCGTCGACGTCACTGTAAACACCGCGAACAGCGCGCACGCACGCACGCATAAAAAGCAAATCGATCGTCGAGACGCGGACTCTTCTCCTCGCCCGCCGGTGAATTAAATTCTCGATCAACGACCTGTTGTACTCGCGCCCCTGCTTGAAATTCAATCAAAGTTTGCCAGGTAATCCGCGGCCTTGAATCGCCGAGGTGGATCCATTATTATTAAGCTCGCGAGCTCGAAGCTACCGAGAGGCGATAAGTGATGCCGAGCGTGCCGAGGATGCGCGTCTAGCGCATTCGACGTATTGACAGACGCCGGCGGGSRGGGGGRGGGGGRGGGGGGAGAGGCGAGGGGCAGCGGTGGAATCGTGCCACGTCCCTCATCGCGGGAAGCGGAAGGGAGAGAGAGAGAGAGAGAGAGAGAGAGAGAGAGAGAGAGAGAGAGAGAGAGAGAGAGAGAGAAAGAGAGAAAAGGAAGAGGAATCGCATCGCGCGATTTTTGCCGGCGAAATTAATTTCGTCGCGGCTCGACGAGCGCCCGTCTGATGTTTTTCATGCGCGGGCAACTATTTGTATAATGCCCGCGGAAGGGGCAGCGTTCTCCAAGCGTCCAGCGAGTGCAGTTCTGCCGGACGCGCGAATAATTGTTAATCCCGTCCGCGACGTGTAAGCTCCGTGCTTTTAATTTGGCTAATTACGGGACTTAATTATCCGACCGTGATACCTCTGCGTGAACCTCCTCTCCCTCCCCTTCCCTCCCCCTCCTGCTCCCCGGTTTGGAGCCCGGCGCCTTTTAGCGAACGTTCGGAGTGATTTACCGCGGGACCCGCCCCGCCCCGCCTGAGAGTGTGCGAAAATCGTAAATTTGTCGAATTAAACTTTCCGCATTTTCCAACGTTTCTCCCGCGTGACACGGCGCTGAAGAACGACTCGGGCAGGAGGAGGAGGAGGAGGAGGAGGAGGAGGAGGAGGAGGAGGAGGAGGAGGAGGGCGTTGAGGGCTTACGTGCCTCGGGGGCTCTCGGCGTTCCGCCGGATTTAAATCGGAAAATCAGGAGGGAGGGCGGTGCGGCTCCGTTGGCGCTGCGTGGCAGAGATGAGGACAGCGGCAGCTTCGATTAGGCGAAATCTAATTTAAAACGAACAATGGCCGCTAATGGGAAAGCAATTTAATCCCATTGATCCAATGAGAAATCGTCACCGGGCCGTGAGAAGAGCGCAAGGCGCCTCCTCGTAGCTTGCGATCGCTCCGATCGCTGGACTTGCGGTGCATGCGCATGCGGCGATAGCACGCACGAGTCTCCGTTCTCACCGCCAGTCGAGAAGGCAAAACTGCAATTTCTGTTGGGGGAGGTCGAGGGAAGGGCGCACAAAGACGCGCCACGCTTCGGCGACGGCAAAACGCGCGGCAAGTCGCGCAGATTCGTTCAAAGTGCGCGCGCTACGCGGCTATCGCGGCTATCGCTACTTGCGACGCCGCGCGCATGCGCGATCGTGACAATTGGCAAAAGAAAAAGAAAAGAAACAAGATTCTCCGCACGCGCGGAGAACGTGACGCAAGATCGCGCGTGCGCCGCGTCCAGATTATCAATTCGATAATTAAATCGTGAATGAAAACCGGCCGCAACGGCGGCGGTTAATATAAACGCGATAGTATAATCCCCGCATAAATAATGTCGGTTTGTTGAGCGGATAGGCACGTCGAGAGCGCGGCGATCGTCGATGGCGAGTAGCGGTATAAACAGCGGCGTAAACTTGTACGCGCGCGATGCGGGCTGATAAATTTCCGCATTGCGGAGACCGTCCAGGTCGAAAAGAAAAGAAAGATTCGTTTGTCAGCGGATCGCCGCGGGCCGCTTGACGATTTATGAATAATGCACGCAACAGCGACAGATGTCCGTGTTGACTCATCTTGTGTTTAACCCGTATCGGTTTAGCGAGTTAACATATTCCGGAGCGTGCCGAATCGAACCCTGCCTGCGCGCATTTAATGGCCGAGCGTTAAATAATGCAGAAAAGCGATTTAAATGCGATTTAAATAATAATGGAAAATCGATTCCATTCGAGTCACTGCCGAGCGAGCGGAAACGTGCGCATCGCCGCGTCGAACATTCCGCCGAGTGTTCCGCCCCGGCACGAAAGTGACCTTTCCTTTCGGGTAACTCCAAGTGTCCAATCACGGTAATGCCCTCCGATTGGCCGACGTCACGGGACCTAATTCCTGCAATCTCGCAATTACCGATCAAAGTCGCCGGGGAATCGATTTTGCGGGCTGCACGCCCATCGAGAACGATCCATCGAGTAAGATCTTAAATGCGAAACCGCAACCCGTATTCGCTCATCTCTTCGCCATTGATTCGCACTCTAGATTCCATCTCCGAGCGAGATCGCGAGACGAATAAGCGTCAAAAAGCGTCTCGGATCGATCTAAGAAGAAATCGCGGCTTCGATCGTATCTCGCGATCGGCGAATCGTCGATTCCTATTCGATATATCGTTACCGATACCGGCGTCGGATTGATTCCTCGAGTGCGAGCAGATATTCTCGTGATATCGTCAATATGCATGCGCGGGCAGACGTGCTCCAACGGATCTGCCCACGGATCGAACGTCTCTCAACCGCAAGGCTGCTCTGAATCGACCGATTCGCTGCGGTTGGCAGCCAGGCGTTAATTAGCCAATTAGCACGCCGCTCGATCGAGGGATCGCTAATGCGTGAATTATTAGAAGAGCAAGTAGTTTCCGCGCGAGTTTCGCGCAGACTCCCGCGGGGCGCAACGGGCGAGGAGGGAGCGGAGGGGGGGGGGGGGGAAGGGCGAGAGAAAACTCGTATTCTCATATCCGTCGAATGCGCGTGCATTTATGGATACGAAAACGGCGGAGGACGGGGAGGAGGGTTAAGGAAAGCCGGGAAAAGAAGAAAGAGAGAAGAGGGAAAGAGAGAGACAAAGCAGCAGAAACAAAGTAGCGCGCGCGCGCGCCAAGGAGGGAGGATGCGGAGGCATCCTTTCCACGAGCAAGCGGGAAAAGCCATGCCACGGCTGAGTGACGTTCAAATCGATGAGCAGGGTGGCACGAGGAACGCGCGCGCGCGCGCGCGTTGAAGGGAGAAATATAAGGGACGAGAGGAGGGAGGAGACGCTCTTTCCGCTTTTCTGCTCGCTGCCAAATTGAGAATCGATGTTTCGCGTTCGATTCAACCGCCCGCCGCGCCAGCGAGGCTTACTGCCACGAGAATTGGCGCATTTTTCGCGGCGAACCGCCGAGAAAAAAAAAGAAAAGAAAAGAAAAAAAAGAAAGAGGGAAAGAAGAGAAGGAAGGGAGAGATAAGGGAGCGTAATCGCCAGGGAACCGCGACGATTCCCAGCGGGAGCAGGGACTTTCGCGCTCTCGCGAATCGATGATGGCTTGTAATCTCGCCAGTTTGCTCCACGATCGATTGTATTCGAGGGGTCGATTTTATTTTACGTGTCGGCACGAGCGACGACGCTTTGCAACGGGCCGCAGCAGAATCACGCAGGATCTCGCATGTGCATCCGTGACCCGTTGCAAGATTGAATCTTAATCGTCTTAATTAAGCCGAGCCCTCCCTTAAGCTCCCTTAATAAACCGATCGCTCAATGAGGACATCGCGGCAGCTTTTTCATTCTTTTCCGCGGAACTCTCCTCTTCAGCCTCGCTTGAGCCGCTCGTATTTAACGCGAGGGCGACAAAGAAGACATTCCGCTTTCGGTTGCGCGGTGCACTCGCCAATTCGATTCGTGGATTCGTCCGAGTGCGATGGAAACACCGCACCAGCGGCACCAGCAATCGCTCATCGATTCCCGCGCGGCGGACAATTCGCGCGACCTGTGACCGCGCGGC
Organism: Eciton burchellii; assembly: GCA_020341155.1. NCBI lineage: Eukaryota > Metazoa > Arthropoda > Insecta > Hymenoptera > Formicidae > Eciton > Eciton burchellii. Next base: position 1,538,344 of record JAHMML010000007.1, read on the forward strand.
CGCGGAAGGTCACAGAATCAGCTTACTTGCGGGAGAGCGCGGTCGAAGCGCGCCGGCAACGAGCGCACGCGTTCGAGATATTTTTCATGCATGCAAATGCACGTGCATTGATATTCCGCGCGCTCTGTTTTATTACTAGATGCTGTATACCATCAGCGCGCATAATATTTACGCTCGTATCGCTTCCGCGGTACGGTAACCCCTTTATAAAACACGCACGCGGCAATATGCGCTCGCGCGCTCCCCGCGGATACGGGCACAGAGCGAGTTTAACTACTTCGTTTCCAGCCGAGTCGTAACGATTTAATTTCGCAAATAGTATACGCTGCCGGCGCGCGGCAAGACAACGGACCGCTCAATCGAGAAGGTCGCAACGACGTTCCGCGGAAAAGAGGCGATAACGAAAGCGCCAGCGAGAACGATACGCGCGACCTCGCGAGGTATCTCTAGCCGACTAATCTTTAGAGCTGATTGCTTCAATGGGCTCGCACGTGTTGGATAATGAAACGAAACGTGACTGATAGAAACTCCCGACAAGAAACTCGGGATGCGTGCGCGATCGGCAGTTTTGAGAGACATGGATTTCGCTTATCGGAGCTCCTCGGCTGTCGCATTATTCGCTAATGGGACAGCCTTTCCGCCAAAGCGGAATCGGCTGCCGTTTGATGCGCAAACTCCTTGTCCTTTGATCTCGCCGAGATAGCTCAGCTTAACTTTCTCTCTTCTCAATCAGCCGAGCGATCAGTCCGACGAGCGCGAACTCCGTTCGCGTCCGTCCATCGTATCGTGCAAAAGCCTACTCGTTGCACATTGAAGCGCATTTCTTTGATCCAAGTCCCTCGCCTTACTTCCCTTGCTTCCCTCTCTGTCCCTCCCCGCCCGCTGTAGGGAGACTTCTCTACATGGCGATATGAAAATCGGATCTTCCCCGGGCCGCGATCTCGGCCGGTCAGCGCGTCACGCGGGACATTTAATTTGTCTGTAAACAATTCCAGCCGTTTCACCGCATCTCGACTGTCATCAGCGACTGTCGACGGGCGAATTCGCGTCAAAGCGACCGCTATTATCCGCCGCCCCTATCCCTGCGCTAGCCTCCGTTTATGAATGCGCGAGTACGCGCACGCGCGCGCCCACTGTTCTGTCACTGTCAAGTCAGCTGAATAAATAATTACCGCGGCTGGATCTCCCTTGGAGCGTTACGGGCCAAAAATACGCGCGCGCGCGCGCGCGCAGAGCTTAATTGGCCGCTATTGCAAATAGCGTTTTGCGCGTAAAACGCACGTCCGCCGCGTTTTATCATTTTTAATTCCCTTGTCACGGGGATCTTTGAAACCCGAGCGCCCGACAAAGGGCAAAAGGGCATGCGCGCGCGCGCGCGCGCGCCTATAATTTCGCCGACTGTCCGCCGCATTGTGACTCGTGATTACACGGAAGGAACGCACCATGTATTATTAATTAATAATAATTACCGAAGCGTCGTCAAAGCGCGCGAGCGCGGCCGATAGATTCCTCCCTCCCTCTCTCTCCCCCCCCCCTCTCTCTCTCTCTCTCTCTCTCTCTCTCTCTCTCTCTCTCTCTCTCTGGAAACGATACAAGCGGTTTTGTAAATGACTATACTATTAAATCGCGTACAGCGTGCATCCGGCCGCACGGTAAATCCGGGTCGGATGCCGGCCGACATTGTCGATTTATTTTACGATTATTACCAATTGTTTACCGCGATTCGGGCACAATTACAGAGCATTAATCAGCGGTTTTAGCTGTCCGATCGTCGCCGCTCGTAAGATATCGAGAAATCGCCGAGGTTAGTTGTTCACCAATCGCCGGCCGGCGATTCATCGATGATGCGCCGACAATGCGAACCGACAGCGACCATCTCCGTTGGTCTCATTCTCTTTTTCTCTCCTCTGCTTTCTCTCCTTTTATTATATTTATATTCCACGACACGTTTGTTCGCCGACGCCGACGCCGTCACTTACGTGCGCGTCGATACGCGCGCACACGCGCGGCTTATCTGACGGGCGCAGCCGGCCGTTCGGCGAATACGAGCGTGATATTGCGCATGCGCGCGCAGGTGAAAGAGTGCAACGAGCGGCGAAATAAAGGGAGAGAAGAACCACGGGAGGCGTCCACAGGTTAGAAAGCGCGATGAAATTCGGCGATCGTGCGAATCCGGGAGAAAAGAAACAGCAACAGCATCGATGTCGCTGCTGTTCCACTCGGAGAACGCGAGATGCTTCGCTCGCTTCCGCCAACGGCAAACAGGAAGCGCCGATAAATCGATTATCGCGTAGAACGGAACGCGCCTCGCGCATTCGTTTGCATGCATTTGTACGTCCGGCGACGTCGGAGAGAAACGGAGACGACAGAAATCGACGAGATGCAGCCATCCCGTCGTCTCCCGTCCGCGGAAACGCGCGCGTTAGCCGGTGACAGGAAGTCGCGAGACACCTCGTGCGCGCGAATGTCGCGCGAGTTAATTAAAAAACGCCGAGATACGCCAAGATGGCGCAACGCGCCGAGGCAAGAAGCCTTCTCGCGAGACACTTTCGCACGTACGCTCTGTCGCTCTATCGTGGGATCAAAGGGGAATCCCCGGATAACGTATCCGTCGACGAGCGAGGCGGAGCGGAAGCGCGATTCGATGGAGAGCGGCTGATCGACGATCCTTCTTCTCTCGGGAAAGGAAAAGGTAAGGAAGCATGGCGAGGCAGCAAATTAAATGCGTTCCTTGCTAGCTTGGCAGTCATATTTACGCAGCGGCACGATTCCGTTTCCCCGCCCCCGCCGCGTCAGAAGAAAAGATGCTCGAGAGGGCGATGCTCGACAGGAAATTAAATACAATGCGACCAAGAAGTCGCGCACTTGAGGAGTGGCAAGTCTTGCCGCAGCGGTTACGGCTAATTCGAGTAAACTTCCAACAAAGTTACCAAGTTCAGGGGTCAACTCGATTTAGTACACCTGTAACGAGAAAAGAAGGAGACCACCGCGGGACGCGAGCCCGTTCACGGTCGCTCACGGCGCGGAAGCGCGGTTTTACAGAGAGAGGAAAAGAGACGAGAGAGAGAGAGAGAGAGAGAGAGAGAGAGAGAGAGAGGGAGAAAAGGCAAAGCAGGAAAGAAGACTCACCCAATTGTCGATTATGCGCCGCGTTCGCTCTCCTTGTCCTTCGATTTGGCCTCCAAATGCGAGAAAGAGAGAGAGAGAGAGAGAGAGAGAGAGAGAGAAGAAATTAGGCAACGCGACGTCATTCGCGAGCAGCTCACGTAATAAGGATCTCGCTAAGAGGGAAGAAGAGGGAAAATTCGTTTGCGCGTGCGGACGCGCTTCGGGAAGCGCTTCGAGAAGCGAGCGTGCTCGCGCCGACGTGAGACGCCGTGACTACTAAATTCGCCGTATAATTTCCCGATTCGTCTGGCCGCGCTGTCGGGATCACGCCAGGCAGCGATTTCGCCATAAGGGACGTAAATATTTACGAAGGCGCAACCGCGTGCACACACGCACCCAAGATAGCGGAAGATCAATGCGCGCGTGCGCGCGACACACAGAGAGAGAGAGAGAGAGAGAGAAATTCAACGAGATCTTCCCGAGCGTCCCACCGGCTCTAATCGGATATACGTATCTTCCGGCCCGCCGCGCAATGTCCGCGGAAATCCGAAAGCAGCACTCGCAGACTCGTAAATCCGCAATTTACGATACATCGGCAGGGCGCCATTATTAAACGTCTCTGATGCGCGCGTAAAATGGGATATCGATTGTTATTTAAATATGCGCGTCTGACGAATTCGACGTTCGAACGGAGAGAAATATCATTTCGCCGACGTCGCGCGTCCTCGGAAAATTTAACACGCTGGATGAAACCAGAGACCAATCGCCACTTTGGCTCGAGTCGTCAACGTGCACATCGATAAGCGACCTATTCGTCTCTCGATCCCGGTTTCATGCCTCGCCATGAGATGCCGAGATTCGCGGCGCGAGTACGCCGCAAGCCCTTCCGCCAGCATTTCGCCAAACAGTTTCCCCAGTTTACTTACCGGATACTTGCACAACGTGCGGCACGCAACGCATGTAAACAAGCATACATGTATGATTATATATATATATATATATATATATATATATATATATATATATATATGCGCGCGCGTGAATATAATTTGCACGTGTCCGCAACTTGGCGATTCGCGTCCAAGTAGAAGCAACGGCTTCGTCGCCAACGGCGAAGCAAAGGAAGAACAAACAGAGATGGCGAGAGGGAGGGAGGGAGAGAAATTTGAAAGCACTAGACCAGAAGTAAAAAATGAGAAACGGGGCAGCGCGTAGCGGATAGAGATACGCCTCTCCCGTATTTGCGCGCGTAAACACATTTTTGTATCAACGTTAATTGCGGGAATTGGGGGAGGGGGAGCCCGCATATTTGTCCGGGAGCCGTCAGAGCATAAACTCCCTTAAAACGTAATCTCGTTCCGGCTCCCGGACGCTGAATTTGCCACGAGCTGCTTATTATCCATTGCGGAGCGTTAAGCTGTTATCGAATGGATTAGAGGAAATTTGTTAGAGTACCAGAGTACTAGAGAATTTCGGCCAATCTCGGGATTACGCGGACTCGAGGAGCAGGGGATATCGCGGCGGGATGATCAATCGTGCGAAACGTCCGTCGCACGATAAATCATTCCGCTCGTCCGATTGTCCAGTTATCTGATTGGAGTCCGAGCGAGGGTTTCCACGAAAGGGCCGGGTCGAAACGTCGAAGAAACGCGATGTATCTTCGACGGCAGGGCCACACGGACGATCTATAAAGTAACCAAGGAGAGATGGTCGTGGTAAGACCGGTTCCGAGAGAGAGAGAGATAGAGAGAGAGAGAGGGAGGGACCGGCGAGCCGGTCGGCGAGTACAAGCGGCCGTAACTTGCTGCAGCTTTGTGGAGGCCACTCTCCGTCGTAAAGCGAGCCCTAGACGACCGTTTAGGGCTTTGCTAAGGGATCCCCTGTCGGCGCGGGAGGCAGGAAGGGCCCCTCGAGTTCACAAGGGCTTCGAATTCACAAGGATCTCGCTGTCCGCGACGCCCTAAGCAGCCCTCGGGCGCCCTCGGCCGACACATTGCGCGCGTAAGGCGTCCACGTTCGTGGGGGCATCGCGCGAGTTATGCCGCTCCAGTGTGGGACTCGGGCTTTGCCGATCCGATTGACGCCATCGCCGAGATCAGATTTCCATTATGTTCAAGTAACATCGCGACGCGACGCTGGATGCTGCGGATCTTGGGCTGTTGCTTCGCTACAGCCGATATCGTTGCTGACAACGCCGACAACGGATCGCGGTTAATGGCCGATGGCCCTCGAGGGACGTCTTCTCTGCATAGACATCGCAGACACGTGCATAAGCGGACGTCTACGTGCGCGATGCAGCGAGACGCGACGTCGCCGGGGACGACGAGGATCGGCAGCCAGGTAGCGGTCCAGCCGGTCGCGTTAACTAAATATATGTCTCGGCTCGTAAGTGGCTGTGCTCGTGAGAAAAGTCACGAGCGGTCCGTTGGACGACTCGAGAATCGCCTTATTCGAATTTACGATGATGACTCTGCCTTCTCCACGCAGAAAAGGATCGCCGGTGATTTTCCGTCACGACGTCTAGGTGACGTCACGAATCCAGGTACGCGGAAACGGTTGGCTGGGAATTGCCGGGAATTCGCGCGACTTGCCGATCGCGGATGAGCGAAAGTGATCGATAGATCGATGACATCATCAAATGCGCGATATGAGAGAAGAAGAATAGAGAGAGAGAGAGAGAGAGAGAGAGAGAGAGAGAGAGAGAGAGAGAGAGAGAGAGAGAGAGAGAGAGAGAGAGAGAGAGAGAGAGAGAG